>JAZKJV010004943.1:600000-849396 GCA_037367405.1 Ottelia alismoides | reverse complement strand
TAAATCAAAAATATCATTTCTACCTTCCTGCTGACTTTTATTTTTAGTATATTCATTACATCTCATAAAAATACCAAAATATATTGTAGCTTTCTGTCATCTATATCTATATCATATCTGAAAGGCATTCAGTAATATTAGGTCTAGTGTCCAAAAACTAAAAACACTTCAAAACTTGCAAAAATCACTAAAAATTAAAATAGTGTCAAAATCCCAAAAACAAAGTCCTATTTTCTTTGATATAATTTTCTCTATCTAGAAAAATATAAGTATAATTTTAGGATTTCATTTTGAACTATTGGTAGTATTTATTTGAGTGTCCTCTTTGCCTTATTTTTTCCAAGTTTTGAATTGCCCGTTTTATCTTATTACTTGCTTTTCCCTAAAAAAATCTAAAACATTTGAAAAATTAATTAAAACACAATAATATTTTAAAATCTTTATTTTGAATTTATTTGACTTATTTTAAAAAGGGATTTTTACCCAGCAGACCCTATAATCTTTGCCTATTACCTCTACGACCTTCGAAACATCATAATTCCTCCCTGGACCCCGTAAACTTACGAACTCTTACCCTATAAACCCTTGTGTTAACCCACATCCATGTATCCGTTAAAACTAACCAGATTCTGTTATATTATTTTATATTATACCTATTTTATTTATGGAATTTACATAAATTGCCACTAGCACTCACCCTCTTCCTTTTCCTCACCACCCAGCACCCACCACCTCCATCCTGAGCTTCCCTTTCTCACCGGTGGCCACCGACCTCGAAGAACGGCGTCAGGTCGACCATCGTGGAGTCCCCCACGCCTCCCCCCCCCCCACCGATGAAGCCCCTGCGCCTCCGCAATCCCCCCGCGCCTCCCGCACTGACCCCCCCCTGCACCGCCTCTCGCACCCTTCCGCCCCGCCCGTGGAGCTCCCGTGCCCTGTGCCTCCCGCAAACCTCCCGCACTGACCCCCCCACCCCCCTGGCACCACCTCTCGCACCCTCCCGCCCTGCCGTGGAGCCCCCGCACCTCCTGCACTGAGCCCGCCCCCCGGTGAAGCCCCCTGCGCCTCCCGCAAGCCCCCCCGCGCCTCCCGCACGGAACCCCCCCTCCCCCACCCCCCAACCCCCAACCGCACCGCCTCTCGCATCCTCCTGCCCCGCCGTGGAGCCCCCCCGCACCTCTTGTACTGACGCCCACCCTCCCCCCCCCCCTCCCGTGAAGCCCACGCGCATTCCGCACTGACCCCCACTCCCCTGCACCGCCTCTCGCATCCTCCCGCCCCGCCGTGGAGCTCCTGCACCCCCCCGCCCCCCGTGAAGCCCCCTGCGCCTCCCGCCCCGGAAACCCCCCCAGTGGCTCGCACCTGCGGAGCCTCCCCTGTCACCCACCCTGTGGAGCCCCCCCTGCGCCTCCAAAGTCTTAGCAAAGCCTCGCACCTCCCCGCAAAAGCGTCAGCTTCCGCCAAGCCACACCCCCCCCCCCCCCCGCACCTCTCTGCCTTAGTTGATTGGGAAAGTGAAGTGAATTGAAGATGAAGAAGAAGGAAGGAGGAAGACAGAAAAAATTCCAACCGTTAGATTTTATATGGTTTGATTAACTCAATTTTAACCCATTCAAGTTAGGTCAGGATGTGTCAAACTAACGGCAGGGTTCGTGGGGTAAGACGGAACAAGTTTACGGGGTCTAGGGAGGAATTATGATGTTTCGAAGGTCGTAGAGGTAATTGACAAAGATTATAGGGTCTGCCGGGTAAAAATCCCTTTTAAAAATCCAAAAAATACTTTCTCTATTTCTTTCACTTATATCTAGATATATATATATATCATTCTTAATTACATTATTATTACTATAGTTTTATTTATAAATATAAAACCAAGAAAACATTTGAATATTTAAAAATCAAATAAAAATTAAAAAAATTAATAACCCACAAAAAATAGCACTTATATGGACAAATACATCACATTCATTTTTGAGCATTCTTTGCCCCGATCTACCTGCTTGCTTCCTGTGTTGGACACTCTACATATACTTGCACCTATACACATCTTTGTTGTAGAATTATAATAAACTTAACTTCACACATTTACATTCATTGCTTGATTTATCTGTTGTGGATTAATTGTTGTTTTAATCCGATTTCGTGTGGTCGATTCAGCGACTGAGTTCCCGCCTTGTGTGAAACTTAAGACCGCTCGATTTTTGGGTTTAACAAATGCCGCCGTTGCCGGGAAGCAACAACATTTAGATTGGGATTCTTGATTGATTGTGATATCATTTGTCTATATTGCTCTATTATTTTCTCCTTATCTGACATAATTGTTTGAGCTGTCTAACCTCCTCTCTCTGTTGACTTTGTGTGAGGTACCACGGATCGAGGGAGGCGCTCCACCCTAGGCGCCCACGTACCCACGTAAAGCTGGCTTTAGCTAGCCAACCTAGCTCAAAGAAAACTTAGAGATTTTTGCAGACTTAGATCCATTCTTTTTATTATATTTATTTGTGTAATTTTTACGAGAGAGAGAACTATTAATTGTAATAATACATGTACTCAATATTCTGGACTTTGGGCCCAATTTCCTAGTGATTGCTCACTTGGGGGCTTACTGCAGTTTTGCCACATTTTCATCACATTTTTTTCCTTTGTTTTCTCGGTTTTTGGTTTTCTTTATTTTGTGTGATTGAGCCCTTAGTTTTAGGATTGCTTGCGATAGATTAAGGTCAAACACCTAGTATATTTGCCTGTCTCTATAGATTCGTTTGGACTTAGTCAAATTTTAAATTGC
Organism: Ottelia alismoides; assembly: GCA_037367405.1. Classification (NCBI taxonomy): domain Eukaryota; kingdom Viridiplantae; phylum Streptophyta; class Magnoliopsida; order Alismatales; family Hydrocharitaceae; genus Ottelia; species Ottelia alismoides. The sequence continues at coordinate 846,611 of JAZKJV010004943.1, read as the reverse complement.
TTCTCACTTAGTCTCGGAATCACCGCACCGCAAGAATTCTCCATACAGCACTTGCTGGACCCATTGTGGTGGGCTCCAAGGAAACTCCAAGACCGGACACTTCGGTTCCATTCTAAGTCATTAGCATCGGTTCTTCACGATAATAGCAATTTTTTAAACTTAGGTAGATTTCATCGACTTGCATCTGCATATAGTATAGGTTTCAACTCTGTTGAGCATCCTTGCATGTAGAGTGCTGGAGGCAAGGTGAGCATTTATGATTTAGCATTCATCATTATTTACCGCTTGCATTGCTTTTCCACCTCTCCCTTTGATTTTTGATCACCTAGGTGCTAGGTGAAATTGACTCCTCGATAGGCTCATGCATTTCTCACTAAAATCCAAAAAATGTGATAACTAATAAATTTGGGACTGCTAACATTAGTTGACCCTAAGAAAGACCAATAAGAAAAATCTTGTGTTGGGGAAAGTAACCCCCTCATTATCTTCGTTTTTACTTGCTCGTGCACACACTAAGTATTAGGGCCAAAATCCTATTCAACCCCTAAGTGTTCGCGCAACTTTTGGACTTCTCACCTAAACTCTAAAACAGACAAGATAAAAAGGTCAAACTTTTTGGTCTCTACTGAGTTGAGTAGGTGAATTGAGGGTTTGTTTTGTGTGAGTTTTCTTATGATTGCTTGTGTGTATTCTAGATCGCCTCTACACATTTGCATCTTTTTCTCATTTCTCTTGACCTGACCGTCGTGCTCTCCCGATCATTTTTCTCTTATTTCGAGATGGTTGACTGGAGCATCCGGACTTTGCGGATCCCTCATTCACTCCAGCTGGTCCACCTCCCTTTTTCCAGGAGGACTTTTCTCCGGACTTTTGTACATATCCTCCTCAACCACTGATTTAGGACTCAGACTTTTATCCACACTCACCTTCACATTTCCCTTTACATTCACTCGAGACTGATCTGTTGGAGTCACCTTTCATGGGGTCCACCCTTGAGCACTTGACACAAATGATGGATCATCTGAGATAGAGGATTGACAACCTCACTAGCATAAATAAGAGCGACTATGATTCTCCACCATCTGATGATATGGGTTCACTTGAGGATTCCGTGAGAGCTTGCAATCACCAAAAATACAAAAAATGAGCAAAATTTAAAAATTCAAAAAGAGTTTGGGAGACACGTGATCAATTCAGACTGTGAGGAGAGGGAGCCTTTGCCAGACCTTTTGACCACACATCCACTCACATCTAGTCCCACCTTTGACTCTGAGGATGCCGCTGTACAGACTGCTCTTGGCATGCCTCGTGTATATCTGACTTCCTCCCTTGTAGAAAGGAGGTCCAAAAATTCAAAAAAATGTTGACTCAACCTGAAGTGGTGGCCGCTATTCATGAAATCATTGATGCCCCACTTCGACAGGCCATAACCCAATTATCTGCTCCTCATCAAAAGAAGAGAAAGCAGAGGAGAAGATCTGAGCATCATATCTTGACCATGGCCACTACCCATGCCATCACACATCGTTCCATTCCTAGGAGGAGGAACACTACCACACCTTTCATTAGTTGCACCATCTTTGACCATACTTGTGATCACACTCTCCTCGACGGCGGTGCTTCGATTAGTATACAACCCTTCTCGCTGCTACAGTCTCTTCACTTAGGGCCTCTAAAGAAGACCATGATGATAGTTCAGTTTGTTGATGGATCTATCAAGAGGCCCAAGGGTATCCTTGAAAATACCGTCATTTCAATTGAGGACATGAGTTACAATGTTGATTTTGTCATATTGCCCATGAAGACCTCCATAGTGGAGTGTCCTCCAATCATCCTGGGACGACCATTCCTCACCTCTGCGAGGGTCGTTATTGACTATGGATCAAGAGAGATTTTCTTCCGTCCTGTTGATGAGAGCGAGGTAATTATCACTGCACCCATTGCTGATCAAAAACCTGCACCTGATGTGACTACACCTATTCTGGCTGATCCTAAGGCCTATGATCTATATGAGGATATTAGAGAGACTTTCTTTATGACCGATGACGAGACCTAAGAATTCCTCTCGAAGGAGGAAATCTTAGAAAGCATAGACCTTGGATTTTTCTGCTTCCTATGATTGGCGGTGCGTTGATGACATCCGCAGGATTTAGATGATTGATACCATTGAGCGATTGGGATATATTGATGAGACAAAGGCTGAATTTGATTTGGTTGCTTTTATTCAGGAATTCAGGCCTTTTGATAAGAAAGATGATCTAATTGAGATTGTAGAGGACAAACAGACTTCGACTACTTCCACCGATGAGTACGTTCCTTTTGGTTTTGACCTTGACGAGATCTCGCAGGATGACACTGATTACACTTCTTCCGATGATGATGAGTTCATCCCATTTCACCTTGATATCAGCGAGATGACCAATGTCGGACCTAGTCGTACTTCTTCCACTGACCCATATGTGCCTTCACACCATAGGACAACCGAGGAGATACACCATGTCGACCTTGATCGGTTAGTGTCATCTGAGGATCCGGATGTCGACTTGCACCATACCTGATCCATTCCTCAATGGTCCCGCAAGAAGTTTTGCTTTCAACCTTCTTGATCCTTTGTACATCCATCTCCATTGTACATTCGATTTTGTGTACATCCGTCTCTCTCTCTCGTTTTTCTCATTCACCCATTCTCGTGTGTGCCTTTCTTAGTACATACTTTGTCCTAAGTATGGGGGGTGGGTGGATGAGCCGAGTGTTCATTCTTCATTCCATTTCATTACTCCTGTTGTTGCCTATACTTAGGGCTTCTTTTACACTAAGTATAGGGTGAGTGATGTCTACATCTGTCTCTATCTTTTCCATCTTATGATCTCTTTTCTTCTTTTCCTTTTCTATTTTCTTTATCTTCTGAAAAGGTGTCGCCCCTTTTAGTCAGTCTTCTATACTTAGGACGCACTTTGTCCTAAGTATAGGGGGGTGTGCACCCCGATGTCTTCTATTCTTTGATCCTCTCCATTTGTTGGACATGTAAGCCCCGGGCGAACCATTCTTACAATAAATGTTATTGTAATATATATGTTTTATCAATAAAAGTTATTGATGTTTCACTCCCTTTCTGAAATTAAATGAATGAATGCACTATAATGTCCCTCTGTACAATTAGGGTTATGTACCATGGCCATCTTGATGATCATATAGCTGTTGATTCATTAAATGAATCATAGATGCTGGTGTTTGGATGAATATCTAAAGAGTTAGATAGTGGACTCATCAAGCACCGTCAAATGATTATTAAGAGATGATCACCAACCTGAGTAGGAGATGTCAATCCTTTCTCACAGAGGCTGATATCTGACCGACCTCTTGATGCAGGTCCTCTGCATGGGAATAGTGATTCGGAGGTGTCCGATTAGTTAGGTCAAAGGGTTGACTTAGCGAGATCGAGATAACCTAAGTCCTATGTTGAATACTGTCACAGCATAGGCATACATCCTCTGACTAGAGACATCTGTGTTACTATATGCCTGAGTGTGTACATTTGGCAGACCAATATGTTGATGACCTAACCAAGGTCTATAGACCGGTGAGTTGGTGTGCATGTAAGTGGATATGAGTAATACAATCTCTCAAAGGGATCATACAGGTTCACTTATGAACCGGAAGACACGAGCTCACTCATGAGGTATTGGGACCGATCAAATTCCATGCATGGTCGTCGTGCTTAGGAAGCATGACAAGAATTTGAAGGTATGATATATGCTTTGGGAAAGCATATGATCGATACCAATTCTCAATGACCAAGATTGAGAAACTTGGTGATCAAACCCTGAAGAAGACAATGTAAAATTGATCTACATCTTCAAGTTGATCATAGGTCTTCCAGTATGCAGGATGTACATGTATTGGGAATACCTAAGGGTGATGTGATCATAAACGATTGTATAACCAAAATATTTCCATTCCAAGGGAGTGATGAAACAGGTTTGGATTTTAGCTCCTCTCAGTAGAGAAGCAATCTGATCTTGGTCCAAGTGTTGGACATTGATCTGAATGAGATTCAGATGCAATGAGAAGATTAGATTTGTCGTCTTGATTTAATCAAGCATCTATGGGAGGTCCGTGAGATATGGATTTGAGATGAGATCTCAACATCCAAGTCACTATACATGGAACAATACAATGCCCTATCCTTATCTCCAAGTATCTACAAAGAAAGCACATTATTCCTGAAGGAGTTCAAGAATAATTCCTTTGATGAATTCTGTATCCAAGCAACAAGATGTTGATAATTAAATGAGATTTAATTATGAAGAATAATATGAATATGATTCATATTGTGAGAATGATTATCAAAGTTAATTAAATGGGATTTAATTATCAAGGAAACATAGATTGTGGATAGTGCTATCCATAGTATCTGTGTATATTATAAATATGATTTATAATATATTAGAGAGAGAGCACTTTTGTAAATGGCATTTATTAATTGTTAATGTAAATTGGATTCACATTAAGCAATTAATTGTAAATGTAATTTACAATTTTGTTTGGGTTGTGAATATGATTCATATATTTTCAATGACATGATTGAAATATTCACTAATTAATTTGGAATTAATTTAGTGGATAACTTTATAATAAATGTTGTTGCAAATAATTAAGAGATAATGAGATAAAAATAAAAAGGAGGAGATAATCCACCAAAATATGAGTTGGTGTCACCCATGAGTTAGTCATGGGTGACGCCCCATATTTTTAGGGGTGAATTATCAACTCTTTTAATTATTATCCTATTATCTTGTGATAATTGATTTTATTGAATTAAATTATGTTGATGATAATGCAACATATATTTAATTTAATATGAATTAATATGTTGTTGTTTTTTAACAACATTGATCATGGCCATTGATTAAAAATACATATCAATCTAACCATTGATTTTGTGTATGCCATGGATTGTGATCCATGGACTTCCAAACTAGTATATAAAGAGGGCAACCCTAGCCCTTTGAAATACATTTTTATGTACACGCCTAATCTCTCTCTCTCAATTCTCATTCTCTCCTATCTCTCTCTCTCAATAGGTGTCCATCCACCTTGTGATCTTGAGGGAATAGCAATCGCATCTACGTTGTTGTGTTGTCGCTTTGATTGCTCGTGGATCTCCATCTTCTTTGTGCTTCTTGCTCTAGAAGGAGACGTCGGATTTTGTTGGAAGAAATCAAGATACTCAAGTCTTGGATCTTCATCGAGGATTATGGGAGGCACGCATCTCATCATCATGCCCGCAAGTTACATCTTCGTAAATCAGACTTGAGTCAAGAGGATCTCTTGATTTAGAGATCTAGTGAGCGCAACCACGTTTCAAGAGGTATTTCTAATACTTTGTCGTTAGATGAAATGATCCAAGAAATGTTCTTATGATCATGTGGTTTCATCTCATGATTTAAATTTTTTAAATTCTGCACCCAGTTATCAGTGCGACTAGCCGCTCCGATCGCATAAGAAGTGATCATCACATTTCCGTGATGCATTTGAGGATTCCTCATATCCTTTAAGTGGTATCATATCCTTAGGTTGGAAAGGATTTGAATACGATCCGTAAACCTAGGACGACTTGGATTTGAAAGGGTTGCGAAAGTTTTATCGCATTTCAATTTTCGCACTTCTGTTTAATTGAATTTTTCGACACTGTTTAGATTGTTTAAACATAAATATTCAATTGTATTTTGTTCCCCATTAAATAAGGAAACCATAGGATCTGAGTTTATGTAATTTGGATTCCATTTGCTCAAGATATGGCCCTTTGAATAAACATGTATTTACTATTGCGGGAACTGCGAAGCTAAGCATGATTAATGATTTAATTACTGTTTTGATGCGCCTAGAAATGCATATAACATCAAATGAGTTCTGTCGTAAATCAAATTAACAATCTTAGGAAACTGATTTTGCGAAATTTGGATTTAAATTGATCAAGATATGTTGATTTTAGTGAGTTGGAGTCACTACTGAAAATTGACAAACTTGATCATGAACCTTGTGTTAGTCATTCAAATAAGTTGATGAAAATTAATTGTTAATTTTTTGAAATGATTATTGATAAATATTTATGAAATAATTAAATATATAATTATTTCATTGAATGACATTTCACTAACCAAAATGATAAGATAGTTGATCTTGATCATAATTGGTTGATATGAAATCATCAACAAACATTGTTTTCATGCAAAACTCTAGTTTATCCTATAATAATTGTAGGACAACTTTTCCATGCAAAACCCTCTTGCTTGAATAGGATTAGGGATTTGTTTAGTAAATCTCTTTATAATATTATCAAAATGGTTTTGATGAATATTATATGCTATAATTTCGGTTGAAAAACCGATGAGCATCTCAAAGTACACAATGATCTATTTGGCATTATCCTTTCCTGAGGTGGATATGGTGTCTAGTCGGGGAGCATTGGGATAGCGGATCGCACCGGCTGCGGTCCGTCCCACTCCCGTTGGTACTGGCCATGACAGCGGGTAGGGTCTTGATAATGCTGGAGAAATCAAGGTGTATTTTTCTAATTATTAAAATTCAAATAATACGTACTTTGAGATTATACCTACTATTCAAGAAATAATCAAGTTTGTTGATTGAAAATTGGATTAATAATTAATTTAATGTGATTTAATTGATTATATCCAATTAAAAGCACTCTATTGTGAATAGATGTGTATTTCCCTTGGAAGAATTAATTATGTGAATATGATTCACGATAATTAATTATTATAATTTGAATATAAGGTGGAGGATCACACAAGTGACATCCATGGTCTCCCGTCAAGGCAAAGAATTCCGTCGCCAGATATTGTATATAGGAGATGCCTGCCCGAAGTGACAGATCCTGTATACGATTTATTTGGATCAGGTTCTTTGCTTCTCGAAAGAGTAAGGCCGTATACGTAGTGACCCCAATATCGAGTCCTCATATTATTGGGGCGATATTGGATTGTGTATAGACAGTACTAAGCCTGTTGACGGTTGGTTCAATTAACAACGGGTGAACATCATCTTAGGGATGGTGGGCCCGTGTGTTAAAGACCGAATTGGGAAATGCAAGTTGGACTTACAAGGCGGAATGTGTTCCCGCTTCTCTTTATTCGAGTCACAAGCTCTTATATTATGGATGCGATAAAGATAGAGAGAAGATCCCAGATCTTGCTTGAGATATAACGGTAAGTATGTCTCTTACTTTGAAAGACAATAAGGGAATAATCTTTTAAAGTTGACATAGCAAGACAAATTTGATTTAAAATGCCTTAATCAAATGTTTTAAAGATGATTATATAATTATTTATATGTTCTAATATAATGCATTCTTAATTTCAGAAAATGAAGTCCATGAACCCACTTAGCAGGCTCCTGGAGGTCAATCAGTTGATCGGACCAAATTATTCGGATTGGATCCGAAATTTGGATCTTGTCCTTTCTGCAGAGCGCATCTCGTATATGCTATCCAAGGACAAGATAGCAGACCCTAAGACTCCGAAAGATAAATCTTTTAATGAGAAAAATGATGAAGATCATAACTTGGCAAGATCTTATATTTTAGCTCATTGTTCAATGTGCTTCAGAAGCAGCATGTGGAAATGAACCATTGCCAAGAAATCATGCTGAATCTGAAAGAAATGTTCAGTGACATAAATCGAGCACATCTCTATAATGTGATGAAAGAGCTTATTTATTGCAAGATGTAGGAAGGGACCTCTGTTAGAGAACACGTACTCAAAGTGTTTGGGTACCTCTCTGAATTGGAAACCCTGGGAGCCTACATGGATTCTGAAATGCAGGATGATTTCATTCTCCTATCACTCCCTAAGTCTTTCAACAACTTTGTCGTGTCATATCACATGAGCAAAGGTGATTTCACTAATGCTGGGTTGTTAGCTGCATTAAAGTCTGCAGAAGAAGTAATGAAGAAGGACGGTTCCTCTACTAGTGCAATGGTTGCACAAAAAAGAGGAAAGTGTGGTCGGAAGCAAGGTTCTCCGAAGGGCCCGCCCCAGAAGAGAAAGAAGAAGAATCAAGGAGTTGGTTCATCTTCTAGTGCTTCCACACTAATGACATCGAAGAAGATCGATGTCTGTCATTACTACAAGAAGCCAAGGCACTGGTGGCTTAACTGCCCAGAATACCTGAAGTCGGTTGACAAAGGTAAAGCCCCAACAGGTATGAAATATACTTTCATCATTGAAACTAGTTTTCTCGTTGGACAAGAAGGAAGTTGGGTTGTAGATTCTGGTGCTTCTGTTCATGTATGCAATTCGTTGCATTGTTTCAAGAAACTAGGAATCTGGAGCAAGGGGAGATAGTCATTCAGATGGGATCTGATGCAAGTGTTGCAGCAGTTGCCATCAGGACCTGCCGACTATCGTTATCTAGTGGTCAAGTCTTAGTACTTAAAAATGCCTTTATGTACCTGAAGTCAGGAGGAACTTGATATCTCTATCTAAGCTTGTTAGGTATGGATATTCCTTCCTTTTGTATAATAAGTTAGTCATTAATCAATATGACAAATTTATTGCGGATGGTGTTCTGACTTATGGTGAACTCTATGAATTGTGCATTGTTGAATGCGTCATGAATGTCACTACCACTAATAATAAAAACCCGAAAAGATCCAGGGAGAATGGAAATCATTCGAATATGATTTGGTATCAAAGGATTGGTCATTTATCTATTGATAGGATCAATAGATTGGTAAAGGATGGACATTTAGACTTTCTACAGGTTCAATCTTTACCTACCTGTGAACATTTCATTCGAGGTAAAATGACCAGGATGCCTTTCCGTAACAAGGTTACGAGATGCAAAGGTATTCTTGACCTAATACATACCGATGTATGTGGTCCCTTCAGTACTGCAACTCGAAATGGATATCGATATTATTTGACATTTATTGATGACCATTCACGATACAGATTTATCTTCCTACTACGTCATAAATCTGAAACCTTTGAAAAGTTCAAAGAGTTTAAGGCTTTGATTGAGAAACAAACCGATAGGAAGATTAAACGGATTCGATCTGACCGAGGTGGCGAGTACCTCTTAGATGAATTCAAGAATATCTTAAAGAGAATGGAATTCTCCCAATCTCGCTCCCCTTGGAACCCCCCCCCAACTTAATGGTGTTGCTGAAAGACGCAACAGGACCATCATGGACATGGTCCGTTCAATGATGAGCAAAGCACGTTTACCTCTTAGTTTCTGGGGATATGCAGTAGAGACTGCAGTATATATCCTGAACAAGATTCCTAGCAAATATGTACCCAAGACTCCTCACGAGCTCTGGTATGGTACCAAGCCTAGTGTTAAACACTTGAGGGTTTGGGGTTGCTTGGTCCATGTGAAGAATGTGAACGCAAGTAAGCTAGAATCTTGCACTTGTGCCTTCATTGGGTATGTTGAAGATGGTATTGGATACCAGCTTTATGACCTTGAGAGCCAAAAGATTTTTGTTTCTAGATATGTAAAATTTCTGGAGGATGATTTCCGTAAAGGTCAAGACAGAAATGAAGTAGAGGAACTCATTGAATCCCTTGAGGATTATGAGCTTCCAGAACCAGAAACTGAAGAGATAAATAAAGATGAAACACCTATACCTCTTCGAAGGAGTTCGAGGGTGGTTGCACCACCTGAAAGGTATGGATTCCATGTGTTAGGTGAGACTGACAATGATCCTTCTTCATTCGATGAAGCACTCGCGGATCATGACATAGGTAGATGGATTCCAGCAATGAAGTCAGAAATTGACTCCATGCATAAGAATGGTGTATGGACCCTAGAGTATCCACTTAAAGGGGTAAAACCCATTGGGTGTAAATGGATTTTCAAGGGAAAAAGAGGACATGATGGGAAAGTAGAGACTTTCAAAGCATGGCTCGTAGCCAAGGGATACACACAGAGAGAAGGCATCGACTACGATGAGATGTTCTCTCATGTGGCTATGCTTAAGTCCATCAGAACACTGCTAGCTATAGCTGCATCTCTTGACTACGACATCTGGCAGATGGACGTTAAGACAACTTTCCTCAATGGATACCTCAAGGAGGATATCTATATGGAGCAGCCCCAGGGCTTCATAGTTGAGGTTGGAAAAGTATGCAAGCTAAAAAAATCCATCTATGAGCTCAAACAAGCTTCTCGTAGCTGGAACATCATATTTGATGAAACCATAAAGAGTTATGATTTTTTGCAGAATCCTGATGAACCTTGTGTGTACAAGAAGCTTAGTGGGAACGCCATTGTGTTCGTCGTGCTTTACGTAGATGATATCCTTATCATTGGGAATGATACAAAGATGATGACCAGTATAAAGATTTGGCTATCCCATACATTCAAGATGAAAGATCTTGGAGAAGCCTCTTACATCTTAGGCCTGAAGTTGTTCAAGAATCGAGAAAAGAGGATATTGGGATTATCACAACATGGATACATTAAGAAGATTCTTGAACGATTCCTAATGGATAGTTCCAAGAAAGGATTCCTCCCTTTAAGACATGGTACCCATCTGTCTAAAGGGATGTCTCCTCAAAGTGTTGAGGAAAAGAAGGTCATGTCTGGATGCCCGTATGCATCAGCTATAGGAAGCTTAATGTATGCCATGATGTGTACTAGGCCAGACATCTGCCATGCAGTGGGAGTGGTAAGTCGTTACCAATCCTTCTATGGAGAGCAACACTGGAATGCAGTAAAGAACATATTCAAATATCTAAGACGGACTCAAGATTACATCGTGGTCTATGGAGATGGTGATCTCCAAGTCTTGGGATATACAGATTCAGACTTCCAGTCGGATATTGATGATCGAAAGTAGACATCAGGGTTTGTATTCCTGTTGAACTGTGGTGCTGTGAGCTGGAGAAGCAAGAAGCAGTACACTACGACAGATTCAACAACAGAAGCTGAATACATTACCGCATCGGATGCTACAAAGGAGGCGGTGTGGTTACACAAGTTCATCTTGGAGCTTGGCATAGTTTCCTCTGATACTCCCATCCCGTTGCTCCGCGATAACATGGGAGCCATTACCCAAGAAAAGGAACCCAGATGGCATCAAAAGAGCAAGCACATGGAAAGGAAATACCACATCATTCAGGATATTCAAAAGCGTGGTGATATCATCATCACAAAGGTGGCCTCTGCTAACAACGTTGCTGATCCTCTTACCAAACCTCTGACACAGAAGGTTTTCGACCAGCATGTAATGACTATGGGTGTACGGATTGTAATTGAATGGTTCTAAGAGATAGTGGGAGATTGTTGGACATGTAAGCCCTGGGCGAACCATTCTTACAATAAATGTTATTGTATATATATGTTTCATCAATAAAAGTTATTGATGTTTCACTCCCTTCCTGAAATTAAACTAATGAATGCACTATAAGGTCCCTCTGTACAATTAGGGTTATGTACCATGGCCATCGTGATGATCATATAGTTGTTGATTCATTAAATGAATCATAGAAAATGGTGTTTGGATAAATATCTAAAGAGTTAGATAAAGGACTCATCAAGCACCGTCAAATGATTATTAAGTGATGATCTCCAGCCTAAGTAGGAGATGGCAATCCTTTCTCACAGAGGTTGATATTTGACCGACCTCTTGATGCAGGTCCTCTACATGGGAATAGTGATTCGGAGGTTTCAGATTAGTTAGGTCAAAGGGTCGACTTAGCAAGATCGAGATAACCTAAGTTCTATGTTGAATACTGTCACAGCATAGGCGCACATCCTCTGACCAGAGACAGATGTGTTACTATATGTCTGAGTGTGTACATTTGGCAGACCAATAGGTTGATGACATAACCAACGTCTATACACCGGCGAGCTGGTGTGCATGTAAGGGCATATGAGTAATATGATCTCTCAAAGGGATCATACAGGTTCACTTATGAACCGGAAGACATGAGCTCACACATGAGGTATTGGGACCGATAAAATTCAATGCATGGTCTTCATGCTTCGGAAGCATGACAAGAATTTGAAGGTATGATATATGCTTTGGGAAAGCAAATGATCGATACCAATTCCCAATGACCAAGATTGAGAAACTTGGTGATCAAACCCTAAAGAAGACAGTGTAAAATTGATCTACATCTTCAGGTTGATCATAGGTCTTCCAGTATGCAAGATTTAGAGGTATTGGGAATACCTGAGGGTGATGTGATCATAAACGATTGTATAACCATGGCGCTTCCATTTCGAGGGAGTGATGAAAAGGGTTTGGATTTTAGTGGCTCCTCTTAGTAGAGAAGCGATCTGATCTCGGTCCAAGTGTTGGACACTGATCTGAATGAGATTCAGATGCAATGAGAAGATTAGATTTGCGGTCTTGATTTAATCAAGCATCTATGGGAGGTCCGTGAGATATGGATTTGAGATGAGATCTCAACATCCAAGTCACTATACGTGGAACAATACAATCGTCTTGTCCTTATCTCCAAGTATCTGCAGAGAAAGCATTCCTGAAGGAGTTCAAGAATAATTCCTTTGGTGAATTATGTATCCAAGCAACAAGATGTTTATAATTAAATGAGATTTAATTATCAAGAATAATATGATCAGGATAATATGATTAGGATTAATATTGTGAGAATGATTATCCAAGATAATTAAATGGGATTTAATTATCAAGGAAACACATATTGTGGATAGTGCTATCCATAGTATCTGTGTATATTATAAATATGATTTATAATATATTTGAGAGAGAGCACTATTGTAAATGGCATTTATTAATTGTTAATGTGAATTGGATTCACATTAAGCAATTATTTGGAAATGTAATTTACAATTTTTTTGGGTTGTGAATATGATTCACATATTTCCAATGGCATGACTGAAATATTCACTAATTAATTTGGAATTAATTTAGTGGATAATTTTGCAATAAATGTTGTTGCAAATAATTAAGAGATAATTGGATAAAAATGAAAAGGAGGAGATAATCCACCAAAATATGAGGTGGCGTCACCCATGAATTAATCATGGGCGATGCCCCATATTTTTAGGGGTGAATTATCAACTCTTTTAATTATTATCCTATTATCTTGTGATAATTGATTTTATTGAATGAAATTATGTTGATGATAATGCAATATATATTTAATTTAATATAAATTAATACGTTGTTGTTTTTGAACAACAATGATCATGGCCATTGATTAAAAACACATATCAATCTAACCATTGATTTTGTGTATGCCATGGATTGTGATCCATGGACTCCCAAACTAGTATATAAAGAGGGCAACCCTTGCCCTTTGAAATAATTTTTTTGTACATGCCTACTCTCTCTCTCTCAATTCTCATTCTCGCCCATCTCTCTCTCTCTCTCAAGAGGTGGCCGTCCACCTTGTGATCTTGAGGAAATAGCAATCGCATCTACGTCGTTCTATTGTCACTTCGATTGCTCGTAGATCTCCATCTTCTTTGGAGCTTCTTGCTGTAGAAGGAGACGTCGAATTTCGTTGGATGAAATCAGGAGATTCAAGGCTTGGATCTTCATCGAGGATTACGGGAAGCACGTGTCTCATCATCGCGCCCGCAAGTGCCATCTTCGTAGATCGGACTTGAGTCAGGAGTATCTCTTGCTTTAGAGATCTAGTGATCGCAACCACGCTTCGAGAGGTATTTTTAATACTTTGTGGTTAGATGAAACGATCCAGGAAATGTTCTTGTGATCATGTGGTTTCATCTCATGATTTAAATTTTTTTAAATTCTGCTGCACCTAGCGACTAGTGCGACTAGCCGCTCCGATCGCATAAGATGCGATCACCACGCTTCCGTGATGCACTTGAGGATTCCTCATATCCTTCACCATTGTCTCCTCTTCTTGTCTATACTTAGGGATATCTTACCCTAAGTATAGGGGGAGACAGTCTGAGTACGATCTGTTCATTACCATCCTTGACCCTCCTTGCTTTGTATACAGTCTACTATACTTAGGATTATTTAATCCTAAGTATAGGGGGGGCGGTCAACGTCTCATTCGTTCATTCATTCCTTATTCATTTATTCTTTAGAATTTTCGATACTCAGTACGAGTTATGTCTTCTCTTTTTCCCATTGATCTATGAGGACATAACTCAAGCTAAGTATAGGGGGGTCGTATATACTTCGTATATACTTTAGCCATAACTCATACTTTCATATTTTTATTAATAATTATGGCTAATTATACTATTAAAGTTCATTAAAAACCTTAATAAAAAGATGTTAGTATTCCTTAAATTCTTTTTGTAGTTATTGATTAATAAATCAGGCGAAAATATTTTTTGCAAAATGTTTAAAAAATAGTTTGAAAATCCTTTTGAAAAATCTTTTAAAAACTATTTTGAAAACGTTTTGTTACATGTTTTCAACCTTTGTAAAAATATTTTGTTTAGAAAATTTATTTTCTTTGTTTGAAATAAAAATGTTTGAAAAACAATTTGCAAATGGTTTGAAAAATGGTTGCAAAACTATTTGAGAAATCTATATATACTATTTGAAAAACCTTTGCAAAATGATTTTCAAATGTGTGTACATGTTTGTAAAAATGTTTGTAAAAATTATTTTGGACTATTGTTTTCTAAATTCTTTTCAAAACCTGTTCAAATAAGTTTGAGGAATATATACATCTCATCTAAAATTATTTATATCTATAAAATTGATCCCTTACCCCTTGTAAATCCTTAAATCTACTTCTTGTAAATATAAGATGCATCCCCGTGTAAATATTTGTACCTAGTTTTTGGCCAAAACTTTTGCTTTCAGAAAGCCCAAAAAAAATTGCAAAATTAAAAATATCAAAAACATTTGAAAAATCTTTTTAAAAAACCCCAAAAATGCATATGCATCATCTTTTCAAAAATCTAAAAAAAATCAAAATCTTTGAAAATTGCATCATAAAAATATTTTCTGCATTCTGCATAGCATTAGCATTTCTTTGGATTGAGTTTGATAGTTGAACGAGTCTAAGTATAATCCGAAGATTGGAGCTTGGTTGGACCTTAAATCTACCTAATTAACATGAACCTTATAGGAGCTGGAATTGAGGTACCTCAGGTCTGTTGACTTAATTCTTTGAGGATCATGGAACTTGGTTCAATGGATTCTTGACTGCCTAAGTAGAGTATTTCGGAGCACACCTACACCTTTCACATGTCTCAACTCAGTTGGAGTGGTGAGGGGGTTGGATCTACCGGTATGAGACGCACACAAGTGGAAACATTTATCCTCCTCTAGGGAGGGAAGTGCACCCCAACACATCTTTTGATGATGAGTTTTGAGGATAGGAGACTGTGGGTTGCAATAAAGCTTCAAAAGAGGGATAGTCTACTGGCTCAAGAGAAAAACTCCTTATGTAAATGTTGTTGTGAATAGTATTCCAAAAAAAGCAAAAACAAGCAAGCAAAAACTCCAAAAAAATGGGCAGACCTGTATAAAAATAAAGATGCCTGCCGAAGTGTACATATTTGTATAGTCAATAAGCAAGCTTGAGCTTCAAAGTCAAATCAGGTGAGTCTGCAGCTGGATGACTTGACTACATTGGTCTTATATCCTAGGATAGGTAGCTACACTGGCAACTGTCCATTCTTCTCTTCACCCCATCCTCTAGAGCTAGTTGTTGCTTGAACTTAGAAGGGAATACCCTGCTCCTCGAGGAATGTGTTATTGGATTGGGGAATCATTGGGTTGTTATATTGGAGAAGTCGGTCTCTTTGTCATTTCAGTTGGGGAGAACCACCATCACTTACATTGTACTAGTCAGATTCATAGTCATAAGGGTTTGTGTATGAGTTGAAGTATTCTGACCTGACTATTGAGGAGACTTGAGCAGAGTTTTGGGATTCTCGAAGGGTGTTGGATTTGAAATACGGTTCTCATTAAGGTTCCACCCGCACTAAAATTTCAAAGGCCTAACATTAGCTCCAAACTTTTATTTTGTGAAGACAAGTTCGATAATTAAACTAAATACAATTTTCTTCTTTTTCTTTTCTTTGTTTTTCTTTTCTGCACTTATTGCATAAGTGTTTGTTAGGGACTAGCAAAGGCAAGTATAGGGGGATAATGAATCTCCATTTCATCATCTTTATTCTATCATTTTGGCCTTAAAAACCTAAGTAAATGCACATAAATAAGTTTAATTTAGGCATTTTAGCATTCATGCATTATTGTGTAAATACTGTATAAAATATGGTTTTTAAATCCAAAATTATAGAATAAAGAAAAGAAAAGAAAAAGAATAAAATATTGTAAATATTTTATGACTTGAAACCCTGAGAGCTAGGCATCTTGATGACTAGGTCGGCAAGGAATAAAGTAGGGGGAGATAAGAGCCAAAAACTAATAAAAATCCCTTTTATTTTAATTCATTTTCATTTATTTTTGGGACATATTTTTAATTCCACTTTATATACTTCAAAGAAACATTGTACATGAAAGTTGTATATAATTGAATATAAAAAATTACAAAATTGATTTCACACAAAAATAATGTACAATGTACAAAATATACTCTAAATAATATTCCAAAACCCCAACTTCCCATACCCATATCTCTCAAATAAAAACTCAAAATATCCAAAATCACCTTTAATTGTATACAACCTTTAATAAGCTATTTAATGAAGGTAGTTTTATACTTTTTAGAGTTAAAATGCAAAAGTTAGGTTTTGGACCCCTGATGTACAATAGTTTACGATTTTTTCTTTCTTTTATATAGATTCCATTTTAACTCCTTTTCCCTTGATTTCAATTTTATTTGTTAGTTGTATATTCTACTTTTTACTAAAAAATATAAAATAAAATAATAATTATAAAATGAAAATGACAAAAAAATACGTTGTTTCTATACAAGTCAACTTGATTTGTATTTTATCTTTCCCACTTTTATTAAAAATTAAAAATCAACAAAAATATTTTTATATTATGATATATTATGAAGAAGAAAACAAAACTAAAAATCATAAAATATAAAATGAATACTTTATACCTTATAAAAATAGGTTTTTAATTTAGACATTTTGAAAAAAAAATTCTGCAATATTTTAGATAACATTATTTTGAGAAAGTTTATTAGTTGAGTTTTTATTTTGAGGTCTTATATTATTTATTTCAAGCATATTCCCATTGGGAGACACTCTTTTTTATCATTGGTCCACATCATCCACTTGACAACCACTAAAAGACAAAAAAACTTGAAATAACTCATTCCCATTGGTGGAGGCTTCCCCCAATAGCCATCATCTCTTTCATTTCTCCACCAAACGAAAGAGCCACAACTCCCATTTTTGAACCCATCCACCATTGGAGCCTTCGTTCTAGCTCCCATTTCCTTTATGACAGGGAGGTTGTGGGCATGAGCCACCTCCCATTGGTGTGATCCCTTGGTGTTCTTGCTCCACTGTATCACAAGTTCTTAGTTTGTCAAGCCTCTTCTCCATCGGAATCGAGGCCATGACCGGTCATTCTCATCAGAGAATCGATCACCATAGGCAACTACCTTCACAAGCTATGTTTTCCATCTTGTAAGTAACTTTTAGGTTTAGTTTTTCTTCTTGTTGTAGTGTAACAATCCATCATCTTCAACTTTCATTCATCCTCCTCAACGCGGCTCACATCTCACCGCCGCCATCCTCCGCTATTCTGTGTATCCTCACACACAACCCCCTCCATCTTCGAACACATATGGTGGTCGGAGCGCCTCCTTCTGCCCTCACCAAATCGAATGAAAACCCATTCATATTCCATTTTTGTGTATCTAACATCTTGGCCGAGTTTTGTACTCGAGCCCTTCTTCCAATTGCAGGTACATCGGAGCACCTTCACGCCGTCGCATGTCGTCGGCCTTAGATCGACCTTCTTGTTGTTGTTGTCCAAAGGAAGAAGAAGGGAGGGGCGGATAACACCCACTGTTGGATCGACCCCTCTCCTTCTAATCTCAACCATCCATCCAAGGGGTAGAAATTTTGTGCATGCATCCCTTTACGTTTGGTTTCTTACGTGTGTGTCCCCAACCCTCCAAGAGCCTCTGAATGTCACGTGGATAAGTGGCAAGTTTTGCGGCCACACCCCTGCATTTTTGGTATATTTCATAAACTTTTTGAGCTCTATTTTGAACTGTAGTTTCGTACTTACTATTGCAGATGTACCCCTGCACTTAAATGCTCATAAATCATTCATTTGAACTCCGTTTCCTACAAGATTTTTTTCTTAGAAAGCTGCTTGAAAGATCTACATCGTGTCTAAATTTCAAAATATTATGATTACGAACTATTAATGGTGAATTTTTGAACTTAGGATACTGATTTGGTGTATGTTGTTAATAAGTGTTTCAATACTTGATATCACTTACTCATTTTGGAATAGGTTGTAGAAATTAATGGGGTCGAATTTGTATTCATATTTCATCAAAAGATATCATGGTTTGTGTCCTGTAGAATTTATACAATATTTAGAGTGATTGATTCATTTCTGGAGCATCTTTTATCTATTTGAAAATCTAAAAATATTTCCGTGTGCCCATGAGTTTGTTCTACAGTCACGGATTTTTGTTGTATTTTTATCTTGTTGTTTGAGTAGTCAAAAAAATCAAAAACATCATTTCTACCTTCCTGCTATATTTTATTTTTAATATATTCATTACAACTCAGCAAAATACCAAAAATATATTGTAGGTTTATATCTCATTTATATCTGCATAATATCTGAAAGGCATTCAATAATATTAGGTCTAGTGTCCAAAAACTCAAAAACACTTCAAAACTTACAAAAATAATTAAAAATTGAAATAGTGTCAAAAACCCAAAAACAAAGTCCTATTTTCTTTGATATAACATTCTCTATATAGGAAAAATATAGGTATAATTTTAGGATTTCATTTTGAACTATTGTTAGTATTTTTTGGGTGTCCTATTTGCCTTATTTTTTCCAAGTTTAGAATTGTCCGTTTTATCTTATTACTTGCTTTTTTTCTAAAAATTTCTAAAAACATTTGCAAAATTAATTAAAACACGAAAAATATTTTAGGAACTTTATTTTGAATTTATTTGACTTAATTTATAAACCAAAAAAATATTTTCTCTATTTCTTTCATTTATATCTCTCTCTTGGAATATCTAGATATATATATTTATTTATATTATTATTACTATAATTTTATTTATAAATATAAAATAAAAAACATTTTAATATTTAAAAATCAAATAAAAAATAAAAAAAATAAAACCAACAAAAAATAGAACTTATATAGACAAATACATCACATTCATTTTTGAGCATTCTTTGCCCCGATCTACCTACTTGCTTCCTGTGTTCGACACTGTACACATACTTGCACCTATACACATCTTTATTGTAGAGTTATAATAAATTTTAACTCCGCCCATTTATTTTCATTGCTTGATTTATCTGTTGTGGGTTAATTGTTGTTTTAATCCGGATTTAGTATGGTCGATTCAGCGACTGAGTTCCCGCCTTGCATAGAACTTAAGACTGATTGATTTTTGGGTTAAAAATTCGCCCTCCAATCATCTTGGGATAGCCTTTCCTCACCTCTGCAAAAGCCATTATTGATTATGGATCAGGAGAGATTCTCTTCCGTTCTGATGTAGGGAGCGATGTGTTGATCACTACACCCACTACTGACCAGATACCTATATCCCATGAGAGCGCGCCTGTGTTAGCCCAAGTACTTTGAACGTAATGATACTACCAGACATTTTTGTTGTATATTGGATAATACTGAGACCCGAGAATTCCTCTTCAAGGAGGAAGACTCAAAAAGCATAGACCTTGGAGTTCCCCCTTCTAGTACGTGACAGTGCATTGATGACATCCGCAAGATTTACACAATAGACACCCTAGAGAGGAAGGCAGATTCAGAGACTAGACAAGACGAACATGATTTAACTACTTTCACTGATGAGATCGTTCCTTTTCACTCTGATTTAGATGAGATTGATAAGGTCGAATTTGATTTGATTGCTTTTATAAAGGAATTAGGTACTTTTGATAAAAGAATGATCCAATAGAGGCTCGTTAGGTTAGAATTGATCTTAATTTTTCGGATAATGATTTCGAACCTTTTTACTTTGTTATTTGTGAGACTTCCCAAGTCGGACATGACCACACTGCTTCCACTAACCGGTTTGGGCATGCACACTCCGAGACTACTGAGGATACATTCTTAGTCGATCCTAATCAATTTATGTCTAATGATGAACCCAATATCGACCTACACCTTGTTAGATCCATCCCTCAACAATCTCGCAAGAAGGTTCGCTTTCGACTTTCTTGACCTCTGTACATCCACTCCTCTTGTATATATCCTTTTATTTCATTCTTTCTTCTCCCGTTTTATCGTTCACCCATTTTTTCGTGTGTATATATACTATACATAGGATGTGCTTTATCCTAAGTATGGGGGGTGGGGGCGTGAATGATTTGTGATGTTTATATTCATCCTGTTCATCACTCCTACTTTTGCCTATACTTAGGGATACTCTACCCTAAGTATAGCGAGAGTGATGTTGTTCATATCGTTATTTTTTTGTGTTTTTCATTGGGTCCGTACATTCTCTTCATTGATTTTTCCCTTTTATACAGTCTACTATACTTAGGATTACTTGCTTTTAAGTATTGGGGGGAGCACTGACTTCTCTTCTTTTTATCTTTTCTTTGAGTCATTGTAGCATAGGAGTCTTTTCACTTTTCTATACTTAGCACGATTTATGTCTTCCTTTGCCGCACTCTGATCACTATAAGGACATAGTTCAAGCTAAGTATAGGGGGTGTCGTATATATTGTATATATACTTTAGACGTAGCTCATACTTTTAATATGATTATTTTTTAGATATGTAAATAATTTCATAAAATCCACATGTGTAAAAAATATTAAACTAAAAAACCAACAAAAATAAAAACAAAAAAACAAAAACAAAAAAAACTCAAAAAATTCCTTCTTGTATATACTTGTATATATTTTACTAACCCTTTTTCCCATAAAAAATCCCTAAAAATTTACAAAACCAAAAGTCTATAAAAATTTGCATAATTCAAAAAAATCTTTCTTTTTTACATCTGCATTTTTTTCAAAAATCCGTAAAAAGTTCAAAACTAGAAAATTGTTTCAAAAAAATTGTTCTTTTCATATGTACATCGTTTTAAAAAAATCCATAAATAGTTCAAAAATTGGAAAATTATTTCAAAAAATTTATTTCTTTTCTTTGCATTGTACATATTTTATTACATTTGCATGTGCATTTTTCAGGATAGTATTGTCATTTAAACTATGTCTGGAATAAAATTGAAGAATGGAGCTTAGTTGGACCTTAATCCACTTAATTTCAGAGGAACCTTATAAGAAGCGGAGTTAATACTTTTCAAGTCCTAATGACTTAGTTCTTTGAGTCCACAAGACTATGTTCACATGTCATCTTGAATAGTCTAAGTAGAATATTTAACAATACACACATGATTCTTCTAGACCGTGGCTTATCTTGGACAAGCACTCTACACGTAGCTCTTCATGGATGAGGTAGTGAGGAGGCAAAATCTTTTGTCTTGGGGTAGCATACGAGGATAGTACATCTAGGTGGAACCTCTCGTCTTCCTCTAGGGAGGGAAGTGTGTCTCAACCTGGTCCAATGATGTTGAGGTCAAACGACAGGATGTTGCGGGGTTGCAATAATGCTTCTAAAGAGGGATAGTCTACTGGCTCAAGAGGAAAAACTCCTCATGTACATGATGCACCTTGTATATATTTAAAAAAAGAGAGGAAAAAATGCAGAATCTCCAAAAGTGGACAATCCTGATTGAAAAATAAAACGCCCGCTGGAGTGCATATACAAGGATAAAAAAAGAAAATAATAATAATAATACCGTCCAATCTTTTCTCCATACCCTCTTCTTGAGCTGGTTGTATTTGAACTTAGAAGGGAATATCTTCGCTCCTTGAGAAAAGAGTTGCTAGACCAGGGAACTAGAGTTACCTTGTCGAGGGATGTTGTTTCTTTACTTCTTTTGAGGTGGAAAGCTATAATTCACTTATACCATACAAGTAAGGATTCATAGTCATAAGAATTTGTGTATGTAGACTTGTTCTGACTTGGTTATTGAGGCGACCTGAATAGGAGTCTTGTGGAACATAGAGGCTGTTAGGTTTTAAATCCATTTCCCATTAAGGTTTCGCTACACTTATAATCCGAAGGTCTAACATAACTCCAAAATACAATTTTATGAAGAAATGTTTAATACTCAATATTGTCCTAATTTCTTTATTTTTCCTTTTTTTCTTTTATTCACTTATTCTTTCAAATAATTGTTTTCTAAGGGACTAGCAAAGGTAAAGTATAGGGGGTGATGAATCTACATTTTGTCATCTTTATTCATTTATTTTGGCTTAAAATCCCTTATAAAACACATGTATATACTATTAACTCGTTGTCTTACTAACTTACATCTTTGTGTAAATATTGTACACCTATTACTTATTTTAACTTAAAAATAAATAAATAAATAAATAAAGGAAAAAAGAGTGTATATATGTAATAGATACATGCTAACCCAAAACCCGAGAAAAGGTCAAGACTTGATCTGATTGACTAAGAATAAAGTAGTGGGAGATAGGGTCTTTAATAAAAAAAATCAAAAAAAGAATGTGTGTTGTAAATACTTCTCACTTATTTTGTGTATATCTGTATAAAACTAACATTATTTTATTTTTACATAAATTAACTTCAAAATAAATAATTTTCAAAACAAAAGTTGTAAATAAAAATGTTTCCTAAATAATAAAAATGTTTGCCAAATAAAATCATGTATATAATAAAAATAACCACATCCGGAAAGCCATTAAGCAATAATTGAAAGATCAATTCTGGCTTCATATGAACTCATATTGAACCACACCTGCTTCCTTTGTATTCTAAATTAAATTATCTTAAACTGACTTGATTTCATAATTTTTGGAGTTACGGTTAAAAAGTTATTTTTTGCTAGCGTGGGTTTGTATAATTTTTACCATTTATTTATTTTATATATTTATTTTTATTACATTTGTAAATAATTGCAAATATTTTTAATAAAAATTTAAAATAAAAAATTAAAAATTAAAAAAATTAAAAAACTAAAAAATTAAAAACTAATTTCCTTATTTAACCATGAAAATAATGTACTATATGTTTATAGTTTATGTATATAGTTAAATTTCTTAAATAACCATCAAAAATAAAAAAGGTAACATTTATTTTTTAATTTAATAAAGTGACAAAAATATAAAAAATAGTTAATTTTTATAAATAATATCTAAATACTAATTGCCTTTTTATCTTGATTTCATTTCATGTTTTTCTCTTATATCTTATCTTCATTCAAAATTTTAAAAATTCAAACTCAATTAATTTTCTATTTATATGGCTCCACCTCTCTCATTTCAACTTGATCAATCTTTGGTGAGAGGATCCTGATCTTCGAGAGTCTTCTTGTCGCAGAAGGGTACCTAGCCTCTGAGTTGTCTAGTGACAACGAGTAAGGCTTCATCGAGGCAATTAAGGTCTTTTCTACTCCTAAGGTGAGATCCACTTTTTTTCTTCTCTTGTTTTTAATCTATGTAACTTACTTTAATTTTCGTATTTTTATTTCGCTGTCATTTTTTTCTCTAGATTTTAGAATCACACACCACGATTTTATCTGATTCTGATCCGATATTTCATCTCATCTTCTTGATCCCTTTGTTTCATGTTCTACCTCCACGATTCCAGGCACGTACGATGGTCGGAGACACAGATTCGATCCACATCGCAAGGATCCACATACACTCACATCTCCTTTAATTTTTTTTATTTTGGATAATCCGGACCGAGCCGTCGTGCTCATGTCCTCATTGTTTATAAATAAAAAGATATAAAAAAATATTTTTTTTCTTCATAACATTCGTTTTACAGAAAAATAATAAAATAATAAAAAATTTAAAAAATAGAAGTTTTTTTCTACTATTTCTTATTTACAAAAAAGCCGCCTATATCGGTCTGCACCACTCCCAACGGCCGCCGACCTCCGCCTGAACGCATCCTCCTAGAACTGCCAATCTGAAGAAGCCCCCCGCTCTTCGTCAGCCGGCCTGCACTGCTCGTCACCATGCACAGCCATGCGGATCTCCACCATCCGCCTGGAGGAACGAAGAACATACGACCAACACCATAGACCGACTTCTCTCGTGCCAACATGCGCAAATAAGTCGCTTAAGGTTATGAGGAAATCCTTAAGCGCGTCACAGAAGCGTGAGGATCGCATCGAATGCGATCGGGAGTGACTAGTCACACTAGTTGCTCAAGGCAGCGGAAATTAAATTTTTTTACATACGATGAAACCATATGATCCAAGAACCCTTCTCAGATCGTTTCATCTATATCACAAACAAGTATCGGGGTTACCTCTTGAAGCTCTTGTCTCAAGTTCGATCCGACGGAGGAGATGCTTGCGAGCACGTTGATGAAATGCATGCTTCTCGCAATCCATGTTGATGATCCAAGCAACGAATCTCCTCATCTCATCACGAGAGATCCGACGTCTTCTTCACGAGTGAGGCACATCGAAGGAGACGGAGATCCATGAGAAACCAATCCGGCAACATAATGGTGACGTTGCGACGAGAGAGACTCTCTCTAGGGATCCATGGTGGATGACCATAAGAGAGAGCGGTTGTAGAGAATGTGAGAGAGAGAGAATATGAAGTTTTAAAGTTGTAACTTGAAGAGCAATGGGTTCCCTTCTATTTATAATATTTTGGGATCCATGGATCTCAATCCATGGACCACACAAATCCAATGGTTCACACTGATTTGTATTTATTTTAATGGCCAAGAATTTGTTGTAAAAACACAAGAATAATTAATTTAATTAGATTAAATAGATATTGATAAATCAATATAATTAAATCTAAAATTAATCAATCAAACATGGAGATTATGGAATGAAGATTGCCTCCTTCCATAATATGGGAGTTGGTGGCAATCTCATGAGATTACATTATTCCGTGGAAATTTCCAAGATTTCCAACAACACTTGTTGTAAATTGTTCTACAAAAATAATTCATAATTATTTTTTGAACATTGCAATATTGCCATTAGAAAATTTTGAAACGCATTCACGACCCAAAATAAAATGTGAATTACATTTTCAATTAATTGTTCAATGTGAATCCAATTCACACCAACATTCAATTAACAAATGTAAATTACAATTAGCTCTCTATTATATATTATAAATCACATTTATAATATATAATTAATATGGATAGTTCTATCCACATTATTCATATCCATGATAATTAAATCACATTTAATCATCTTGGATCTCTATTCTCATGTGCCCAAATAATATGAACCACATTCACATTATTCACATCTTTGATGATTAAATCACATTTTATTATCTAAGATAACTCTCTTAATAATATGAATCAAATTTCATATTTCGTGATAATTAAATCACATTTAATTATCAACTTTCTCAATTCTCATATATATATAATATAAAGAATGAAATTATCTTGAACTCTTTCAAGGATAATGTGCTTTCTCCGCGGATACTTATAGATAAGGACATGGTGATTGCATTGTTCCACGTATAGTGACTCGGATATTGAGATCACATCTCAAATCCAGATCTCGGGCATCGCTTAGATGCTTGATTAAATCAAGACCGCAAGTCTAATCTTCTCATTGCATCTGAATCACATTCAGATCAATGTCCAACATTTGGACCAAAATGAGATTACTTCTCTGCTAAGAGGAGTCACTAAAATCCAGACCCGTTTCATCACTCCCTAGGAATGGAAGCGTAATGTTTGTACAATCGTTTATGATCACATCACCTCAGGTATTCCCAATACCTGTACATCCTGCATATTGAAAGACCCATAATAAACCCGAAGTATAAGATCTATTTTACATTGTCTACTTCAGGGTTTTTTCAGTAAGTTTCTCATTTGATCATTGGGAGTCGATATCGATCATATACTTTCCAAAATCATATATCATACCTAGGTATTGATCATATATTTTCCAAAAGTAGATATCAAACCTACAAATTCAGCCAAGCTTCAAAGCAAGATGACCGTGCACAGAATTTGGTTCTTCCCGATATCTCATGAGTGAGCTCATGTCTTCTGGTTTAGTAATGAACCTGTATGATCCCTTTGAGAGATCGTATTACTTATATGCCCTTACATGCACACCAGTGCGCCAGTGTATAGACCTTGGTTAGGTCATCAACCTATTGGTCTGCCAAATGTACATACTTAGACAAATAGTAACACATCTGTCTCCAGTCAGAGAATGTGTGCCTGTATCAGGACATCATGCAACATAGGACTTTGGTTATCTCGATGTCGTTAAGTCAACTCTTTGACCTAACTTATTTAACACCTCTGAATCTCTATTCCTATGCAGAGGACCTGCACCAAGTGGTAAGTTAGATATCAGTCTCAAGAGAGAGAGAGGATTGCCATCTCCTTCTCACGTTGGAGATCATCTCTTAATAATCATTTGACGGTGCTTGATGAGTCCACAATCTAACTCTTTACAATTCATCCAAGCACTAGCCTCTATGATTCAATTATGAATCAACAGTTGTATGATTAATAAGATTTCCATGGTACATATCCCTAATTGTACTAAGGGACCTATTATGCAAATTAGTTATTATTCATTTCAGATCAGGGAATGATATTTGCAATAACATTTTTTGCATAATGGCTCGCCATGGGTTCGCATGTCCAACAATCTCCCACTAGTCCAAAGAGACATTAATGGGCTAATCATTTAATCCCACACTCATGTGACAATCATTGGCTATTTAGAAAAATAGCTAGGTAAGCTTATTAGTTACTATATTCCCAAGAGACTACACCAAGTCCTTTTACAAAACTTGCATTTCCCCAGTAATAGTGCTCGCATCTAATGCGAATGTTGCATCTTATGCAACCAATACTCAATCTAGTTAAAAGCAATTATACTGTCCTTGACACTTTTGCTCGATAATTATTATAAATAGTATTCCCATAATCCTTAACAGAATACCTTTATTCCTAGAAATCTCTATCTCCTAAGGTATATGCAGTTAAGACCTTTTAGATCACTATCTTTAAAGTCTAAAGCTCTTGAAGATAAGACTTAGAGATCACTATCTCTAAAGTCTTGTCCTCATTGAAGATATTGTCATTACTGCAATCAAGTGTGTTTTTTTTCCGTAGTCCTACTAGTAACAGTTTACTACACCCATTGCAAGGCAGACAACGAGCATTTGCACACATCTAGTATACACTTGGCTTCTCGTAGTTGATGCACAAAGGCAAGCAGTTCTAGCATTCACTTCCTCAACTCTGAGGTGTTATCCTTTCTGATAGGTTTGTACCATATCTTAATTGATGAAAGCCTTTCTTGGAATTTTCCAGAAAATGGAAAATGTCCATGGTGTATCACCAATGTGACGGTCCCAATACCCTCTTCTCTCAGTTTATGAACATCTTCAGAACTAAGATCTAAGAGGTACCCTTGAGATCATATCTCAAGTTATGGAACAATCAGTCTATAAAACACTTATTATTATCCTTATATCATTCCAAATGATTAAGATACCATATAAAAATTTCATTGCATTTTTCCTTCATTGTTATTATTAAAAAATCAAAAACATGTCAACTTTCCCTGTTTGAAATTCTAAAATTCATAAAATTTTGAAAATTGTTCCAAAAATTCCAAAAAAAATTAGGGTAAATTTATTTTCTTGTCTTTTAATTTCTGACCAATTTTCACGCATAATTATTTATAAAACCCAAAAAATTGAAAAACATCAAAAATCGTATAAAAATCATAGAAAAATCTACAAAAATACAAAAATAGTGATTTCAGTTCCTGTTTGTAGATAATTGCTTCTAGTTTCTATTAAAAATAATTGTCAGGAGTTTTGGGCACTTAAAATATTTTTAAGTTGCAAATTACTCCAGGTGCACATTTTAGCATTTTCTCACGGTTTGATTTTTGGAAAAATACAAAAACATCTGAAAATTCCATAAAAATTCTCGAAGACATTTCAAAACTTTTAAAACCCAAAAATATTTTTTTCAGGATTAAAAAGAGTTAGTGTGCGTATTTTTAATCTTGTGAATATTGCTTCGTGTTATTTTTAAAAATTTAAAAAAAAATAAAAAAACACAAAAACTAAGGATAGTTGTCCTTTGAGATTCCTGTTTTCTCTTAATTAGTTTCTGATTAATTGAATAACCCTCGGGAATTGTAGCCTCCCTGAGTTCGACCATGTCCGCTATACAGGTTAATAAGTAGCAAAAATAAAAAAAATGTTTGTTTGTCACGGGATTTTGGGAACGACAATGACACCAATTTATCATTAATCTATCCGTCCTCCGAATTTTTGTGCCAACAGTACTTTACCTATATATTGATATAGACTTATTTTATTTTATGTTTTCTTCGTTATTTTATTTTGGTTCTATTATGCTCATGTTTTATAAATAATATTTACAAAATAATGAAAATATAAAATTGTAAAAGTAATAAATAATAAATAATAAATATAAAAATCCAAAAATAGTGATTTCAATTCCTATTTGTAGATAATTGCTTCTAGTTTCTATTAAAAATAATTGTCAGGAGTTTTGGGCACTTAAAATATTTTAAAGTTGCAAATTACTCCAGGTTGTGCACATTTTAGCATTTTCTCACGGTTTGATTTTTAGAAAAATACAAAAACATCTGAAAATTCCATAAAAATTCTCAAAAGCATTTCAAAACTTTTAAAACCCAAAAATATTTTTTTCAGGATTTTTCTGAGCATTTTTTATAAATTGAAAAATTACAAAAAGAGTTTGTGTGCGTATTTTTAATCTTGTGAATATTGCTTTGTGTTATTTATGAAAATTTAAAAAAAATAAAAAAAATAAAAAAATCACAAAAACCAAGGATAGTTGTCCTTTGAGATTCTTGTTTTCTCTTAATTAGTTTCTGATTAATTGAATAACCCTCAAGAATTGTAGCCTCCCTGAGTTCGACCATGTCCGCTACACAGGTTAATAAGTAGCAAAAATAAAAAAAATATTTGTCACGGGATTTTGGGAATGACAATGACACCAATTTATCTTTAATCTATCCGGCCTCCGAATTTTCGTGCCAACAGTACTTTACCAATATATTGATATAGACTTATTTTATTTTTTGTTTTCTTTGTTATTTTATTTTGGTTCTATTGTGCACATGTTTTATAAATAATATTTACGAAATAATGAAAATATAAAATTGTAAAAGTAATAAATAATAAGTAATAAAGATAAAAATCCAAAAATAGTGATTTCAGTTCCTGTCTGTATATAATTGCTTCTAGTTTCTATTAAAAGTAATTGTCAGGAGTTTTGGGCACTTAAAATATTTTTAAGTTGCAAATTACTCCAGGTTGTGCACATTTTAGCATTTTCTCGCGGTTTGATTTTTAGAAAAATACAAAAACATCTGAAAATTCCATAAAAATTCTCAAAAACATTTCAAAACTTTTAAAACCCAAAAATATTTTTTTCGGGATTTTTCTGAGCATTTTTTATAAATTGAAAAATTACAAAAAGAGTTTGTGTGCGTATTTTTAATCTTGTGAATATTGCTTTGTGTTATTTATGAAAATTTAAAAAATAAAAAAATAAAAAAATCACAAAAACCAAGGATAGTTGTCCTTTGAGATTCTTGTTTTCTCTTAATTAGTTTCTGATTAATTGAATAACCCTTAGGAATTGTAGCCTCCCTGAGTTCGACCATGTCCGCTATACAGGTTAATAAGTAGCAAAAATAAAAAAATGTTTGTTTGTCACGGGATTTTGGGAATGACAATGACACTAATTTATCATTAATCTATCCGTCCTCCGAATTTTCGTGCCAACAGTACTTTACCTATATATTGATATAGACTTATTTTATTTTGTGTTTTCTTTGTTATTTTATTTTGGTTCTATTGTACGCATGTTTTAAAAATAATATTTACAAAATAATGAAAATATAAAATTGTAAAAGTAATAAATAATAAATAATAAATATAAAAATCCAAAAATAGTGATTTCAGTTCCTTTTTGTAGATAATTGCTTCTAGTTTCTATTAAAAATAATTGTCAGGAGTTTTGGGCACTTAAAATGTTTTTACGTTGCAAATTACTCCAGGTTGTGCACATTTTAGCATTTTCTTACAGTTTGATTTTTAGAAAAATACAAAAACATTTGAAAATTCCATAAAAATTCTCAAAAACATTTCAAAACTTTTAAAACCCAAAAATATTTTTTTCAAGATTTTTCTGAGCATTTTTATAAATTGAAAAATTACAAAAAGAGTTGGTGTGCGTATTTTTAATCTTGTGAATATTGCTTTCTGTTATTTTTGAAAATCTAAAAAAATAAAAATAAAAAATCACAATAACCAAGGATAGTTGTCCTTTGAGATTCCTGTTTTCTCTTAATTAGTTTCTGATTAATTGAGTAATCCTCAGGAATTGTAGCCTCCCTAAGTTCGACCATGTCCGCTATACAGGTTAATAAGTAGCAAAAATAAAAAAAATGTTTGTTTGTCACGGGATTTTGGGAACGACAATGATACCAATTTATCATTATTCTATCCGTCCTTCAAATTTTCGTGCCAACAGTACTTTACCTATATATTGATATAGACTTATTTTATTGTGTTTTCTTTGTTATTTTATTTTGGTTCTATTGTGCACATGTTTTATAAATAATATTTACAAAATAATGAAAATATAAAATTGTAAAAGTAATAAATAGTAAATAAATTGAATATTTTATTTGGGTATACTATACAATGAGGGTCCAAAACCTAACTTTCACACCTTGACTATAAAAAATATAAACCACCTTCATTAGATAGCTTATTCAAATTTATATGAAATTAGAGTGATTTTGATATTTTATTTGGAAGACATGGGTCCGTGAAGTTGGGATTTCGGTTTTAAATTTCGTGTATAAAAAGTACATTATGTATTATTTTTGTACATACTCAATTTTGTATTTTTCTATATATTTTTATCTACAACTTTCATGTACAAAGTTTCTTTATTTGATGAATACATAATAAAAAATAGGTGTCAAAAATGAATAAATATTGAATAAATAAATGTGATTTTTATTGTATTTTTGGCCCTTATCCCGCCTACTTTATTCCTTGTCAACCAACTCTATTCTTGACTTGGTCTTGGGGTTTAGGATTATAAAATATCTTTGATATTTTATTCGTTTCTTTTCCTCTCTTTATTATATAATTTTAGCATTAAAAAATATTAAATCAATGCAATAAATGATGACTGTTATTTTGTACAAATTAATGCTAGTTACATGCGTTAGATAGAATTTTTAAGGCCAAAATGATAAAATAAAGGTGATGAAATGGAAATTCTTCAGAAGGCTGACTTCGATGCCTCCCACATCATCACCACCTTCCCAAAATGGTTAATCCAGTATAGAGCCTTATGTTGAAGTCTAAATTGGAAGGCGATCATCTTAACTACCTCCAACAAAATGTAGGGGTAGTGCATGGTATCACATATACGGTTAAACTATTGCACGTGAATATGAGGTTCTTCATTTGTGTTGCCATGAAAAATAGGCAACATGAAGAGTAATTGTTGCTTGAGCTCGAAATGTCCGTGGATCTATGGGATGTATATCCACTAAGTTATTTGACTGGCACTGGGATTGTATGTTTCCTTTGGTGTGGGCATAAGTGCCTCTCCTCTGATCCTCTCCTTCATGGAGTTCACCTACCTGGAATTAATCTCCTCTATGTGGGTTCTCTCCTCCTCCTCCTTTTTATTCTCTATCTCTCCTCATCTCCATTAGTATTTCCTAGAAGATGATCTCAGTCTACTGTTGTTTTATCGCATGTATGGAGGCAAGCATCTGGTTGTTGACCTCATTTTGATTAGACAGTCTCCCTTCCCTTTCTTAGAAGCCATCTCTATGTTAGAATCTGGTATGATGAAATCCAAATCAGTTCTTGATTTTCAATGGGAAAGATGCCTCGATCAGTATTGAAAAATGCACTAGATGTAGAGAAGAGTTCAAGATTATGATCGATCCTAAACTTTATTAAGGTTGGGGTGTGAATGGAGATTAGTCTATCTCCATTCGGAAGGAAGAAAAATTGGGGCAAGAGTGATCCCGATTCTTTGGTGAAAGAAGTGGGGAGTCTTGAGAGTGGTTCGCAAAGTCCGAACCGGTCTCACTAGAATCACCCCAAATTGTTTGGTCAACATTGGGTAATTGATATGGGTGTTCGTGGATTTTGGACTAAGACATTCCTAAGCTGTCATTTTGAGAGATAAAAATATGTGAGATGAGGAATAAAGTATATCGAGATGAAAAGGAAAAGAGAAGAGGGATAAAAATGAAGAATGCTCAAAGTGAGCAAAGTGAAAGAAGAGAAATGAAAAGATGTATGACAAAAATGCATGTGTGAAAGATTGTGATCTTACACCTAAACTAATTCCAAACAAACCACAATGTAATTGGATTCATCAACTCAATACTAGTGAAGCCATGAAGGTTCGACTATTTATCTTGTCAGTTTTTATTTCTTGTAATCAAGTAATCTTTAAACATAGGTCATTAGCGCTACTCCTATAGGTGAGTGAGTATTATCGGACAAGTGTCATGCACTTCCCGCTTCCTTTATAACTAGTAACATGTACTTTTTTCAAAGTCCTTTATATCGGGTATGGGTCTGCTACTCAACCAAAGAATACAGAGAGGAAGCTGATGTAACAAATCAAATACTGCCCCCGAAGGGTACTTGGACGTGTGATGAATATGAATTTCACCATCTTTACTCATTTATTTTAGCTTAAAATCCCTTATAAAACACATGTATATAATACTAAATCCATATTCTTACTCATTTGCATCGGTGTGTAAATATTGTATATTTGTATATTATCTTAACCTAAAATAAAGAAATAAAGGAAGGAAAAATAATGAAAAGAAAAAAAAGAGAGAATAATGTATATATGTAATAGATACAGGCTGACTCAAACCCCGAGAGAAGGTCAAGACCTGACCTGATTGACTGGGAATAAAGTAGGGGGATATAGGGTCCTTAATCAAAAAATCCAAAAAAATGTGTGTTGTAAATACTTCTCACTTATTTTATATATGTATAAAAATAACATTATTTATTTCTATATAAATTGACCTCAAACTAAATAATTTTCAAAACAAAATTTGTAAATAAAAATGTTTGCTAAATAACAAAAATAATTGCCCAATGAAATCATGTATACAGTAAAAGTAACCACATCCGAAAAAAGCCATTAAGTGATAATTGAAATATTAATTCCAGCTCCATATGAAGTCAAATTGAACCAAACTCACTTCCATTGTATTCTAATTTAAATTATCTTTAAAATGGTTATGATTTCATAATTTTTGGAGTTGCGGTTGAAAAGTCAGTTTTCTGGGGTGGTTTGTGCAATTTTACCATTTGTTTGTACATATCATATTTGTAAATATTTGTAAATACTTTTTTACTAATTATTTAAAATAAAAATAAAAAATTACAAATTTAAAAGCAAAAAAACTAATCTCCTTATTTAACCATGTATATAATGTCATAAATATATATAGTATATGTATATAGTTAATTTTCTTAAATAAGTACCACATAAAATAAAATAATTAACATTTATTTTTCAAATATATAAAGTGACGAAAATACAAAAAATATTTAATATTTTTAAACACTAATTATTTTTTATTTTTATCTCATTTCAAATTTTTTCTCTTATCTCTAATCTTTATTCAAAATTATAAAATTCAAAATCCTTTCTTTATCTTATTATATGTCTCCTCTCTCATTTCAACTTTATCAATCTTTGGTGAGAGAAGCCCGATACGAGAGCCTTCTTGTCGCAGAAGGGTGCCTAGCCTCTGAGACGTTCGGTGACAACGAGTCAGCCTTCGTCGAGGTGATTAAGGTCTTTACTTCTCCTAAGGTGAGATCCACATTTTTCTCTTATTTTTAACTTAGGTTAACTGTAGTTTTATTTTTTTTCGCACTTTTATTTCGTTGTCATTTTCTTATCTAGATCTTAGAATCCATCACGATTTGATCCACCACTGACTCTATATTTCATTTCATATCTCGATCTATTCGTGTTTATTCCTAGCCTACACGATCTCTCACTCCAACCACGGACGGTGGTCGGAGATCCGGTTCCATTAGCCATTTTCCTCGGAACCGCACTCGTTCACGTCTTCTGTCTTGATTTTGGGATCGAGTTGTCGTTCTCACATCCTAATTGTTCATAAATAAAAAAATAGAAAATTATTTTTTTTTCTAACATCTATTTTACAAGATAAATAAAAAACACAATAAATAAATAAAATTATATTAAAAAAAAGTTTTCTTCTATTACAGTTTTCAAAAAAATAAATAAATAAATAAATAAAATTGGCATGACCCTGTAGACACGCCCTCTCCCCACGTTGGCTGCCATCTCTGCTTGGAGCCCCTCTTCCTCAGCCGTGCACGACCACCGGCCATCACCAGCTATCCTCCCCGTCGTTGAGCATCGTGCAGCCGCACACCGACCTCTGCGCGGCCCTCCTGAAGCCCCATCATCACCGCACGTGGTTCTCACCTCAACGCTGGCTGCCATCTCTGTCGGGAGACATTCACCGCTCCAGCCACTACGCGCCCTCCGTTTCCGTGCGAAGGCCCTCCACCGCCCGCGCGCACCACGATTGTGACCTCCACCCACCGTCGTCCTCCTCATCAGCACCACCAGCCGCTTGAAGCACCTCCACGCCCGTGCACAACCCCTTCTCTGCTCCACCATAGCCATCGCGACCATCGGAGCAGACAACCGCATCCTCCACTGTAGCAAGTCCCTCTGCGGGAGAGCAGCATCTCGCCATCGAAGCCGCTCGCCATTGTTGCTTGGGCGAGAAGACAAGAGGGGTGGCTCCCCTGATTTGGTTGAGAACTAATGAAGGAGAAGAACCTTAGGTCATTTAATAAAAAAAATATTAGAAAATTTGCAAAATCGCACCCTCGAAGTTCTGCATATTGCAAAGGCGTCCCTTCTAGAGCTCAATCACGTGCTTTGCATGATTTTCTTAGGTAACTTGCAAACTTTATACCGCATTTATTTTATTTTATTATTTTATTTAAAACATTGAATAATTTGTAGTTCAGTCCTTAATTTACAGACAATTATTTGCATGATCTTTATTGTAGGAATAAATAGTTGTCATACTCAATAAATTCGAATAAAGTTAGACTTCTGTTGTGTGCTTCATTATTGTATAATTTTTTCATAGCATTTTATCCTCATTTGATATTATTAAAAAACAAAAATAGTGTCATTTTTTCTTCCTGAAATTCAAGAGTTCCTAAAAATTCGAATATTTCTCTAAAATTCCAAAAAAATAGATTAGTTTTATTTTATTATCTTTTAATTCTAGATAAATTTTTGCAAATAAATTATTTATAAAATCCAAAAATTTGCAAATTACTAAAACTCTTATAAAATTAATAAAAAAATTTCAAAATCCAAAATCGTGATTTCATTTAATGTGTATATATTTTTATATTTTTAGCATAAAATAGTTGATAGGAGTTTTGGGCACTTAAAATATTTTTAAGTTGCAAATTACTCCAGGCTGTGCACTATTTATCATTTTTGCCACTCTTTGATTTTTAGAAAAAAAACAAAAACATCTAAAAATTCTAAAATAATTCTCAAAAACAATTCAAAGCCTTTAAAACCAAAAAAAATTGTATTTTTCTGAGCACTTTTGATATAATCGAAAAACACAAAAAGAGTGTGGCGCGCCTATTTCTTCCCTTGTACATATTGTTCCTTATTTGAAAATTTAAAAAAATGCAAAATTAAAATCATTGAAAATTCGAAAATCAAAAAATTAAAAAAATAGAAATTAAAAAAAATAAAAAGATAAAAAAATCCACAAAAACCAAGGATAGTTTGCATTTGAGATTCCTTTTTCTTTTAATTGATTTTTACCGATTATTTGAATAACCCTCGGGAATCGCAGCCTCCCTGAGTTCGATCATGTCCGCTATACAGGTAAATAAGTAGCAAAAAAATCTCTCTTTATTATTCTCTTATAGTTGATTTTGTAGATTGAGAAGAAAAAATAAATTGTTTGTTTGATCCAGGATTTTTTGGGGATACCGACAACTTTATATCATTAATTATCGATCCTCAAAGTTTCTCGTGTCAACAACATGGCACGATGAGACATGGTCCAGCCTTCGTAATACCCTTATGCTCAAGTAATTCAGATTAACCCCGCAAGCGGTAATCAAGGTAGTACTTAGGCTAGGATTTGGGCTTTATTCCTTAAGGGTCATGCCTCACTCAATCTGGAAGGTACCTGAATACAATTAGGGCTTTGTGAACCCAGAACAATGAAGTCCATTATAGACTTTATTTGGGTAAAAGTTTATTTAACAGTTCGCTTATTTTAATTTTCTAGTTTTTATTTTTTTGAGTATTTTTCTATAACGCCTAACAAATTTGTTGACTCTTGATTATTCTTAGTCCAAGAAAAACCGAGGAAGAAGTCAGAAAAGCCATTGTGCATGAAAACTATGGATGCATGCATGGGATAGAAGGTCTACCTTACTCTAGAACTCTACATGTTATATGATCTTTGTATATAATTTGAACTAATCTATATGTTATGCATTCGAAGAAATCTCTCTAGATAGGAATCGACGTTATCGAGAAGAACCAATTTATTTGATATCTATGTCCAAGCATGGCACTATAGGTATATGAAGATATTAGGGCTTTTGACCTAATTACTAAGCAATAAATGTAAGTATAGATAGCTCAATTAATGAATATGTAAAAAAAGGCAAAAAACACAAATAATGAGAAATAAAATAATAATAATAATAATAATAAGTGGAAAATAGAGAGAATAAAATAAGGAAGGCGATAAAAATTGATCGGACCCCACAAGTAAAGAAACATATGATGAAATGGATCCATGAATCTTTAAGTGTCTAAGAGTGCTAAATTATTACAAATTATACAAATGAGTCACTCTCTCACAAAAAAATAAAATTATGCTAATCTACACTACAATTCTTCTCGATATCTCGATTGGCTTCGCTTCTCTCTCCTATTGACTTCAGAAGAAGGATATGATCTCTGCCTTGCTCAGGTATTTTGACTCTCTTAAGAAAATCCACCCTCAATCTATAGGCCCTCACAACAATGTCAAAAACAGAAGATGATTAGAAAAACTAAATAATTATTCAATAAATATAAAAAGTAGATAAAATCAAACAGATAATATATGTTCACTAATCTACCCTACCATTGCTTACCCAACAGTGGTGTCGTTTGTTAAACAAAGGGAATTGATCTACTGACCTAATAAGCTATGCAGGTAATCGTTGCTTGACCAACCTCTAATTCAAACAACAATTATCCACAATGAAATTGGGTGATCGAATATGTTCAGGTTAAAATTTAGTTTAACTCTACAAAAATGTGTATAGTGTTAGTATGTAGAGTGACAAACCACAAAGAGACAAAGCATAGGGTGGTAATTATTAATCATTATTGTTAATTACTAGTACTTTTGTATTTTTTTCTTGATTTTATTATTTTTGTATGGTTTCTTAATTATATTTTTTATGGATTTTAGTAATTTTATATTATTTTTTATTTTAATTTAATTTTATATTTTGTTTCTAATTTTGAAAAATTTTAATTTCTTTTTTATTTTTAACAAAATGTATATAATATTTGATTTTATGTATAAGTATTATATAGTAAATATAGTGAATATAGTTCTATGTATTTATATATAAGTTAAAATAAAGTCAAAATAAGAAAAATAAGATGTTTTTGTGTTTTTTTATTTTACTTTATTTTTTCTACTTTTTATAATATTGTATTTTTATGGATTTTTAAAGTGATTAAATGTACGAAACAACGACAATATTAATTATCTTAAATTGTTTAAGGTTTAATAAATACTAATAAGTTCAAAATAAATCCAAAACTATTTTTAATATATAATATATATAATAAAGAAAAATCAGAGATAGAAAGCAACATTTTTAGGTTTTTATTTATTTATTGCAGATTTTTATGACATTAATAGGGATTTCTGATTTTTTATATTTTATCTTTGGTGCTTTTTAGTTATTTCTAGATATGTGGTAGAATATTCTATAATAAAACTAATATATTTTTTGATTTTTTCGAAAATATTTGTAATTTTTAAGGATTTTTATGTTTAAACAAGGAATAAAAGCATGTTTTGTATTTATAGAAATAGGAAAAACAAGTTAAATGCGTAATAAAAATTATACATTAATAAGCAAGGTGTCAGACATCTATACTTATTTTCCAACAATTTTTGATATAATATGAATAAAATATAAGAAATAAAATACACTACAACATAAGGACCTTGATGCAATTAAATTAAACTATGCACGCAATTTATAATAGATCTAGAAATTTTGAGGGAAAACTTGTAATATTTACATAGCTTCACGTAACACTGCATGTGAGGTTGAAGGACTAAATAACAAATGCAATAAAGTGTAGGGTCCAAGTTGCAAGTTATACTTAAACTTAATAATAAATTTGCAAGACACGATAAGAAAACAAAGAAGTTTAGGGGTTTAAGCGCAGGATACCGAGGGGTCGAATTCCTTGCAAGTGGGTCATTTATGAGCAGATCTAGTTGCACCACACATCCTTACTTAGAATCCAATAACCAATGGCGGTCAATGCTTCATTTAAAATGCATGACCCATATTAGATCTTGGATGAATTCTGATATGACGATTCCAAGGTAGTCACAAAGAACATGGAAGAACACTTCCCTATTTCTCATTCTATCCTTGATTTCTTCAGGTCCAACCATCTCTGTCTATGATGATCATCTATTTTTATTCTTGGGAACTTCATGCACCTGCAGGTGGCTTCATCTCGGTCCAAACCTCGTCGGAGGAGACCTGGAAGCTTGTTCCTTCTTGAGGACCTAGATGTTTTATTTTTCAATCAATCCCATCTCCAAGTACTCCTTTACGGCCTAAATCCTGCACAAAATAATATAGGGCTCAAAATATCTACTCTCGGCCCTAGAATGAAGTTAAAAGCACAAGAAATGAGTTGGAGTGGTGAGCCTTAGATGAGTAATGGAGTAAAGACTCGATTTATTGATCAGAGCACATAGATCTCTGCTCTGAACACCTTCTCCACACAGCAAATAGGGCGCTCTATCTTCCTGGCACTGAGGAGATAAAGCCAAGAGTGATCGTAGGGGTTGCAGTGGCTCAAAGAGGATCAAACTTTTAAAAGAAGGTGAGGGGTGATTTCTATACAAGTGGTGAAGGGCAACTTTTGGGAGGGAGATTGGATGAGATTGGGAAGGAGTTGGTGAGGAATAAGATAATGGCATGATAGGGGTTATGGTGGGAACAAAAGTGGTGGAGGTCTCGAGGGAGAAGAGGCATGGAGAAGGTGTGTGAAATTGGTGAAGTTGGGCGAGTCATGGGTCTGAAAGTTTGCATACCTACATGTGGTATAGTTGACCCAAAGCAACAAATGACTCGTCATGATTGGGCCACATGGGACACAAGAGGACAAACTAAAATAGAAAAAGAAAGATAAATCAAAATAAATTAATAAATGATTTTATTAAAAAAATTAAAATATGAAATTTTTTATTATTTTATAAACTATTTATGGTGATTGTTATTTTTTACATCCTTATTTGTAAGGTGTTAATTTTTACATGTATACATATGTATATATACATATATTTTATGTATTATATTTTTATTATGTACTTTATATTCATAATATTATATGTAAATATTTTATATATTTATAACATATATGTAAATACATATTTACCGATTTTTATTGTATTTTTATGACTTTATATACATGTATAACTTATTGCATGTATATATATATTATAGGTAAAGTATACTTATGCATTGTAATGTATTATTTATTTTAATTATATTTTAAATGCTTTTTAATTTTATTCATATATTGAATATACTTAATATAATATATACATTTATTTAAAATATAAAGGTAGTAAAAATGTAAAGAGTAAAATAATTGATTATTTGAGTATATGCCCCAATACAATAGTAACCCCCAAAAGTTGGTGTTTGTATCTTAGCTCCATTTTTACTGAAACTACCTTTATTAGATAGATAATTTAATTTTAAATACAATAGAAGTGAAATTGGTTCAATTTGAGTTCATATGGAGTAGATGTTGAGAAATGAAGATATGTTTATGGCGTTTTCATCTGTTTGTACAATGTGCATTGTGCATTATTTTTATTGGCAATTACTTTTATAATTTTCTTTACATTCTTATGTAGAAGTTTTGTGTTGAAAACTTTACTGTTTGAGGTATGTATATTGTGTAATTAAATAGTGTAAAAATGAGCTATGTATTCGATATATTGTACCTAAATGAATTATCGTTTCTATATATTTTGTACAATGTTTGGCCCTTATCTCCCCCTACTTTATTCTTTGTTGATCAAATCAATATTTGACTTGGTCTCGTGGTTTGCGATCATTCGGTGTCTTTGGTGATTTATTTAATTTTCTTTTCTTATCTTTATTTTTAATTTTGGATTTATATACATGTATTAATGTGTTAATTACTAATAAATGTTAGTTGGTAATTTATACAAATTAGAAGTATTTTATAGTATTTTACTAAGTATTTAAAGATAAAATGGAAGAATAAATGTAGATAAATGGCTACTCATGAGTAAGACATAGCCCTAAGGATTAGAGCTAAAAGTCAATGGACTTGTGCCCTAAGCACCCTTGTACTATCCCTCAATATTGGATTAAGCCGCAAGCACTTGCCTCTGACTGTATAAAGTTATTTTGGTGTGCTATGCTTCATATTTCCCTTTGAACTTGATATAACTAAGTAGCATGGGCAGATGGTTTCATTGTTTTTAGGGTTGGATATGCAGATGTACGTTGGGCAACATGGCAACGCACATGAGTTTGCAAGTTAAATAACTATATTATCACCTAACTCTAAAACATAAAAGATAAACACATGAACCTCCATGGTCAAGAAAGTGTGGATTTTGTGAAATTTGGTATTTTATTTGTGTTTTATTGCTAAAATTAAGATCCTTCTACACAATTTCTGCCTTTCTTAACTTTCTCTTTTGATTTGACTTTTGTGTTTTCGCATCTTTCCTCTTGATTTGAAGATGTCACAACATAGTGATTTATGTTCGTACTATGCGAACCTAACTTTGTACTCTCCATATTGTATGTCCACCTTTTTTTGATGACTCTCTTCCTGAATTTTCTCCTTTTACTCTTTTTTACCCATAATCTGATTCTTCAAGGTAGATCCTCTTCTTGAACTTTCATTTGAGACTCCCTCATTTCTGAAGACTGATCCAATTCCATTTAAACTTTTAGAGGTATATTCAGAGACAAAGGGACTCGATTCCCACCAAGATAAAGGGACCCATTACATACCAATATAGATCAACAACAAGATGTTGGCATCCATTCGGGTTATACATGCTCAATTAACAAAGCCGGAAAACATCAAGGAAGTGTTAAGGGATACAATTAT
Source organism: Ottelia alismoides (assembly GCA_037367405.1). Lineage (NCBI taxonomy): Eukaryota > Viridiplantae > Streptophyta > Magnoliopsida > Alismatales > Hydrocharitaceae > Ottelia > Ottelia alismoides. Next base: position 804,861 of record JAZKJV010004943.1, on the reverse strand, counting down.
GGGGATTTGGGGACGAGATAATAGAAAAGAGGAGTATCAACCAAGTGGAGGTGGAAATGTGATTGAGAATGAGCAGAACAGAGTTGATAATAAGTAAATACTTAGAGATTCATGCAGCCTAGGAGTGAGCCAAATGACAAATTGAATTCAGATTCATGCGTTGCATGGACACTTTTAGATGAGGTCTCAAATACAGCCACTACTCCCTATATTCCATGGATAAAACAATGAAGAACCTTATATACACCTCCAACCGTTTGATACATATGCAGCATGATGCACTACCCTAACATCCCATTAGGGGTAGTCAAGATGATTGCCTTCACTTTCAGCCTTATGGATAAGGCACTTTAACAGATAAATCACTTAGGAAGGGCGATGATGTATTAGGAAGAGCTAAGATCAATTTTTATGAGCAAATATTATCCCCTAAGATGATTGAATCAAATATGATCTTTGATATCTAACTTCTTCTGAATGTCCCATGAGCCTATTTACGAGGCTTGGGAAATGTTCAAAGGCTTGATGTAAAAGTGCCCCCACCATGAGATACTGAGGATGAGTCTTACACAAAACTTCTTTGGTGAGCATAAATAACCAGAGGCTTATAGATGCCTTATGCATGGGTTCACATTTCAACAAGGACGATAATGTAGTTAGGAAAATATTTAAGGAAATGGTGGGGAGTATTGCAACAATATCTTCTTCCTGCACATTTCAGAAGTATCATCCACTTCCACATATAATTGTTAATGTGACGGCATCTCATGATGTGTATAGGATTGAGTTTTATAATTTGAGAATTATAGGGAACCACCTATTCAAAATTGTTATCATTAAAAAGAGATCACAAGAACTTGAAAAACTTAATGTAATTGAATAGAGAATAAAGCATATGGATAAGATTAGTAATATCATGAAGCACTTGGAGTTGTTAATCAATACAATCCATCCATATTAGAGTTTGAGTGCTCGAGTCTACTGCATATGAGCACCGTTCTTTTACTTCATCACAGTAGAGATCCATACTACCCTCATGTTGTTCATCATGTTTATTAAATATAGAGTCCAGATCAAGGAGTGTAGCAGAATCCTTCACAGATAGTGATGTACCACTGATATGCTTCCTATCCTAAGCAGTATCTTCCACCTCCACCTCAGATTTAAGAGGTGAATGGTGTATGGACTATCCATGAGCACACAGACACGTCCACCAAGGATGTCTTATATGGTTTCTCATGCCACCAAATTGCCATTTCACCAGCCTCATGGAGCAAGACTATCATTCCAACATCAGCCACACTAGCCTCAGTATCAGTCTCCACACCATTTCTAGATATGGAGATAAGGACTTCAACAATCATAGCCTACCCCATACTATAGGACATATTATCAACAACAGCCTGTGTAGTACCAACATCTGTATCCACCTCTGTAGTATCAGTATCACTCTCACTTTGCACATCGTATGTGTCAATAGCAGCCTAAGTTATGCTTCTAGTCTCAGCAACCCCCTAGTTTTGAAGCATCTAGCGGCACCTTCAGTGAATCCCACATTTGATTATTTTGTCTAGCTGATGAAGAATATGAATGAGATTAATAGGAGGCTATATAACCTGATCGCCACCAAGACTATCAGTCCATCTCAAGTTGAAGCCAATCGTAACAACTTCAATTGATATAAGGAGCAGGTATCCTCCTAGGATCCTTTTCTCATCTGGCAGGTATGGTTCATGATTTTCATGTTTATCTAATGTCTCTACTCTCAAGAGTAGCAGGATCTTGCAGCCACAGACACCATTGGATCAAGGAATAAAGATATTGATCAAGCTTCAGCTTTGTCCTCTTTATCCAGTGAGCCCCGATCGAGTGTTGCAGTTGACGGAGGAGCATCATCAGAAAAAGAACACAAAAATGAAGAATACAAAAAATGTCAAAAAAATCAATAATGGGAAATTCAAATCTTGAGTAACTATATTGGAGAGCACACTAGTTGTAGATCCACCATCTTCGGTAGTAGATAGAGCGATCTATCCTTTGTTTCTCATTTCTATTATGGATGACATTGTACAGACTGATTATGGTTGTCCATGTGTAAATGTTGATCCTAAACTTAATAAATAATGTTGTTCAAATTTTTTTCCATTTCAAATGCTATGTATAAAAACAAGTCTATCAGAAAATTAAACATGGCATTATATGATCTTGGAGTGGTGGAGAGTTTGCAAATATCTTTCATGAAATGCCACTCATGAAGGCCATGTAGTAAATGCCAGGTATGAAAATGGAAATGAAAGAAGCATGTACATCAAAGCATCAACCCAAACTATTTAAATGCAAGAAAACTGAGAAACACATTCTGACCATGGCCATTATGAATACCATGAGCGACCTCCCAAGCAAAAAAAAGACAACAGTTCACCTCTTATCATATACAAGAGTTTTGACCAAGAATTTGCTTGTACTCTTCTTGATATTGGCTCATCTATTAATTTAGTGATGACCTCGTTACTCAAAGTGTTTGGGTTGGGGCCTCTAAAACCAACCAGCATGATCCTTCGGTTTGTTGATCGATCGATTAAGCGACCGATGGGTATTTTTTAGGACATTACAGTAATAGTGCAAGGATTGCAATTCCTAGTAGACTTAATTTCCCTATACATGGATACCTATACATCAATACTCCATATACTCATCATTCTAGGAGGATTGTTTCTTTGAATGACTAAAGCAGTAGTTGATTATGGTACAGGGAAGATAACCTTTCACTCCAACAGTGATAAGGTTATAATAGAGACAATCCCAGATCAAAAGCCAACAGAGTCAGTATGAGATGAGAAAGATCCTATGACACCTATGACAAAAGCCTGTGATTTTCTAGCTAAGAACAAATGCACAACATTATCCTTTGATGATATTGAGACCCGTGAATTCCTCTTTAAAGAGGAAGATCTAGAAAGAACAGTCGATCTTTGTTCCTTTACTAATGGAGAGACTTATGTTGATGAGTTGATAGAATTGTTTGATGATCATCCATTCCAAACCAAACAATAGGAATCCATTGCATATATATTTGGTACTTCGTATTCAAAATAAAGAGTAGCCACAATGGACAACATACAATTGACAGATCATTCACTGATCAGCAATACAGTTTTAGAGGTTGGTATAGAGCATATTCATACCCCATCGAGGTTTAAGCCACTTCCAGCAACTCTTAAGTATGCTTTCCTTATGGGTAAGCCACACATGTTTCTAGTCATCACCGATTCATAATTCGTCGATGATCAAGAATCTCGTTTGTTAGAGGTTCTAGAGTGAAACCACAAGGTAATATGCTAAAAATTTGAGATCTTTATGGGATAAATCAAACATTGTGCCCGCATCATATCTACTTTGAGGATAACAACAAGTTGTCCCATGAGTTTCAGTGTCATCTGAATCCTAGTCTATGGGACGTTGTCATTTAAGAGATAATGAAATTATGCAAAGCTGGATTTATTTACCTCATCTCTGATTCAAAATGGATGACTCTATTGCATGTGGTTCTGAAGAAATGTAGAATCACAATTGTAACGAATGAGAATTATAACCCGACTACCTACCTCATGATGTGTCTATGTAGATTATCGACGCCTAAAATCAACGATCAAGAAAGATCACTTTCTACTACCCTTTACAAACATGATCATAAAAATACTGGCATGGAATGAGTTTTTTGTTTCTGGGATGTGTCCTCTGGGTACAACCAGGTTGCGATTGCTCCTAAAGATCAAGAGAAAACTACCTTCACTTGTTGATTTGTCACCTACACCATTTTACATATGTCCCTTGAGTTGTGTAACACCCCCACTACATTCTAGAAGTGTATGTTAGATATTTTTTTCTCCTACATGGTGGTTAATTTCCTGGAGGTCTTCATGGATTATTTCTCGATCTATAGAGATAGTTTTGACTCATGTTTTTCTTATTTAGATCATATACTACAATGTTGTTGTGAAGTGAACTTCGTGCTCTTATGGGAGAATAGTCACTCTATGATGATTAATGAGATTGTGTTGGGTCGCGTTGTCTACAAGTGAGACATGGAGGTTGACCTAGACAAGGTTGATGTTTTTGCCAAGCTCGAGCCACCTAGAACATTGGACTTCAACAAGATTGCATGATCTTTAACTGGGCTTCTATCCATGGATGCTGAGTTTGTTGTATATAATATGGTTCTCCAAGCCTATCATCACCATAAAGATTTCATTACTCAAGCACCTATCCTACATCCATCGGAGTGGTCTCTCCCATTTTCAATATCATGATGGATGCTTTTGATTTTGATATTGGGGTTGTATTAGGATAGATGAAGGATGTATTGTTGTTTGCTATTCATTATGCTAGCAGAACATTGGGTGCGTCCATGAAGAATTACACAATGATAGAGAAGTAAATTCTAGCATTTGTGTTTGACTATCACAACCTGAACACATTGGCTATCACAAAGACTTTCCCTTATGTGTAGATTCTTTATATCACCTCACTCCCATGGTTCATTTATATTATGAACTATCTTGTATCCAATAAAGTTCAACAAGATTGTTCAAAGTTAAAGGTTGACAAGTTCTTGTCTGAGATGCATTTTTACTAGTGGAAGGGTCTGTACCTATTTTGTGAGGGTGTTGATTTCATATGGAGGAGGTGCATTCTTTAAGAGAAGTACACCAGTGTCCTAGAGCATTGTTATAAGCTGGAGGCAGAAGGAAACCATTTTGGAAGCATACATCATTAAAAGTACTTCAATCGACCTTTGGTGGCCTACTCTTTTCAAGGATGCTACAACATACGTGAAGAGTTATACCGATTGTCAGAAAATGGGAGGAACTATTATTTCTAACTATACGATGCCTCTCAAGTATATGCAAATATTAGATGTTTATGATGCTTGCGGTATTGACTTCATAGGCCTATTTCCTAACAGTCAGGGATTTGAGTACATCCTACTTGTCGTTGATTATGTTAGTCCTTGGGAGGAGGCTATCCCACCCAAACCACTGATTATTGTATTGTTTGTAACTTTCTCAAGTAAAATTTTATATCATAGTTTAGGATTCTAAAGATTTTTATTTCATATGGAGGAAGCAATTTTATCAATAGAGAAGTCAAGAAGTTTGTTAAGGAATATAGCATTAAGTATCGTGTTGCAGATCGTAACCACTCATAGACTAATGGACCGGCCAAGGTTTCCAATAGGGAGATGAAGGTTATTCTTTAAAACCCGTTTGTCCAAATATAAAGAACTGGTTACAATTGCTTGACTTAATTATGTGGGGCCATCGTATAGCTTATAAATCTCCTTTCGTTATGTCTCCCTATTTTTTAGTTTATGAAAATACTTACCTTTTACCCATAGAGCGCATTAACAAATAACTTTGGGTAGTCAATGTATGCAATTTGGAAAGAGAAAGTAGGCCAGATCAGGAAGGTAGAATTGAACAGACTCGGGGAATTACCAGACTATGTGTATGACAACACCTTGATTTATAAGGAGAAAGTCAAGAGATGGCATGAAAGACATATCCATATGAAGAATTTCTAGCCTAATAAGAAGGTTTGGTTGTTTGATGCAAAGTTGAAATTATTTCCAGACAAGCTAAAGAGCTAATGGTCAGGTCTGTTTATAGTGACATTTGCGCTTGATAATGGTAACATTGTTACTTCAGGACTATCATCTGACGCACAACTATTTCTGGTCAACTGACATATGATGAGGTTGTACTTAGAGTTTGATACATTCTTATCTATAGTTGATTCTATCCAAGTGGTATCAGACAATGATCCTTTTACTCATTTTGTGTCGGGTACATGAGATAGAGTTCATCTTGTATATTCCTTTCTTTTTATTCATTCTATCTCACATTGTTTATCATTCACTTCTTTTCGGTGTGTGTGATATATTGAGTACGTGTAGGTCCTAAGTATAGGGGAGGTGAATGACCCAAGTGGTTCATTATTCATTCCATTTCATTATTCTTTTTGTTGCTTATACTTAGAGTTCCTTTTACCGCAAGTATAGGGGGAGTCATGTTGCTCATTCCAACTTTATTATTTTCTTTTTATTTATTCTATTCTCTCATTCGTCCCTATTTGTAAAGTCTTATGTACTTAGGAATACTTTATCTTAAGTATAATGGGTATGATCTATTTATATTCATTGAATTCTTTGAGTTATTATAGTATAGGATTCTTTTCACTTTTCTATACTTATCACGAGTTACGTCTGTCATTGTCATTTCTTGGTCATTATGAGGACATAGCTTGTGATAAGTATAGGGTGTCATTTATATATCTATATACTTAGAAGCCATAACTCATCCATTACTGTATTATAAATAATACGGCAAAAAAAATTTAGGTTTCTAGATAATAAAATGAAAACTTTATACATATATATATATATTATAAATTAAAAAAATGTTTTTGAAAACATTTTGCAAAATTATTTTATAAAATATTAGTAAAATATTTTGCAAAGTATTTTATAAAATCTTTTGTAAAAATATTTTGTAAAATCATTGTAAAAGTTATTTGTTGATTTTTTGTAAAATTCTTTCTAAAAATGTTTTGTAAAACCTTTGTAAAATTATTTTGTAAAATCCATTGTAAAATGTTTGTAAAAATGATTTGTTTATAAAAATATGGTTTATAAAATTATTTTATAAAATTGTTTTGTATAATGTTTTAAAAAAATTATGTAAAATTGATTTGTAAAATGTATGGAAAATATTTTGTATAAATCATTGAAAATGTTTTGTGAGTTTATTTGTAAAATATTTTGTAAAATGTTTTGAAAAATATTTGCAAATCCGTTAATAAAAGGATTTTGTAAACTTAGCATGGTAAACTTATTTTCTGAAGTATGTTTTACATATGTTTTGTTAAATTTGTATATAAAATGTGTAGTAAAATCTTTTTACATAAAATCCACAATCATTTAAAATTTGTGTAAATAAAACTATTTTATAAAATATTTATGAAATTTCTAAATAATTTATTTTGTCAATAAAATCATGTATGAAACTTGTATAATTCTTGTATGTACTTGTATAAAATACATTGTAAATGTGGATATAAACCTTGTAAATTTGTGTAAATTTGTGTAATTAATTAACTCTTTAAAAACTTTTCAAACTCTTAAAAATTTGCAGAACTCTTTAAAAATTCCTTAAAAAGTTTAAACCAAAAAAATACACTTCACCAAATGTTGTTGCATTTTCATTCACATTTTTCAGAATGATTTTGATAATTTAATTGTTTTAGAATAAAATCTGAAGAATGGAGCTTGGTTAAGACCTTAATCCACTTAATTTCACAGGATCCTTATAGGAACTAGTAGTGAGATTTTTCAAGTCGATCTGAATTAATTCTTTAAATCCAAAATGGTATTCACATGTCATCTTGATTAATCTAAGTAGAATATTTCTTGATATATGAACGATCCTTTCATGTAGTGACCTAACTTGGACGAGAACTTTACACGTATCTCAACTCATGATAGGAGGCAAAGGAAAGAATTCTCTAAGGTTGGAAAGCATACAGATATGTCATCCTTGATGAGGTATCTGTAGTATCCAATGAGGGAAGTACACCCCAACCAAGTCCAGTGGCACTAACGTCTACAAACTGGAGTTATGGGTTGAAATAAAGCTTTAAATGAGGAATAGTTTGTTGACCCAAGAAGAAAAACTCCTTATGTAAAATGCTGCATTTTGTATGTTTTTATAAAAAAATGAAATAAATACTTCAAAAAATTTAGACAACTAAGAAAGAAATAAATAATAAAATCTTTTTTTGTCAAAACAAAGTATCAATAAGCAACACATATATTTCAAAGTCAAAGTTTGCAAGGAAGTCTGCAGTTGGCCAAGATCCGAAGGAGATGTAGCTATACTCATCACATTCCATTCTCTTCACTACCTTCTCTTCTTAGAGCTAGTTGTACATGAACTTAGAAGAAAATACCCTGCTCCTCAAGTAAAGAGTAGCTATATAGGGGAATTAGGGTAATCATACTAGAGAGGATGACTTTTTCATAAATTTTAGATGTGGAGATTCATAGTCATAAGAGTTGCGTATGGAGGACTTCTTCTGACACGACTACTGAGGTGAACCGAAGAGAATTGTGTAACTTGAGAACTATTGATTCTTAAATACTAATCCCAATTATATGCTAAAGACAGAATTGATCTTTTTATTGCATTTTCAAATTTTTATGGATATTTATTTTAATGTAATTAGTTAAAACATGTGATGAAATAAATAAAAATGGAAAATAAATAAAAGGAGTTGAATATTTGCATTAAATAATATGTTGAAAATCATTCAATGTGTATAATATACAATTCAACCCAAAACAAAAGTTCCAGATATGAAATTTGATTCTTTCAAATTTATATGCGATTAGTAGATAATTAAATAAACATTAACTGAAAATTTAGTATGATTTCATAGGAAACAATATGCAAGATATATTTGCTTTTACGGCATTTCAGTCATAGACTAGGGTTTAGGTTTATTTGCACTATATGCAAATAAATATTTTTTAGGATTTTTCATTGGTTGGTATGAGTGATACGTTTACAAGGGAGATATTTTGATTTCACTTAGAGTTAGTATGAAATAATTAAATTAGATGAATTTGGGTGAATATTTATACAGGTGAATATGAATGTAATATTAGTGTTAATTTATGCATATTATTTACATATGTATGAATGCTAATTATGAACTTAATTACCGAGATGAAGCTTTATTTTCATCTAATTAGAGTGATGAATCACATATTCATTAACCCCTTGTACTCAAGCATTGCTCGTCCCAAAGAAACAAAAGAATGAAGTAGTGAGATGAGTTTGGGATCCATACCAAGAACCTGAAAAAAAAAAGTAAAAATGGTGTTTGATCCAATTTTTGGATTAATAGTTTGGTAGAAAATTATGAGAATCGGGAATTTAAAATCAACAGTCTAATTTCTACAAGCCACTGTGCAAGTTTGGCTCAAAAGTCATCTTAGATCAACCCGCTCTCAAAGCATACTCCATGAACATTGAGTAATTGACTCTTATATGTGAAGTATATTAGCTCTTCCCATTTGAAATGATAAGATACCAAGCAATCTCCTCCTCTACCAACTCGCCCTTAGGGTGTCAAGTATTTCCTTCTAAGTTCAAGTACTGCTAGTATAAAAAAGGAGAGGTAGGGAAGAAATTGGAGATTAGACAATGTAACTAAGTCTCCTACTTGACGCTTGTTTAGTGTAGCCAAGACTTCGCAATGCATGCAATAGGCCATTGTGGTCAAGAAATTGGGATTTGAAATTTTGCTATGCATTTTTTGGGGGTTCTTTTTTTGAATTCTTCCCATTTATTCATGATATATATTTTTTGTATTTTTGGTATACATGAGAGAACAACCATAAGATGAGGTTGCATTGGCCCCATCTCGATTGAATGGCTAAGTACTAGCATACTATTCCTCATCAAAGCTTTATTTCAAGTCGTTACTCTAGTCTTTAGATGCCCACACTACTAGAGAAGAAGTTACAAAGTCTTCAAAAATCCTATTTGAGTTGAGCTATGTGCAGCGGTAGAGTCTAGATTACTTCACTATTCATGAGTCATACTCAAAATGAAACATCAGCTTAGACACTAAGAATGAACGTCCGGACACCATGATGTAAAACTCGGAGATTTAAGTCTAGGAACTGAAACTTCTAAAATCTTACTAATTAGCAAAGTTCATCTCAAATTAATAGGATTAAGGTCATGTCAAGTCCACTCTTGTCATATGCACACAACTTGGCTCGGAACCAAATGGCTTTCCACTAGTGCATGTGCATAATATGTTATATGCAAGTTTTTCTTCTTTTTGTTTGTTTTTTCCTTTTTGATTTTTGATTTGATTTTTTTTATTTTTTTTGTTTTTTACAAAATTTATATATGATTTATAAATATTTTATGTATTGCACAAATCTTACATTATTTTACAAAATTTTCAAGATTTGCCCATACCCTTGTATTTACTAAGTATTATATAAAAAATGTGATTAAATATAGCAAAATGTAATGCGGAGTATTTATAGAAGTGCAACTCACCTTCTTTATACTTAGAGTATGTTAAGCATAAAGGGTCACAAAAAATTGGAGTGGGGTATAAGTTGACCCCTCCATACTTAAGCTCTAGTGAGTGTAAGTACAAGCGAGAGCAAAAAATGGGGCAATCGAGGTCAAGAAGATATAATGAGTATACACTGGATGGGCATTGTTCCCCCCAGTATTTAGGATTTTGCCTAAGCATAGAATAAGTAAAACCGATGGGATAGAGGAAGATGTGGATAGGTTTTAGAGCACTCGTGAAGATTTTGAGAGGTGAAGTGTGTGTTTGTGTATGTGTGCAAGATGTCATGCAGAGCCTTCTAGTGAATCTTCTAGATCTACTTCATGCATGACGATTTCCTCAACTCTAGACATTTGTCCATCTGGTGTAATGAACGGTTTCAATAGTTTCCCGTTCACTAGAAAGGTGCACCTATTAGTTATGATATGTCAATGCTTCTCCACTTGCGCACTACTCAATCAATACAAGGACCCATCCAATTTGATTCCAATTTATGTTGGAAGATTTTCAAGTTTGCATTAAACAACCATACCTTCTTCCTTGGGACATAGATCTTCTTCCTGATGTGTTTATCATGCCATCTCTTCACCCTGTGGTAGTAGATCATGTTGTTGTCAAATGCTCATATTCTAATCTCCACTAACTCATTCAAGTCCATCTCTTTATGTTTCTGGCCCAAGAGACATGTTCTAGTTGATTTTCTTATTGCCCTTTCTGATTTGTGCACTGGCTCTATGGGAAAATGGAACTAATACCTAAAACCATCTTGAATGGGAAAGTACCTAGTGTAGTCTTATAAGTTATCTTGTAAGCCCATAGAACATGGTCCAAGAGTTAGGACCCGTTCTTCCTGTCAGGGCAGACGAGCTATGCAAAATGCTCTTTACTTCCATGTTCGACACATCTGTATGCCATTGGATTATGGTGGAACGGACTAGCAACACGAAGTTCGATGTTGTACTCCTTCATTTACTTCTTTATATCCCGATTCACGAAATGGCTACCTCCTTCAAAGATAAGGACTTTGGGGACCTCAAATTTAGAAATTATGATCTTCTTGTTGGACATGCGAGCCTACGGCGAGCCATTACGCAATAAATGTTATTGCTAACATCAATCCCGGGTCTGAAATGAAGAATAACTAATTTACATAATAGGTCCCTTTGTAGAATTAGGGTTATGTACAATGGCTATCTTGATGATCATATAGCTGTTGATTCAATTGTTAAATCATAGAGGCTGGTGATTGGATGAATATCTATAGAATTAGATTGAGGACTCATCAAGCACCGTCAAATGATTACTAAAAGATATCTCCAACATGAGTAGGAGATGGTAGTCCTTTCTCTTTTAGTTGATATATGACTGACATCTTGATGCATAGAAATAGAGATTCGAAGATTAGATAAGTTAGGTTAAAGATTGACTTAACTATTCAAATTTTTAGGATTTTTTAAAGTTCAAATAAGGAAAATGATATGTTTTTTATTTTTTTTAATAATAACAAATGATGATAAAATGCAATGAAAAAATTACTGCAGTTAGATAAACTGAGCAGGAGATAACACTAATTTTTGTAGAATTTTTAGAGCAATAAAAACTATTTATTTCAATGAAAAAAAATGCAAAATAGAGTCTGTAACAAAGGGACTGAAACGTAATTTCTGTAAAGCTTTTTCATAAGAAAAACAAGAAATAAAACTGCTGATGAAAATTGCAAATTACCCAAGTTACATGTGCGATGTACGTGCATGCTTGGAGAGCAGGGGCAGATCGACAAATTTGCAGAACCTCAGAGACGTGAATGTAGTTTTTCCAAAAAAAATTATTTGCCCTAGGGTTCTGCTTGTGTCGTTCTTTCCATTTCCATGCAAAGGGAGACCAAGGAGGCGTTGACTCTGTGTTTCCTTCTCTCTCAAGCCACGGGAGGCAGTTGCAGCTTCGAGCTATGGTGGTCCAACGGAGGAGGCGACGACAGAGGAAGGTTGATGGTGCAGCGACGTTGATGGGCTCCAGCATAGGAGGTGGTGAAGATCGACAGTCGATGATGTGCTAGAGCTCGTAGGGGTCCCACGGTTGCGTGCGTGCGCGCGATTGTGAGGACTCGCTATGGCGATCGACTCCAAGTGGTCGCGCAGTTCACGCAGGGGTGCTCTGGCTATGGAGGATGGGTTGCGACTGGGGCAAAGGGTGGTTTTGAGTTGGGGCGACACATGCGCCGGTGGGCTTCTCGCAGCGATCTGTGGACAGAATGATGGAGGCGCTAGCTGCTTCTCGCGGACGTTGGCAGTTGGTAGGCGTTGGGCACCGGCAGTCGTGATGAAGGAGCGGCTTCGAGTCACAGCAAAGGAAGTCGGAGACGTTGCCACTGTCCTTTTTTTTTCAAATATAAAAACAGAAACTAAAAAACTTTTTTTATATTTTTTTAAAACAGAAACTGTAGAGAATGTAAAAAAGTATAGTTATATTTTTATTTTTTAAAATTTTTAGTTATTTTTTATTTCATCTTGTAAAACAAATGTTAATAAAACTATATTTTTTATCTTTTTTTAATTCTCATAAAGAAATGACGACACGAGCATGACGGCTAGATTTTGATCATTCGAAATAAGAAAAATAAAATAGATGTGTGAACGGCTTGCGGGTCCGACGAATGAAAGATCGAATCCATGTCTCTGACCACCGTGCGTGGCAGAAGTTAGTAGATTGCATGAGGTAGAATAAGAACGTGAATAGATCAAGATGTGAAGGTGAAAAATCGGATCAAATTGTGATGTGTGATTCTAAGATCTAGAAAAAATACAACGAAATAAAATTTGAAAATTAAACTACGATTAACTTAGGTTAAAATAAGAGAAAATGGATCTCACCTTAGGAGTGCATGAACGTTGTAATCGCCTCGATGAAGGCTGACTCGTTGTCATCGGACGGTTCGTAGGCTAGGTGTCCTTCTGCGACAAGATAGCTCTCGGAGAATAGGCTCCTGTCACCAAAGATTGATCAATTTGAAATGAGAGAAGATGAGCCATATTAATAGATAAAATAATGGAGTTTGAATTTCAAAAATTTAAATTTTAAAATTGAATGGAGATAAAGACATAAGAAAGAATTTAAAATGAGGTAAAGATTAAAATTATTTACAAAATAATTTTTTTGTTATTTTCATCACTTTATTAAATTGAAAAATAAATGTTATTTTTTTGTTGCGGTTATTTAAGAAATTTACCTATATAGATAAACTATGTACATATAGTACATTATTTACATAGTTAAATAAGGACGTTAGTTTTTTATGTTTAAATTTTTTATTTTTTATTTTACATAATTATTAAAAATATTTACAAAAAATAAAAATAAAAATATACAATAAATGATAAAATTGCAAAATCCACCCTAGAAAACCAACTTTTCAATCATAACTCCAAAAATTATGAAGCTATAGCCATTTCAAAGATAAATTAATTAAGAATACAATGGAAGTGGGTTTGGTTTAATTTGAGTTCATATGGAGCCAGAATTGGTCTTTCAATTATCGCTTTATTGCTTTTTCCGGATGTGGCTACTTTTATTCTGTACGGGATTTAATTTCGTAATTATTTTTATAATTTAGGAAACATTTTTTTACAACTTTCGTATTGAAAATTATTTAATTTGAGGTCAATTTATTTACAAATAAAATAATATAGTATACAAATATTTACAACACATTTTTTTTCTGATTAAGGACCCTATCTCCCCGATCAGGTCAAGTCTTGACCTTCTCTTTGGGTTTGGGGTAGCCTATATCTATTACATATATACAGTCTTATTTTTCTTTTTCTTTATTTTTCCTTTCTTTCTTTCTTTATTTATTTTAGGTTGAAATAGTAATAAATGTACAATATTTACATACAGATGCAAGTTAGTAAGAATATGGAGTTAGTATTATATACATGTGTTTTATAAGGTATTTTAAGCTAAAATAAATGAATAAAGATGATGAAATGCATATTCATCAATGGTACACCGGCTATACTTAGTTGGTGTTATGTCCTCATAGCACAAAGTGATATGAAGCCATAGATGATACTGAGTATAGAGGATATGTACCAAACTGAAACAAAATACAAGAAAGAGTGATTGAGTGAAAAGAATATGTCAGGAGAAAACAAAGACTCGGGTCCCATATACTTAAGCTAAGAAATAACTTAAGTGAAAAGATTAAATATAAAGGATAAGACCTAAGGTGAGCAATAAGAGACGATATGACACTCCCCAGTACTTCGATTGAAAATAAGCCTAAGTATAAAGAATAAAAAAGTAAGGGAGGAAGGGACCATGTTTAGGTGAATCTATAAATGAATGAATATGAAATGACGAAATGGATCCTAGGGTTTTGGGAGGTTAAAGCAAAGTCAAACAAGATCAAACAAACTCGATAATTACACCAACACACACAGTGAAGACCAAAAGTATGGTCTAATTATCTTATCAATTTTATTGGTAATATCCAAAATTGAGTCCATTACGAGCAGGCTTGAGTAGGGTTTGGGCTCTATCCTATGGATACGTCTACATCTCTCAATCATGCATAATATACATGTGAATAATGTGAGGTTACTCTCCCAAAATAAAGTTAATTTTAGCTCTATTTTAATTAGGTCCGCTTATATTAATAGTCCCAGCTTTAGATATTAGGTTATCACTTTTTAATTAATCTAAGAACATCAAATCATGTCTACCGTCCAGTCATATTTCCTTTAAAATTTCCTAATTATTCAAACATAAGGTAAGGATATGGGAAAATCCATGCAAACGTGGAAATTATGATGCATGCTCAAGAGAATTACTTATAATGATGCCAGCTCTCTCCATGCACGTGTAAGACTGAATATTAAAATTTTATCTAAATGCATGCAATTCGATTAAAATCATAGATAATAATGAGTTCTTTTAACAGGAAAAAGAACCAATTATTTTGAGCTAGGTAGAATGTAGATTAAGTGGTCTTAAGAATCTTTAAAGATAGTGAATCTCATCAGATGCAGTTAGTGTGTCTAATATTACGGATCAATGATGACGCGCGGATGCAACTCAGGTTAAGGAATATCTAGAGTGGTTGTGACCCGAATCACAAGGCGTGATCAACAAGAAAAAAAATCAGACCACCAACGAAATCAAACAAACAATCAAACACAAGGCAAGCTGTCTTACTAGTTTATTTAACTTGGTATAGCTACCATGGTCGATCACAAGGATCACAGAATGACAAGTCTACGAAGTAGTCAGGTAATCAAGAAAATGAAGTAATTTTGGTGGTTTTTAATTTTCAAATTTTTTATGCTTTTATAAAAAAAAGAATAAAGGAAAATCAAAAAGCAACTCTCAAGCAATTTATTTAGAGATCTAAAAATACTCAAAAATTCAAAGCACAAATATTTTTATGTTTTTAAAATATTCAAATGTTTTTTGTGAATTTTATGGGGTTTTTCTTATTTTTAATTAATTTTCTAAAAATAAAAGAAGGCCAAAAGTAGTGAGCAATGTACAGCGTGGATATAAAGGCAAATTAAAAATATTTAAAATGCCTATAAAATCGTAGCAGTAATTTTATGTGAAACTATAAAGGAAAACCTACCTACAGAACCTAGAAACACATTCTTTAATTTTTTTATGAATTTTAATTATTTTTATTAGATTTTTAGTCTTTTTTAATTTTTAGCGGATTTAAAAAATGAAACAGAACAAAATTCACATAGAAATTAAAACACAACAAAACAAACACTCAAGAATTCTTTTTTGGAATTTTTCAAGGCATTTTTATATTTTTAATGGAGTTTTCAGAACAAACAGGGACACTTTTTAAGGTTTTTGAATTTTAGAAAATACCAAATAAAATCAAAATTGGTCACAAAATTATTAAAAATTCTACACAAAGCAAGAGCCACGTGTAAAAATTTCAGAATTTTTGGAGTACTTTTGATATTTATTTGATTAAAAACAAAACACACAAGTGATAGGGGCCTAAATGCAAATTATTAAATTTTCCAGACCAAGCAATAAAAGCTCAGGGTCAAATCTGCAAAAAGTCCAAATCCACACGTGGACTGCATGTGAACCAGGAATGCAAGTCTATAAACGTAAATCCTATTAATAAAGATTCATTCATTAACAACCATAAAGTTCAGGACTAATCGTGCAATACCCAGAAAAGTACGTGGCGGATCATGTGATTCACAAACAGAAGGACTAAAATGCAAATATAAGAAATTACAAGGGCTGATAAGCAAAAAGACCCAACTGTATATTTATTTTACAGGCTAAAATATAAACTATAACAAACACAAGATGAAAGGAGCAATATACCCATGGAGGCACGTGGAGTGACAGGTGTCGTCTGCTGATAGGGCGCGATTGTGTGGCTTTGGCGCGTCAGATGTCAGATCTGATGGTAACTGCTGGTCGGGGGTGTGGCTGGTACGGGACTGTTAGATCTGACATCTAACAGTCTAACACTTCCAGAGGATGAACGGTTGGGATGAAGTCTGGACGGTGGTGGTGATCCAACGGGGAGGAGACGTATGGATGAACTGCTCCTGGGCAAACTTCGTCGAACCCAAGGATTGAATCCTCGACTTCGATGAAGGAACTGAAGGCACCAGTGGACTCATGGGCCTCCTTCGCGTCAGATGACCTGCTCTGATGGAGACTCCAATGGTCTGATCGGCGAGGTAGCGTAGGTGACCTGGAGCTACTCTGACGAGGATGGGTGAAGGTGATCTGGAGGGTCTCAGCGCGCGTCAAGGCCTGCAAAGGAATGCTCTGACTCGGAGCTACACCCCGGTCGGGATTATTAGGTATAAAAAGCAAAGAAGCGGTGGTGAATGGGGTTGGTCTCCGGCGGTCGTGAGAGATGGAAACCTCGAGCTTAATCTCGACGTGATGATCGAGTCTCAGGGTGATCAGGGTGCGTAAGGAGATGGAGGGTGAGCGTATGAGTCGATCTGCATGGATAGATGAGGGTGACGAAGCTCCGACTGGCTGGTCAGAGCTGGCGGAGCTACGGTGGAGATAAATGGAAGGATTGGATAAATGATGGAGCTAGGACGGACAAAGAGGGTACCTGAAGGTCCGAACTCAATCCTTAGCTCCAGGCGGAATGAACGACAGGATTGTGGCCTCGACCACACTGTGTCAGGCGAAGGAGGCTTCTCACGGCGGTTCTCCAGCCACGAATGGTGAGCTGCGGCTACACGGCACTAATCTGACCAACAAAGGTGTCCTTCGACGGTTGTCACTATAAGGAAGGAGTCTAGGGTATTAAGAAGGGGGCAGCGCGAGCTCCTGAGCTGGGGAGGCGAATGAAGCTTTTATATAACATCCCAGATAGTTGGAAGAATCGAGTTGAGGCACGCGAACCGAGGGTCGGATCTAAAGATTCTACGGGCATGGGTCATGGATCCTCCCTCTCTAATCAGAGCCTCGAAGTGAAGAAGATGGTGATCGAATCGGGTCTAGGAAATTTGGTGAAGAGAGGGCAAAAATTAGATCCGAACGAAAGAGAATCCGGGGGGAGTAGTTGACCAGAGTCAACAATCCTCCCTGGACCAATCATAAAATATCATTTACAAAAAGATTTATAAATTCAATAAAAAATAGTAAATGATTTTAAATTAAAAAGAGAAAAATGTTTGTAATTTTTCAAACTATTTTTCTGTGATTTTTATTTTTTTATGAAAAATAAATTATGGTATATACAATATAATGCATTATATACAGATATAAAATACCTATGAATTATATACAATTATTTTTATTATTTTTTACAAAAATACCCTGATTTCATATTTTATGTACGATATAATATTTAGAGTATAAAATAATTTTTGTTTTATTTTTATTATTTATTTACAAATATAAAATAAATAGGGAAGGATACATATATACATGTATTATATACAAGTGAGAGAGAGAATTTTATTCTATTTTTATTTTATTTTTCTTATTTTTATTTTATTTTTAGAAATATATACAAGGAAGGTAAAGATGTATTTTCATATTTATTTTTGTAAAAATAAATTATATACACATATGGTACATATATACAATGTGAAGTGGCCCTATCTCTCTCTACCTATTTTATTTGGCGATCAGGCAAATACTTGGCCCTCTCTTGGGTTTAGGTCACTCGGTATTTATTCTAAATACTTCCTTATTTTTCTTTTATTCTTTATTCTTTTATTTTTACACAAATACATGCTAATTATGATATATTAACACATGCATGCTTATTGCTAAGTTATTGTATTTACAACTATTTACATGATGCTTTGCCAAGATAATTAGCTAAAATAAAAGAATAAAGAGTGATGAATGAGGATTCATCACTCCCCTATTTTTCAATTTTGCTAGTCCCTTAGCAAACACTTATGTGAAAAAGAAATGAAAAAAAAGGAAAAGAAAAAGAAGGAGAATCAAGGCTGATTATTAAACTTGTCTTCATTAAATTGAAGTATGGAGCTCAATCAGATCTTTGGATTATTAGTGTGTTGGAACCTTAATTGGACTTAGTTTTAAAACTCAACAGCCTCTAAATTCCACCAATCTATGGTCAAGACTCCTCAATAATCCATATCAGAACAAGTCTACATACACAAACTCTAATGATCATGAATCTATTCTTGTACTGTGTAAGTGATTTGTAGCTCCCCACCTCAGAAATGGTAAAGTAACAGCCCCCCTCAACAAGGTAACTCTAATGCCCTAGTCTGGAAGCTCTTTCCTCGAGGAGCGGGGTATTCCCTTCTAAGTTCAAGTTCAACCGGCTCAAGAAGAGGAGGAAGAAGAGAATGGACCATGACCAGTGTAGCCACGCATCCTAGGGAGCATAACCAGTGTAGCTAAGTCTCCCTGCTGCAAGCTTCATGAGAAGAGAGTGGATAACATAAGCTTTGCTTTATTTAGCTATATACACTCCGGTGGGTATTTTTTATTTTCAATCAAACATAACTTTTTTGGAGTTTTTCTTTCTTTTGCACATTTTTTTGATGTGCATATGTATAACATATCTACATGGTGCAACATTTATACATAAGGAGTTTTTTCTCTTGAGCCAATAGACTATCCCTCTTTTGAAGCTTTATTGCAACCCACAACTCCTATCTTTAGACCTCAATACCGCCAGACCAAGTTGAGACGCACTTCCTTCACTAAAAGAAGACGAGAGGTTCCGCCTAGAAGTACTACCCTCATATGCTACCCCAAGCCAAAGGAAACTGCCTCCTCGCCACCTCATCCGTAGAGAGCTATGTGTAATGTGTTGGTGCAAGTAAAACCATTTCTATGAGAGCCATGTATGCGTTGTTAAGTGCTCTACTTAGGCTCATCAAGATGACATGTGATCATAGCATAGTGGACTCAAAGAATTAAGTCCCAAATGGACCTGAAAAGGCTTAACCCTAAGCCCTATAAGGTTCCTCTGAAAATTTAGGTGGATTAAGGTTTTAATCAAGCTCCATTTTTCAATTTAATTCTAGGCTAGTTTAAATGTCAATCATGATTCAGGAAATGTACAAGTATATATACAAAAATATTTTTATGCAAAATTTTGAAATTGTGCAAAAATTTTTAAAATGTTTGAATGAATGCAAGGATGCAGAAGTTTTGCAAACTATTTACACAAGATTTTTGCAAACTTTTGTTTTTCAAACATTTTACAAAAACTTTGTACTATATACATAATTTTTTATTAAAATATTTACAAACTTTTTAAAATCAAAACATTTTTACAAACATTTGTACAAAAATAATTTTTATAAATAGCTATGTATGTGTAAGAAAGAATTTTATGTACAAGAAAATTTTTAAATTTTTATGGTTTTTAGATAAAGTATTTTAGCCATTTTATTTATTAATCCACTCACACAAAGTACGAGTTATGGCTAATGTATATGTGAAATATATGTGACACCCCCCTATACTTAGCTCGAACGATGTCCTCATAGTGGATCAAGAGCGACGAAGAAGACATAACTCGTGCTTAGTATAGGGAAGTGAAATGAAATGCTATACTACAACGACAAATCAAAGAATAGGATGGAGAGAGCTCGGTCTTTCCCCCCTATACTTAGGATCAAGTAATCCTAAGTATAGCAGGTTGTACATAAGGGGAAAACCGAGTGATGGAATGTACAGGGTTTACCTCCCCTATACTTAGGGTGAAAGGTCCCTAAGTATAGGCAACAAAACAGATGTAAAAAGGATAAAAAGAATAATCAAGAGTCTGAAACACCCCCTATACTTAGGGTAAGGTACATCCTAAGTATAGCATAATCATAAGATGCAAATGGGGTATTGGACTAAAAAATGGGATGATATGGACAACCGGATTTATACAAGGCGGAAGACAGTGATAATCAGGCATGAGATGCAATAGATGTGAGTCAAAGACCACATCTCATGCAAAATGAATAGGGGCGACGTCAACGACCAGTAGCTCATGATCTAGATATGGTTTAGTCACTGCCCGTAGACACGAAATGTAGACTCAGATGACATCTCAGATATGTCAATACTCCCATTGTCATGTACCTTTCGGACCAGGTATGGTCCCTTCCACTTACTATGAAACTTCCCTGGAAATAATCTAAGCCTGGCATCGAACAACCATACTCTCTGATCTGGCTCAAACTGCTTGTGGCTAATATGAGAATCATGTCACTCCTTCACTCGCTTCTTGTAATGTAGGCTGCTCGAAAAGGTTGTATCTCTAAGCTCTTCTAGGGTTGCCAATTCTGTCTTCCTTTGATCTCCTATACTCTCTGTATCCAATAATATATCTGTGACAGCCCAAAGTGACTTGTACCTAATCTCAACAGGTAAATGGTAGGGCTTGACATAAACAAGACGAAAGGGAGATGTACCCAAAGGGGTATTGAAGGAAGTCCGATATGTCCACAAGACCGAGTCTAAAAGCTGTGACCAATCCTTTCGATCTGGGTGGACTACCTTCTGCAATATCATCTTGATCTTAATGTTCGATACTTCAGCAAGACCATTGGGCTGAGGGTGATATGGAGTGGCTATACGATGGTCAATGTTGAACTCACTAACAAGGGCCCTTACCTTGTCGTTGACGAAATGAGATCCCTCGTCAGATATCAAAACTCTAGGTACCCCGAACCGTGAAATGATATGCTTCCTCAAAAATCTGCAAATAGTCCTAGCATCTGCGGTTCGGGCGGGGATGGCCTCAACCCAACGACTCACATAATTCACGGCCAACAGAATGTACTCGAATCCCTGACTCTTAGGGAATGGACCCATGAAATCAATGCCCCATGCGTTAAAAACCTCACAGAAGTGAATGGGCTGCATCGACATCATGTCACGCTATCCACAAGTGCCCATCCTCTGACAGTCAGTACATCTCTTCACAAATTCATCAGAATCCTTGAAGAGAGTAGGCCACCATAGGCCGGATTGGAGCACTTTCTATGTCATTCTCCTCCCAGAGTGATGCCCCCTACCTCCAGCTTGTGACAGTTGGTGAGGACGATATGGTGCTCATCTTAAGGAATGCACCGTCGCTAGACGCTATCCCCTCCTTCATGATAATGGATGGGATCCTCCCAATGGTAAGAATTGGCCTTCGCTAGGAACGTCTCGAGACCTTGTCTGGGCCAATCTTGTGGAACTTTCTTGGCAACAAGATAGTTTACAATGTCGGCGTACCATGGGAGCGAGGTGATAGCAAGGATCGCCTCATCTAGGAAAGTCTCAGAAATAGGATCAATATGCTCGGATTCCTCAAGATGCTCTAATCAGGAGAGATAATCTGCCACCACATTCTTGACTCCAGGTTTATCTTAATCTCAATATCAAACACCTGGAGTAGAAGGATCCATCTAGTCAATCTCGTTTTGGCATCCTTCTTTGCCATGAGGTACCTGATGGCGGTATGATCAGTAAAGATAGTCACTCTAGATCCAATGATATACGATCTGAACTTATCCAAGCCAAAAACAACGGGTAGCATCTCCTTCTTAGTGACTGTATAGTTCCGTTGTGCAGCATCCAATATACAGCTAGCATAGTGAATGGCAAAAGGCACTACATCCCTCCTCTGTCCCAGCATGGCCCCTACGGTAAATTCGGAGGCATCCGTCATGATCTCGAATGGGAGAGACCAATCAGGTGGCTGGAGGACAGGAGCCTCGGCAACTAGACTCTTGAGAATCTCAAATGACGCAAGACACTTATCATCTACAATGAACTCAGCGTCTTTGGTCAACAAATCAATCAACGGTTGGGCGATCCTGCTAAGATCATGAATGAATCATCGGTAGAAGCCTACGTGCCCTAGAAAATATTGTAACTATCGTAAGTTGGACAGTGGATCGAGTTTCCTAATGATATCCACCTTGGCCGGATCAACCCCCATGCCCCTGTTGGAGATGATATGACCAAGAACTGTCCCTTGAGTCACCATGAAGTGACTCTTCTCCCAAGATAGAACTAAATGAACCTCAATGCAGCGCTGAAGGACACGCTCTAGGCAGTCAAGACAAGCATCAAACCCATCGCCATAGAAATCAATCAACAAGAAAAAAAATCAGACCACCAACGAAATCAATCAAACAATCAAACACAAGGCAAGCGGTCTTGTTGGTTTTTTAACCTGGTATAGCTACCAGGGTCAATCACAAGAAGCATGGAATGACAAGTCTACAAAGTAGTCAAGTAATCAAGAAAATGAAGTAATTTTGCTGGCTTTTAATTTTCAAATTTTTAATGCTTTTATAAGAAAAGGAATAAAGGAAAATCAAAAAGCAACTCTCAAGCAATTTATTTAGAGGTCCAAAAAGACTCAAAAATTCAAAACATAAATATTTTTATGTTTTTAAAATATTGAAATGTTTTTTTTATTTTTATGAGGTTTTTCTGATTTTTAATTAATTTTATAAAAATAAAAGAAGGCCAAAAACAGTGAGCATTGTACAGCCTGGATATAAAGGCAATATAAAAAAATTTAAATGCCTATAAAATCGTAGCAGTAATTTTATGTGAAACTATAAAAGAAAGCCTACCAACAGAACCTGAAAACATTTTTTTGATTTTTTATGATTTTTTAATGATTTTTATGAGATTTTTAGTACTTTTTAATTTTTAATTTTATTAATGAAATAGAATAAAATTCACATAAAAAACACAATAAAACAAACACTCAAGAATTTTTTTGGAATTTTTCAAGGCATCTTTATATTTTAATGGATTTTTCAAAAAAAACAGGGACAATTTTTAAGGTTTTTGAATTTTAGAAAATACCAAATAAGATCAAAATTGGTCACAAAAATTAGTAAAAATTCTACACAGTAGCAGAAGCCACGTGTAAAAATTTCAGAATTTTTGGAGAACTTTTGATATTTATTTGATTAAAAACAAAACACACAAGTGATAGGGTCCTAAATGCAAATTATTAAAGTTTCCATACCAAGCAATAACAAGCAATAAAAGCTCATGGTCAAATCTGCAAAAAAAGTCCAAATCCACACGTGGATCACACGTGAACCAGGCATGCAAGGGTATAAATGCGAATCCTATTAATAAAGATTCATTCATTAACAACCATAAAGTTCAGGACTAATTGTGCAAATAACCAGAAAAGCACGTGGCGGATCATGTGATTCACAAACGGAAGGACTGAAATGCAAATATAAGAAACTACAAGGGCTCATAAGCAAAAAGATCCAACTATATATTAATTTTACAGACTAAAATATAAACTAAAACAAACACAGGATGAAAGGAGCAATGGAGGCACGTGAGAGGCGTGTGGAGTGACAGGTGTCATTTGCTGATAGGGCATGATCATGCGGCTCTAGCACGTTAGATGTCAGATTTGATAGTGACGGCTGGTCGGGGGCGTGGCTGGTACGGACCGTTAGATCTGACTTCTAACGGTCTGACACCTCCAGAGGATGAACGGTTGGGATGAAGTCTGGATGGTGGTGGCGATCCAACGGCGGAGGAGATGTCTAGATGAACTACGCCTGGGCGAACTTCGTCGGACCCAAGGATCGAATCCTCGGTTTCGATGAAGGGTCTGAAGGCACCAGTGGACTCGTGGGCCTCCTCCGCGTCAGATGACATGCTCTGATGGAGACTCCAATGGTCTGATCGGCGAGGCAGTGTAGGTGACATGGAGCTACTCCGGCGAGGATGGGCGAAGGTGATCTGGAGGGTCTCCGCACGCGTCAAGGCCTGCAAAGGAATGCTCTGACTTGGAGATACACCCTGGTCGAGATTATTAGGTCTAAAAAGAAAATAAGCGGTGGTGAATGGGGTTGGTCTCCGGCGATCGCGAGAGATAGAAACCTCGAGCCTAATCTCGACGTGATGATCGAGTCTCAGGGTGATCAGGGTGCGTAAGGAGATGGAGGGTGAGCATGTGAGTCGATCTGAATGGATAGATGACGGTGACGAAGCTCCGACCGGCTGGTTGGAGCTGGCGGAACTACGGCGCCGATAAATGGAAGGATTGGATAAGTGACGGAGCTAGGAGGGACAAAGAGGGTACCTGAAGGTCTGAACTCGATCCTTAGCTCCAGGCGGAGTGAACGGCGGGTTGTGGCCTCGACCACGCTGCGTCAGGCGAAGGAGGCTTCTCGTGATGGTTCTTCGACCACGAATGGTGAGTTGCGGCTACACGGCACCAATCCGACCATCAAAGGTGTCCTTCGACGGTTGTCACTACGAGGAAGGAGTCTAGGGAATCAAGAAAGAGTGTGGCGCAAGCTCTTGAGCTGGGGTGGTGAATGAAGCTTTTTTATAACATCCCAGGCAGCGGGAAGAATCGGGTAGAGGCACGCGAATCGAGGGTCGGATCCCTAAAGATTCTTACGGGCGTGGGTCATGGTTCATCCCTCTCTAATCGGAGCCTCGAAGTGAAGAAGATGGTAATCCGATCGGGTCTAGGAAATTTGGCGAATAGAGGGCAAAAACCAAATCCGAACGGAAGAGAATCCAGGGGGTAGTTGATCGGAGACAACAATCCTCCCTGGATCAATTAGAAAATAGCATTTACAAAAAGATTTATAAATTCAATAAAAAATAGTAACTGATTTTAAATTAAAAAGTGTATAAAATTAAATATGTTTGTAATTTTTCAAACTATTTTTTTGTGATTTTTATTTATTTTTATATAAAATAAATTATGGTATATACAGTTAATGTATTATATACAGGTATAAAATACCTATGAATTATGTACAATTATTTTTATTATTTTATTTTTGAAAAATACCCTAATTTCATATTTTATTTATTTAGAATATAATATTTGGAGTATAAAATAATTTTGGTTTTATTTTTATTATTTATTTACAATTATAAAATAAATAGGGAAGGATACACATATACATGTATTATATACAATTGAGAGAGAGAATTTTATTCTATTTTTATTTTTATTTTCTTATTTTTATTTTATTTTTAGAAATATATACAAGGAAGGTAAAGACATATTTTTATATTTATTTTTGTAAAAATAAATTATATACACATATGGTACATATATACAATGTGAAGTGGCCCTATCTCTCTCTACCTATTTTATTTGGCAATCAAGCCAATACTTGGCCCTCTCTTGGGTTTAGGTCAATCGGTATTTATTATAAATACTTCCTTCTTTTTCTTTTATTCTCTATTCTTTTTTGTGCATAAATACATGCTAATTGTGATATATTAATATATGCATGCTTATTTTAAGTTATTGTATTTACAACTATTTACATGATGTTTTGCCAAGATAATTAGCTAAAATAAAAGAATAAAAAGTGATGAATGAGGATTCATCAATAAACCACAAATAAATTGAATCTAAAGATGCTCTAAGAGCCGCGTGCCTAAACCTTAATATAGTCTACTCAAGTTGAGTCCTAACCGATAATGGGTGAAACATACTCAACACACAAATAATGTCCAAGTCCACAATAATATACAACAATAAATAACAACATGACAATATTTAAATCTTGAAGACTCTTCTGCGACTCCTCTCAGTTGGACTCTAATCTCTGGTCATCCAGCCTCTGTTAATCTTCGAGTGTCCTCAAATCCACAGGCCCTACCACAAAAGATAAATATTTAGATATATCAACAATTATCATGCTTATAACAAAAAGATAGAAAATGCAACAAATCAACACAACATAATTGACCTAAATAAAATACTAATCAACTAGGATAGAGATATAAAACCTAAATAGTTAGACTAATGAAGCCATGTCCTCGGCAACGACGCCATCTGATGAAGCGTAAATTGACAGATAATAATAATCCCTTGGTGTAGCATGGTCGATTCACAATCACACGGAACCACATTTGAAATGGGAAATGCGGTTTAAATTTATACATGGGCAAGTCTAGGGTTGAACACAAGGACACGGGGCATAGTATTATTAATCAGGCTTAAATAAATAAATAAATGTTAAGTGATTAATAAATCATCAAGATCATAGGGACAAAATACAATGCATCACAAGATAACATAACACGCATATGAATGGATGAATATGTATTGAAAGTATTTTATGCAAGTTCAACACTTAACAAAATGAACAAAATGATATAAATCTGACATATGCAATTAAACACCTAAATATGCCTTAATCAACTTAAGCAATAATCAGAATGAAATCTAAATCCAATTGAGTAATTAATTTAAGACAAGTTTTGTTTATAATTACTAAATGTGTCTAAATCATATCTGATTAATTAATCAGTAATCATGCAACAAACTAGAGAATTAATGAAGCCATATGGAAGAGAATTGAGTGAGCTTCGCATTGAAACTGAAATCACATTAATTGGATATAGCATGCTCAAGTTATTAAACAATAAAAACATGGGCATAAGTGTAAATAAACATAATAAAAATCCTTATAAATAAGTTCCTACATGGACTAAATTGAAAATAAAGAAATACAACCGCTGAATTTATTTAAAAACCCATGGTAGGGGGTATTTTCGTAATTTTGGAAAGACGGTGGGATTGGATTGCAATTTGCCCAAAGTTACACGTGTTATGCACATGCAATCCGGGATCGTATGAGGCAGCAGCTCGAATGTAGGTTTGGAGCCTCGTGGTGGTGTCTCTATGCTTTTATGATGCTTCGTTTCCCTAAAGGCTATAGCCTATGCATCAAGGTCGAGGATGATACATGGTCGTCGGATCAAAGATGATCCAACGATAACTGATTCTTTGCCTAAATACCCTTCTTACTCTCTGTTGTAGCAGTGAGAACAGATCTCCAACGAACTCTACTCTCCTCCTTTGTCCTCATCTGGCTTGGCGAGAACATATCACAAGCATCCATAGATCTTTGCAAAGTCATGGTGAAGATGTCGACCAAAGGTTATGGGAAAAACTTAAAGCGCATCATGGAAGCATGAAGATCACATCATATGTGACTGGGAGAGATTAGTCGCACTAGTTGCTCGGGGCAGCGGAAATTAAAAATTTTAAAATGATGAAACCACATGATCCAAGAACACTTCTTGAATCATTTCATCAAGATCACAAAATGAGTTCAAGGAATACCTCTTGAAGCACGGTTGCGACCGATAATCTATAAAGAAAGAGATTCTCTTGTCTCAAGTCTGATCCAACGAAGGTCACACTCGTGGGCGCATGGATGAGACATGTGCTTCTCGCAATCCAAGTTAATGATCTGAGCAAGGAGTCTCCTGATTTCATCTCAGGAAATCCGACGCCTTCTTCACGAGTGAAGCACACTAAAGAAGATGGAGATCCACAAGCAGTCGATCCGACAGTACAAAATCATGGCGACGACGACGACATTTTCTAGGTCAACATATAGACGGCCACATGTTGAGAGAGAGAGAGAGGGTCGTCCATGAGAATTAGGAAGAGAGAGTTGTTGTCTTCTTAATGTGTAAAAGAAAAGGTTAGGTCTACCCTTTCTTTTATACTAAATTGAAAGGTGGAGATGCACTCCTAATTCAAATCAATGGTTGATATTTTGTTGTAAAAATTCACAACAACAATAAATTTAATTTAAAAGAAAATAAATATGTTGTAAGGAATCGTAACATATTTAGATTCAATTATATCAATAGCCACCCAAATGAAATAAGACTAGAGAGCCTCCTTCCATGTAAGGGGGAGAAGATAGCTTCCTTCCCCTTATACATGGAGGACAACCACCTTCATTTGAGAGAGAAGATCTCTCTCCAATCCTAGTGTAATCTCATTACATTAAGTCTTATTCATGGGATCTTTTGTCGACAAAATATCACAAAATAATTATTGCAAATTATTTGTGATAATTGCAAATAAAAATCATTGATAATTATGAATCAAATTCAACTACCCAATAAAATATAAATTACATTTACAATTAATGGTACAATGTGAATACAATTCACATCAACATTTAATTCGTAAATCTATATATAATAAACTCATTCTAATATATTATAAATCACATTTATAATATTTATTATTAATATGGATAGTGATACCCACATTTTCATGACCTTGACAATTAAATCATATTTAGTTATCTTGGATGTCCATTCTCGTGTGCCCAAATAATATGAATCTCATTTACATTATTCGCATATTTGATAATTAAATCATGTTTAACTATCTTAGACAACTCTTCTCATATGTCCAAATAATATGAATCATATTCATATTATTCATGATAATTAAATCATATATAACTATCAAATTTCCTCAATGCTCATATACAATATCAACAATGAAATTATACTTGAACTCTTTCGAGAATAATGTGATTTCTCTGCGAATACTTGGATATAAGGACAGAGCAATTGTACATTCCATGTATAGTGACTTGCATATAGAGATCATATCTCAAATCCAGATCAAGGGGATCTTCCAAAGATGTATGATTAAATCATAGTTGTAAATCTAATTTTCTCATTACATTTGAATCATATTCAGATTAATGTCCAACATTTAAACTAAGATCAGATTACTTCTGTATTGAGAGGAGTTATTAAAATCCAAACTTGTTTCATCACTCCCTCAGAATGGAAGCGTCACAGTTATACAATCGTTTACAATCACATCACCATCGAGTATTCCTAATACCCGTACATCATGCAACTAGAAGATCTACAATAAACCTGAATATTTAGATCAATTTTACAATATCGTCTTTAGGGTTTTATCATCAAGTTTCTCGTTTTATCATTATGAGTTGGTATCGATCGTATACTTTCCAAAAGCATATATCGCATATACTCTCAAAAAATATATATCATACCTACAAATTCGATCAAGCTTCTAAAGTGAGATGACCGTGCATGGAATTTGATCAATATCTTATGAGTAAGCTCATGTCTTCTAGTTCAGTAAATGATCATGTATGATCCCTTTGAGAGATCGTATTACTCATATGCCCTTATATGTATACAAGCTCACTGGTGTATAGACATTATTTAGATCATCAACCTATCAGTCTACCAAATGTACATGCTCAAACATATAGTAAAACATCTATCTCTAATAATAGGATGTGTGTCTATATCGTGACATTATACAACATAGGTTTTGGTTATCTCGATCTCGTTAAGTCAACTCTTTGACCTAACTTATCTAACACCTCTGAATCCCTATCCCTATGTAGAGGACCTGCATCAAGAGGTCAATTAGATATCAACCTTTTGCCATCTCCTTCTGTTGACGTGTTTTTTCTGGGTTTTATTTGGATGAATTAATCACAAGTGTCGTCTCAACTCAAGGAAGCGTCAAACAAAAAATTATTGATTCCCAATAAAAAAATAAATACAAAAAATGTAGCAAGAGATTTTGTTATTTAATATACTTGTATAGATAACGGGGTCGAACTCAGAAAGGCTATAAAATCCTGAGGGTTATTCGAAGCAATAAATAATCAAGGAAAGAATTAAGGTACTTCTATCCATACTACGCTTGGTTTTTGTGTTTTTAAGGATTGTATTTTTTATTTCAATTTTATATTTTTATTTTATTTCCTTTTTCTATTTTTTTAGTTTCGCAAAAAAAATATTTTAAAAATAATAAAGGGATTAAATAAAAATAAAGCACACACACAACAACTCTTTTGTATTTTTCAAATATGACAAAAATAATAAGAAAAATTAGGAAAAAACTTTTTTGGGGGGGAGTTGATGATATTTTAATGTTTTTGTTATTTTTACATTTTTTGTAAGTTTTGAAACCTTTGAATGAATAAAAAACAATGAATTAAATGAACAGGAAATAATATGAATGTTTTTTAATTCTAAAATAACAAAAAAATCAAAAATAAATGAAAATTATACATAATGAAAGATATTTTTATATTTTCCAAGGAGCCATTTTGTGATTTTTTGTATTTTTAATTTAATTATTATGAATTTTTAATGTTTTTAAGAATTTTATGCTTTTTATGGGACTTATGAGGAATAAAATTATGAAAATTGGGCAGAAATTAAAACAAAATAAAATTTGCAAACATGGTTTTTTTATATTTTTGCAATAAATTTTTATAATTTTTATGACTTTTTAATGTGAACAGGATATTTTTATGAGGATTTTGAATTTTATTAAATAATAAAATAAATAAAATGCCAAATGAAAAATGGAGATGCAAGATGAATGTGACAGGACCTTATAGGATTTTTTGTGAAATTTTTAAACATGTTTTGATATTTTTTATTTAAATTTGAAGATGCAATAATAAAATAGACTCGTGGGGATTAATATGCAATTAATTTAAGTATGCAAACTAAATGATAATAAGAAATGAAATAGTGGGGCTTAATGCGTAATTTTCCTAAAAAATCGCGTGCCTGGGCACATGTGCCCCGCTAGATTGGACTAAAATGCAAATGAATGAAATCCAAGGGTCAATCAATAACAGAGAAATTTAAAATTTTTGTTGCAATTTACCCAAATGAACATGTGTTAAACACGCATGTGGTTCAAACAGAACTCATTCGCAAATAAAATAAAGTGCAGGAAGAAATTGCAAATGTTAAATTAAATGACCAAATGACATGTGTACTTGCAGGGACTTATTTTCTAATTAAATAAAAACAAAGGGTGTGAGTGCAATTATAACATTAAATGATGTGGAAGCTCAGGCGGCTCAGATGTGTTGACACTTTGATCGGACAGCTAGAGATCTATCTTGCATGAAAGGACACTATTAGATCTTGAAGTTGTCATCAACGATGAAGATTTGGGGCAACTTCAACGGTTTAGACCTATTCCGGCATGGCATTCTTGATCTTATGGCGACGAAGGGGTATGGATGAACTGGGAAGCAGGTCTTCCCCTACAAACTTTGATTGTTCAAATCTCCCTCATTTATAAATGAATTCTCTTCAAATCACGCCTAAAATGTTGCTCGAGTCATTCCACATCTAGTGTGCACATCATATCTTCATGAAATCGCTAGGGGTCAATATGAGAGGTGGCTAAGATTCTATGCTCCAGGAACCAGCTCTGGTTTTTGATCATGCGTTATGCGTGAGATATGGAGCTCCTTTAACCTGCAAGTGATAGAACGTGCTCGAAGGTGTACTCCAGCCAAGAATTAGGTCAAATAGTACGAAAAGATGGGCGAATGGAGGTATCTGGTGAAGGTGGTCGAGTTGGAGATCAAGCTTTAGATCGGGCGATTCTGAAGATGAACAGATGGTGGATGTAGATGGAGAAAGGTATGGTGGAGGCGTAGGCATGGTCCGTGAGGTTCAATAATGATCGGAATACCTTCGATCGTGCAGATCGGGGAGATGGAACCGATCTGATTTACGTGATTAAGATGAATTTAGAGTGAAAAAGAAGGATTAAATCAAAGAATAGATACCTATGCTACCTACGGTTAAGAAAAGGGGAAGGAAACACCTCGATCTACGATGTGGCAGAGAGGCGGAGATGTGCGGCAGAGCTCGCTGGCAACGTAGGTGAATCACGACCTTCGCTCAAAATCTCACACTCCAAATCGAAGAGCAAATGCTCTATCACTGCAGCTATCCCCAAGGACCGATCGTGAGCAAAAGATGGGCTAAAGTCGAATTGAAAAGTAGTTGGAGGTAGAGGGCTGACATTTATAGGATGAAGTGAGGTGGGTTTTGAATTTGAAAATGGGGGTTGATCGAGGTGAGTTTGGTGGAGCTAACACGTGAGCATGGAAGGAAGCATAGACGATTAATGATCGAGGCACGTGGGAAAATTGGGCGGAGAAATGATAGAAGTGAGATGTGGAAGATGAGTGCAGACTGAGCAATTGATTCGGATCAATAAACCCGGGTCAGCCAATCGGGAGGCACCTAGAATAACGCCAGAAAAGGCAGAACAACAACAAACTAGAAAATGTTAAATAAATCAATAAAAAATCAAAAACAAATTTATTTAATTACACAATGTAAATAAAAAAGTTGAATAAAGTAAAGTTAATTGTGGTCATTTTTTATTTAATTAAATAATATAATTATAAGGTTAAAACAATTATAATATGCTATTTACAGGTATATATTCCTATATACACAATACTTTGATTTTTAATTAATTATTTATATACATAAGCGCATAATTTAATATTTTATTTATTTACAATATTTTACAAGGATTTTAATGATATTTTTATTTGGTTTTTAGGCATCAATTAATTAGGTTGATTAAATAGGTATAGGTACAATATATACATGGTGATACATATACAATATATATACGATTTCGTTTTTTTGATGTTCGATTTTGTGATTTTTATTTTGTATTTTATAGGAGTTAAATAAAATAATTTCAATTGGTTAAAAATACAATATTTATAAATATGCCCAAAATAAATAATGAATTAAATAATATGCATAGTATACATAAGTATATTATACAATAATACCACAATTGGCCATATTTAACACCTTCACTCAAAATTTTATGAATTCATTTCCATTTTAAAGATAATTTAATTTAGAGTACAATGAAAGTGAGTTTGCTTAATTTAGAGTTCAGGTGGAGAAGATATCGATCTGCAATTTTGTACTTAGCAGCTTTTGGAAAGTGATGTTATCTATACAATATATAAAAATTTTAGTTACAATTATTTTTATTGTTTACAAGAGGATTTTATTCAAAATTTCAAGAAGAAATAATTTTTAATTACAAAATAATTTAGTAATGGATAAGTAAATATAGATAATAATATACAAGTGTTGAATATACATGTGACAAGTGTATTTTTAGAATTTTTGGTGTTTTTGGCCTTATCTCCCCTTACTTTATTCCTTGTTGATCATGTCAAGTCTTGACCTTCTCTAAGGGTTTGATTGAGCATGTATCTATTGCATACATACAATCTTTTATTTTCTTTATTTTTCCTTTATTTCTTTATTTATTTATTTTAGGTTAAAATAGTAATAAATATACAATATTCACACAATAATTAGAGTTAATAAAAGAATGAAATTAGTGATAATTATAGGTTTAAGCTAAAATAAATGAATAAAGATGATAAAATACGGATTCATCACCTTCTCGAGTTGGAGATCCTCTCTTAACAATCACTTGACGGTGCTTGATGAGTCCTCAATCTAACTCTTTAGATATCACCCAGGCACCAACCCTTACGATTCAACATTTGAATCAACAATTATATGATCATTAAGATGGTCATGGTATATAACCCTTATTGTACTAAGGGACCTATTATGCAAATTAGTTATTCTTCATTTCAGATTAGGGAATGATTTGCAATAAAATTTATTGCATAATGGCTCTTCGTGGGCTCGCATGTCCAACAATCTCCCAGTAGCCCAAAGAGCCATTAATGGGATAATATTTAAATCTACACTCATGTGCTAATCATAAGCTATTTAGAAAAATAGCTAGGTAAGTTAATCAGTCACTCTATTCTTGAGATACAATGCCAAGTCATTTTACGATACTTGCATATCTCCTAGTAACACTATTCACATCTAATGCGATTGTTGCATTTTATGCTACTACTACCCAATCTTGTTAAAGAAATTATAGTGTCTTTGACGCTACAATTCAATAATCATTATAACCTATATGTAATTTCTAGTATCCTTATCTGAATACCTTTATTTCCAGAGATCTCTATCTCGTAAGATTAAGACCCAATCTTAAGTCTTGTAAGGTATCTGCAGTTAAGACCTTTTAGATCACTATCCAGAAAAGTCTCCAAGTTCTTGAAGATAGGACTTTGATATCACTATCTAAAAAATCTTGTCATCTTTGAAGGTGTTTTTATTACTGCAATCAAGTGTTTTTATCTCTATAGCAGGATTAGTAACAGTTTACTACTCCTATTACATGACAGTCATCTGACTTGTGTACACATCCAGCACACATCAGGCTTCCACTGATCGACGCACAAGGTCAAGAGGCTTTAGCAATCACCTCCTCAACTCTTTGAGATGCTATAGGTCAGTACCATATCCTAAGGGAAGGAAGACTTCCTTGGGCTTTTCCCAGAATGGAACATGTCCAAGGTGTACCATTAATGTGATGATGCTAATACCATCTTCTCTTTTCTTCTGAACATCTTCAGAACTAATATCTAAGAGATATCCTCAAGATATGGAATAGCCAAATCATAAAAAAATATTATCATTCTTACATCATTCAAAATGATTAGGATTTTATCTACATTCAACACGATGAACACAATGGTACTCCCACTAAGATTCACATGGTTCATAAATATCTGTATGAAATCATAACCTTTATAATTCATTAAATCTGATGTTCTGACTACTAGAAGATTATTTGAGTCCATATATGAAGTTCCTATCACACCATGCCTCCCTCAACTATGAAGTCCTGGGGCTACTTCATGTGAATATCCTCAGTGAGGAATTCATAGAGGAATGTAATCTTAACTTCCATCGTGTAGATGTCATAGTCAAGTGGTATAGCTATAGTTAACAATACTCTGATGGGTTTGAGCATGGTCACTAAAGAGAAAGTCTCATCGCAAGCGACATTTCTCTTCGTGTGTATCTTGTGGATACGAACCGCGTTTTGAAGGTCTTTACCTTCTCATCAGGTTCCATGTTCCTCTTGAATTTCCGTTTACACCTAACAGGTATTACCCTTATAGGTGGATCCTCGAGGATCCATATACAACACTTATACATGAAGCCTACTTTAGATTTTTATTGCTAGCATCCATCTCCCCATGTCGTGATCCTCGGAAGCTTCATCATATGAAGTCAGATCATTGTCAGACTTAACCGACACATGGAACCCATACCTTTTAGGTGTTGTTACCACCTTTAAACTAATTTGAACAGGTATGAGTGTTTCAACGTTAATAATCCTTTTAGTTTCTGATTCTTGGAGCCTCATTGTCCTCTTAGGATTTAATGAGTCCTTTTACTTCAATTTTATCTTGATTCTCAAGAAAGTCATCCACTTAGAATCATATCCTTATAGATGAAATCTTTTAAGAATCTCAAGGTCATAAATTAGGTATCCAATACCATCCTATATATTCCTAATGAAGTAGCACTCTTTAGTACTAGATTACAGCTTACTTGCATCCATGATATGGTTATGGACCAAGCAATCCCATATCCTCAAGTGTCCAACACTAGGCTAGGTTCCAAATCATATCTTATGAGGGTTTTAAGGTTTAGATTTGCATAATTCTTGATAAGGATATATATTGTAGTCTCTACTACATATATACTTGGAAACTAAGAGGTAATTATGCTAATATTTATCACATATCATTAATTTTTATCATGATATAGATAATCCACATACATCAATATGTATGAGATCTTAAATACCTTGGCATCTTACACCATTCCCAGATAAGGGTACATTGTACATTTTTACTTTTAAATACAATATTCACAAGTATGTAAGATTTGAAATTCTAGACAACCTAAAGTTTCATTCTTACTGGTATATTCATCTCATCGATAAGAATATGTCCAAGGCTTGATGCCAGATCATTGGCAAATAATCTTCATCATCCTTTTGATCTTTTAAGGGTTAATTTCCAGTATTTAAAATGTTAGTGAACCATTCATTAATATTCTAATTTAGTAGAGTTCTCTAAATGTTAGATTACTATCTGAAATATATCCGTCGTGACTCTTTATGATAGGTCTATTCTAGAATCATGCTTATTTCTAACATTTAGAAATAAACAGTGAATGTATTCTAATATCTAGGTTATAGAGACATTCTCTAAGATTAAGGGCTCACCCTCTGAAATTATAGTCTATCTATCCAATGGAGATTGTCGCAGAAACTGCATCAACATCCATGTGGATGACTATTAAACCTTAAGATCAAATTTCCTAGTCTTCTAAAATATATGCAACCGATTGCAAGTGTTACTAGAAGAATGAGATAAAATTATTAAACTTTGATCTTATCTAATAATCAATTCAATATCAATGACTATACGTAGATGTATAATATGTCGATGTATTATCTGAGTCCTTCTCCAAGGATACTAGATGGTATAATTATTCACACATCAATGCATCAACATGTTGCAGTATTGGCATTCATCCCACTCTTTGTATGTCACATGTGTGGAAATTACAGAAGTATAGTCAACTCTTTGACTTTCCTTCTCACTTGGGTCAGACTTATGCTTCCATTATGCTTCCTTTATCTATAAACAACCATTGCTTAAGACAAATGATCTCTTATGTTGAACCCAAACTATTTCAATATAAGAGTATTTCAACATTTATATATGCTTCATTCTAACATACCATATGAATATTATGGAGATTCATGAATGACTTTGAGCATAGATAGTATAATGATGACACTCATCATATCTACATCCATTTAAACTCTCAAATACTTTGGTTCATGCTTTTACTCTAACATTTTGAGTACATATTCTCTTATTGAGCCACCATTCTGCATAATGCAGTGAACCATGTCATTCATGATTAAATGTTGATATCACATATGTATGCCAAAACATCTTCTTAGGTTTTATAAGGATTTTTGATAATTACGGTCATCATCGACATGATACTTCCAAAGCACATTCGATAAGAGATCAAGACTATAATGACATACAGACCTAAGGTTGTTGTCCTATTGTCTATTTAATTGCCATTTCTCATTATTACGAGGAAACTTGCATATTCCAAACCACATACTTTTGTGTCCAACTACAAGTACAATATCTTGACCATGGATCCAATCCATGATATTTTACTGTTTATTATTTTGAGTGAGTTTAATGTAGTTATCTAGAATAAGATAATTTGCATAAATACATATTTTACTTTGATTAAGGATTTTATAACAAAGTTGTCTTGATTTGTCAACTTTGAAATACATTCCCTTATTTACTTTCAAAGTAAGAGACATATTTACCATTATATGTCAAGCAAGATCTGGGATCTCCTTTTTACATTTGTTACATCCCAATAATATGAGAACTTGTAACTCAGATAAAAAGAAGTGGGAACTCATTCCATCTTGCAAGTCCAACTTGCATTTCCTAATTCGGTCTTTCACACCCGAGGCCACCACCCCTAAGACGATGTCGACTCGTTCTTAATTGAACCAATCATCAACATGATTAGAACTCTCTACGTGCAATCTAATAGCGTCCCAATAATACGAGGACTTGATATTGGGGTCACTACACATACGACCTTACTCTTTCGAGAAGTAAAGAGCCTGATCCATGTGCTCTTATATGCAGGAGTTGTCACTTCGGATAGGCATCTCCTACATACAATCCACGGCGACAGAACCCTTCGCCTTAATGGGAAACCATGGATGTCAGTTATGTGATCCTCCATATCATGTCCAAAATTCAATTAACTATTATGAATCATATTCCCATATTTAATTCTTCCAAAGTAGTAACATCTCTATTCATAATATAGTGTTTATTTAAATTAGATTTAATTCCTTTAATCATATCAAATCAATTGTCAATTCAACCAACCAACAAACAAACAATCTTGATTATTACTTGAAGGATGGTATAATCTCAAAAAATATGTATTATTTAAATTTTAATAATTAGAAAAAAACATCATGATCATTTCAAACATTATCCTTTCCTTACCCGATGTCATGTCCAGTACGTAGAGGATGTAGCACAGATCACTGATGGAGCAACCTGTTACCCCAATAATCCCTGACTAGACACCATATCTGCCTCATGTCAGGTGATGAACGTCAAATTTCGCCTCTTTAAGAGTGAGAAATAATGTCGTAGTACAGGAGGCGAATTCGGTTCAGCAAAAACCACGATCTTTGAATGTCGTGGAATATTTATACTTGGCAAGTCTACCAAGGTCGAACATAGGGACACGACTGCCTAATATGTGTATTGAATTTTGATTCATGAAGGCACAATGTCGGTTAATTTCAATTTCAGGTCCTCATGCAAATTATGCTATTGTCAAAGCAAAGCAAAGATGGATGCAATTTTTTTTGGTTTTTATGCAAGTAAAGTGATGCATGAATAAATATGCAATACAAATAAAAGCCTACAATTATACCCTAAAAATGAGAGCAACAAAATATAAATGAGATCAGCGTCGATTTAATCCGGTCATCAAATCAAGGAAGACAAGTAGAGCAGGGTCCTATTTTTCACGTAAAAAATCACTTCTATTAAAACTGTAGCAAATGAGACAATTAAGCATGCTAAAATGTAGAGGACAAAACAAGGATCAAACGACACTAAAATCATGCAATTTGGACCTACGATGCTCAAGTTATGCTAAAAACAATGCAGGGGCATAATTGTAATAAAAATACAAGAAAAAAAGGATAAATATTGCATTTAGGTCCCTGGAGGGACTTAAATGCAATTATGAAAAACTTCCTGGGCCCATATATAATTTCTCCATTTACGTGCAGGGACCTATTTGTAATTTCTAAAACTGACGGGGCATCCCTGTAAAATACCCCAGGCGCGCCCGTGAGGCACGTGCCTAGAGGACCAAAATGTAAATGGCATTTCTTCTCGGGTCTTTCATGCAAATTACCCAGCACCTCACATGCGCTGCACGTGAGGGCTAGGCTAGGGTCAGCCCCTGTGGTTCGGGCACACGTGGCAGCAACTGGGGGGCTCGGTGCGAGGTCTGGTCCTCCCGAGCCTGTAGGCATCGATTATAGGCTCGGGTGCCACGCATCTTCATCTGAGCCGTCCGATCCGGATGATCGGACGGCAACTGCTCCTCGTGCTCCTCCGCAGGTCGCCGGAGGAGGCGGGGCTCTGACGACCTGCCAATAGCTCCTCTGCGCCAAGTTAGCATCTGAATGTCGAGGAAGCTCGCTGGAGGTATGGCGATGGTCCTGGAGCTCAGGCGAAGCTCCGAGGGTGTCTGGAGCTGCTCGGCGAAGCATGGTTGTCAGAGGAGGAGCTCGAGACCGGCGGGGAGGTGCAAGCTCCGACCATTGAAGAAGTGAAACCTACAGGTGTTAGCAAAGCTGAAGCGTACACGTGGGAGTGAATGGTGAGTGGGCTGGGGGCCGTGGGGCAACTGGAATGAAGGCCCAGAGGTCTCTTCTCCGACGAGCTTCAGAGAAGGTGGGGCGGATGTGAACGAGGTCATGGAGAACAAGGAGGGTGAGCGGAGTAGTGGGCGGAGATGCAGGTGGTGTGGCAAAGGTTGTGAGATGGTCAGGTGACAGTGAAGTGGAGTTGTGGAGTCGGGAAAAATCAAATAAATAGAAACAAAAACTCACCTCACCGAGGGAGGTGTTGGCGGAGGGAGCAGCTTAGGCCGAGGCTCCATGGGAGCCTCTGGTCGTCGCCCTCGAGGCGAACTGTTGTCCTCGGAGCTCAGCGGTGGCGGAGCCACGAGAACACGGCAGAGAACATCGTGGGTCGACACCGAGCTTACGCCGTCGTTGCCTCGATGCCCCGCCTCCTCCGCTGTGAAACCCCTGGTTTTAGCCCTGCAAATTCGTCAAGTTGATGATGATCAAATAGTTGCAGTCCACTTAGAAAATTTATGAAAAATTTAATTTTGATCTGATTGTATAATAAGATACCTTATTAGATGTGTATCGTCGTTAGGAATCCAACGCATCTGAAATTTTGTAAATCGGATATCGGATGAGTGAGATATGATTATTTTAGTGAGGATGGGTCAAGTCTGAAATGGTTATACGGGATTGAGCAAGATCCATCTAAGAGATCCATCCAAGTATGATTTTTGAGATATAAAAGGACATATGGGCTGCTCTCTCCTCTCATTTGCAAACCCTAGCCACCACCTATGATATCCCACCTCCCAAGCTCCTTGTAGCTCCATCATAGCATCGCGGAGGTGGCGAATCACCACCATTTTTGGAGATGAGTTTCCCCTCACCATCCTCTACACGGATCTACCACAAGAATGTAAGATCATCTCTCTCGCTCCTTGTACCTCAAGATTCTGTTGTGGGTTAGATCTAAGAAAGGAATTATTTTGATTTAGAGGATTTTCGTGATCACGATGAAGCGTGGAACTACTTAGAATGGATATATGACGTTGATGCACAAACAACATATAGGTACGATCCCCTCTATCTTTTTCTTGTGTTTTTTCTCACCGGGCATGTGTCCCACGGACCTTAGAGTCCCTCTTGCTGGATGGGTTCTCCCTTGATGTGGTGATTGTTGGTTGTTCATGTTTCCTCAAGAAATAAAGGAAGACTAATGGTAACAAAAAAATAAGTGTGTGAATGGAAAATATAATGGATGCATTATGTTGGCTTCATAAGATTCATCAAAAACCTTTTGATTGAATATCCGTAGAATCGCTGGATCCTTGTAGAGTATCATACTCATGATTGAGTTTTCTCATGTCGATATTCTTACAAACGAGATGAGTATGAGTCTGAGACAGGTTATCTACTGTTCTCATATGCTATAAGTTTTTTATGCTCAATCCTCCTCATATATATATGAATGGGCGTCAATTGATGTAACTCTGGATTTTGGAACTTCGAAGTATAAGTTGTAAACGAGCACTATTTTTCTATCCATGCAAATTTAGATGAAGAAACATACAATATAGGAAGTTATAACATTATGTTCTAACACTTACGTGAACACTCATGATGGTGTGATTTGAAATAATTATATAGTATTTAATGGTTATTACCTCTAAAACTATAATCTTGCAAATAAAGGTGCTACCTATCGTGACTGGTTGGATGAACTACAACGGCTTTTGCATATATTATAAGGTTA
Organism: Ottelia alismoides; assembly: GCA_037367405.1. Classification (NCBI taxonomy): domain Eukaryota; kingdom Viridiplantae; phylum Streptophyta; class Magnoliopsida; order Alismatales; family Hydrocharitaceae; genus Ottelia; species Ottelia alismoides. The sequence continues at coordinate 763,477 of JAZKJV010004943.1, read as the reverse complement.
CTTAACATTAGTAGGTGAGTATGCTCATTATATTACAGTGAATGGATCCCATCTAAATGTATTAATGGATACAAAATAGGCATATTATGATCATGGAACGCATCAGATTTTATTGCATTCATATTACTCTTCGTATAAATATAAATCAACGGGTCTTGACATTAATGTTGATAACGTATTTTGGCATAATGGCATAATCTGTCAACATAACATGATAATCAGCATGCCTTCATAATATTAATGTGCTTTGATAACGTCTCCTTTAATTACTTTTTGGTGGAACCATGTAAGGTACCTCTCTTATTCATAATTAGGTTTCATGTATTTTTTAAAAAAAAAATCCAGTGTTTATTACGAAACCCTCAGACTCGTGACCGTTACCTTAATTTAAGAGCACCGATAATTAGTAGATTTTGAAGTAGCTATGGAAATAAGATTATTCGACCATGGGTAATAGTTATAATGAAGTTATAACCTCTTGGTCACATTAACGTAGATTATTAAATTCATGTATAGAATTCTCCCATATGCCAGTGGGTCCTTATATCCAAATCATAAAAGCAAAGAGTTAAATGTTAATGTTAAATATTGTAAATCGTGCCTCCATAATTTTTTTGGTGCATGTGGTGTGATGATGTTATCCCCTTATAAATAGATAGCTATACACATTAGTGATGTGTTAGACCGGTGGTATGACTTCCTCACTAGTAAGTCAAAATTTATATTGTGTAACTTAACCATGTTTCTAAGTCTGGGTTTTGTCCATCCTTGTAGTAGCTTGTAACTGGACATATCATGTAAGAGCCATGTGGTGAATTATATTATTCCGTCGCAACGTCACTTTCAATTAAGAAAGCATAAGAGTGAGAATCATAAATAACCCTTCCAATAACCATATGGTATTGAATCCCGATAATTTCATAAATTGTGTGAACTACGATTATCTAACATCAGTGGTTTGAAAGTATTTTCCATAAGTGAAATTTCATGATGAATGGATCGATGGAGTTAGGTGCTGCAAGGAATTGAGGCATGCACCCTTGGACCCAAGTAGATACCGTCAATGTCATGATCCCAACAGACAAGCTGGGAAGCACGTTACACCTACTAGTATGGTTGTATTCAAAGTCGCTCGACCAAGTTAGTAGGTGGTGCATTGACATTTTTAGTTTCACACTTACACATGATTTATACAAATCGAAGTAGAGTTAGGCTTGTTGCATCGATCGTCTCCCTTGAAGTATTAGTCCCCGGATGTGATTTGTAGCCACAGAGATTGGGTTACAACTCTTCTTGTTCTGGATTGAACAAAGGGCCTTAGGAGTTTATCTAATGATGACTATCAAGTTCTCATGTAACGAGGGCCTACGAGTTACGTACTTGTATGTGCTTGAATAATATGAATGATTGACAATTGGATATAAATATTTGCATTTATATACTGGTGTGACCTCTTACTAATGGATTAAAATCTCATGATCATTGTGATAGTGTCTTTGGGTGGATATATAAAAGGATAAATGAAGTTAGGGTTGAAACCCCTTTATCGATGTTTGTTGTATATTTTATACTTAGAGAAGTTAGCATACCCGAGAGTGGGGCGCAACTCTCGTGGTTCCGGTGAGTCTTAGATGGAGTGTTAGTTCTGGTTCCGCGGGTCTGTCGGTGTGTTCCGCGACTCTCTCGGTTGAGCGTAGTGCTACGGGTATAGTCGGTGTGTCCGCGTCCCTAGTACGGCACTCGTCAAAGGCTCGTACTTCGTCGCAAGGGTGTATCCGGTGCGGTCCCATTTGGCCGCGGTGTACTCGTTCTCAGGTATTCCCCTTGTGGCGGGTAAGCTGGGGAATGGGTTGAAGTTGGAGTTGGGATCGGTTGCGTGAGTTAGTTGCTCCAGTGCACATGATGTGACTGTTGAGATGATGTTTTTATTGTTTGATCTCAACAATTAAATGATGAAAAGATGCATTGAATAGTATACTTAATTATGTGCTTCTATGTATATAATGATCCCAAACGATGCATGTTGATAAATGTGTTATTAGTTAGTTCTCGATATGAATAAAGCACCGACACTTATAAAGTACATGTAGTAAATTGCATGTAACTTATTATAATAATAATGTTATTGATGGTTTGGAATAATGAGCAATAATTACAAGAATAATAATGGAATATGAGCATCCATCTCTTTTCTGTTTAGTGTAGTGTTAGCCTGTTTTAGCTGTACAGAGCTTTTTGCTCATGCGTACTTCTTTGGAAACTCATCCAGGTTTACAGGTTGTTGATCAGCAGTAGTGACTTGATCTTCCGCAGTTTGTACGAGACCCAGGATACAGTTCCACTTGTATAATCTTAATAATTGTTGTATACTTTTGTAGCTCCTGTAGTTTAAGTTGTTAGTCATGAAATGAAATATTATGGACTCTATTGTAAATTTGTGATATTTTGGGAACCATAAATATATAAAAGTCATTTGAGCATTTTATTATGTACTTTTCCTACTTTACATTCCGAATGTTAATCATGATGTATGAATGTGGCTATTGCTGAGTATCTGGATCCTTAGGGAGATAGGTCCGACGTCCTCCCCGCGGGGCGGGGCATCACATCCGCTGTCACTGGAGGGGCGGGGGAGACTGGACTTAAGCCCAAATTGGTGGACGATCGGCTACGGAGGCGGAGGGCGGCTTAAATAAGCGGAGAGGTTCTGGTGGTTACGTGGTTTTAGAGGCATTTTGCAATGGAGTTTTAATGGAGGAGGATTAATGGAGGTGAGTTATGGAGGTTGCGCGAGGATGACGGGGGACAGGGCTGCGAGGGAGAGGGGTTACGAGTAGGAGGAGCTGGCTGGAGCGCCGGCTAAAAATGGAAGGGGGAGGAGGTTTGGCGAGGCGTAACGCTTGGGAGAGGGGGTTACTCGAGGTAGAAGATGACCTCCCGACCATTGGATCGAGTGATCCAACGGCTAGGACGCGAGCGTGGGTGGTCGGCGAGGATTAGATCCGTCGATCTGAGCGAACGGTTGAGATGTATGCGGTGATGAGTGGTTCAGATGAAGAGCGGGGTCCATCCAAGGGCAAAGGGGCGAAGGGGTGACGTGGAGTGTGGAGGACTGTTGGATGTACACGGATCGAGCGGCTGAGATAGAGGGGCGACGTGGAGTACTGTGGAGCATTGGATGATGGAGAAATCGGACGGCTAAGGATTAGGCGCTAGTGGGTGGCCGGGATTTGATTTGAGAGTCAGATCAAGGGCTGAGAAGTGAGGCGTGATGAAGGGCTCAGATGAAGGCGGGATTGGAGTGATCCAACGGTCACTGTGAGAGCCGAGTGGTGAGAGGTAAAGCGGGACACGTGGCGGCTCCAGAGAGCGCCACGTGGCCCAAGGAAAAAATCAGAGAATAATTATAAAGAAAAATATAAAAGAAATAGTTAGATGCCGAATTCGGAAAAAGTTAAAACATGAAAGTTGCTCGTCTCGATGAGATCTACAACTTTCATGTTGGTCAAAAAGCCAAAAGAGGTCATTTGTACAAAATGTATTTTTGGGGGTATTTTTAAGGGGATAAAAATACCGATTTTGTGATTTTGAGATGTTTTTGTATTTTTTAGTGTTTTTAAGGGTCAGTGATTTATGGACAATTATTCTACCTAATTTTTAGTGGTTTTTGAAGATAAAAGAATTAAAAGAAAAAAATAAAGGATATTAAATACAATAAATTAATGGTAAATTATCCACAATATAATACAAGATAAAAACAAATAATTACAGGTGATTTTTATTGGTTTGATTAAGCAGGGGGGTTAATTTACGGCTTTTAACATGATGAATACGAGATTCATCATACCCCTATACTTAAACCATGCTCGTCCTCGAGCATCTAAAGAATGAAGGTGTCGGATTAATTCCTGACAGTGCTCGTGAAATCTTTAAGGCTTGATCTTTTGAAGACCCTAGACCTAAGTGCTCCTAAAATTCTAGGTTTATCCAAGCCTTAGTCAGAAGGAATCCAACTTATCTGATTATCATACTCTATTTTTGTACATATAATATAAGGATATGATATTTAGTGTACTGCATTTCATGAGAGCCGAGTCGATGCATCACTCAAAGTTCCAATCCCAATGACTCTCCTCTAGACCTAATCCTCAATACTAGGGAATAAGTCTACTCTTGCTCAGTCAACAGTCTCATTAGTTTGTCAGACTTGAAATGTTGATGGACGGCCAGATAATGGAGGTAATGGGATTGTGTCTATTTTTCTTACCCTCACATTAGAACAAGGGGCCTCTCGAGTGCCTTTTTACTCAACACATGTAAATTTTTATATTGTTGACCAATGTGTCCGTCAAGAGAGTTGGAGTCGTCTGCACTTGTTTTTCTGGGTGTACACCGGGGTGTGTCTCTTTTGAGTATCTAAGATACCTTCGACACCCAGACTTGTAGCATTTACGATGCAGAGCCCTTTTTTGGTGTCAGCCCGACTCCTAGTCCTAATTAGCGCTTGGTCCAAGTGGACACTTTGGAAAATGTTTAGGAGCGCTCGCCATTGGTGGAAGCTCATTTATAATTTGACTGGTATTCAGAGCTTTTTCTTTGACATTTCATTTCTTTTGTTGGCTAGCTCCACTGCTTTTACCAAAAGTTGGCGCACACTGATCAACAATTTCCATTAAGTTTCATCACACCCTGGCACATAGGTAAATATCAAAGAGATAGCATATGAATCTTGTTCACATACTCGCTAGGGTTTTGCTGACACTCAGGTTTTCTGAAGCCTTCATTAACTTTATCCCATCCTCGAATATCATTAGATCGGGTCTAAACTCAAATCTCTGGTCCTAGTTCCTCAAGTGATACCTTCACTCAGCTCATCAATCATGCAGTTGTGGAAGTGATTGTGCTGATCATATTTTTCTTGAAGGTAGAGATTAAGAGTGCAATATAGCGCTCAAATCTTTCAAACCAGGGAAGTGTGGATATTTAAGTCTTAAAAATCCTAATGACTAAGGCATGTTAACTTAGACTCTCAAGATCACAAAAATCAAGTGTCCTCAAAATCCTCAAGCCTTGAGTGAGTGTGAATGTGTCAGGAATACACCAACTCCTTAGTTTAGTGATTTTTTTTTGTGTGATTTTTATTTTTTAAGGGTTTTAATTTTGAAATTTTTTTTAAATTCTTTGGAGAGACAGTGACTGGCCCAGACTCAAATAAATAAAAGTATCTACTCTCAGCCAGTATGGGTGTAAGTACGAGTCGATAAACGGACCCGTGATCCTTAAGGACGGAGCCTTTCGCAGTGTCCTCTAAACCACCCACTCTGCTAAGGGAGACCGAAGTTCCCTCACTGAAAGTGTCTACTAAGCCTAGTAGCCAGAGTCTATTCAAAGAAAGATTTTTGGTTTTTTTTGAAAAGGGCTATTTACACATTTTAAACCCTCAATTTTAAGAAAACATTTTTACAAGGTTTTTACAAAACTCAGTTCACATGTTTTACAAAAATCAAGCCCGAAAACAAATTTTCAAAATTTTTTAAAAATACGAGCTATGGCTAAAGTAAATATACAGTAATATACGGTATACCCCCTATACTTAAAATTTGCTATGTCCTCATAGCACAAGTGCCATGAAGCCAAGGCTTGTTCAAATATAGGGTGATATAGCGGAACTGAGGAGGCGGGTACCCCTATACTTAGGCCAAAATTGACCTAAGTACAAGAAGACAGAACGAGGGAGGGATGAGCAGGCGGGTCCCTCCTATACTTAGGCTACAAATAGCCTAAGCAAGGTCTGGGTTAGGGGGGAGTGTTCTATGATACAAAGGTTAGGGGGAGGGGGTTCGTGAAATATACACACAGAGAGAGATATAGAGATAGAGATAGAGGGAGAGAGTGAGAGAGAGAGAGAGAAATATACAGGAGGAGATGGTGGGGGTGAGTATGTGCAAGTGTAGGTGTGTGTCGGGGAGGGGGATTTTTTTTGGTGTTAAAATATGCAAAACTGGAAATAAATATGCAGATGCAATATATATATTTTTTTACAAGATGCAATGCAATTTCACTGATAAAAAGACTCCAATTTTTCTTCACAGATTCCTTTGCAGCCTCTTCAGCGGAAGCTCCCGACTTCACGCCTCCATGAGGATCAAGCGTCCCCGATCATCATGGGCCCTGCCACAAAAGAAAAACGTTAGAATACTCAGAGAAATTAAATTAGCAAATATGATGTAAAGAAATGATGCATGAAACGAGGACCTAAAAATTTTGAAATTAATCAGTAAAAAAAATCAAAATCCAAAAATTAAGCTAAGCTGTCTCCCCGGCAACGGCGCCATTTGATGAACGTCAAATTTCGCCTCTTTAAGAGTGAGAAATAATGTCGTATTACAGGAGGCGAATTCGGTTCAGCAAAAACCACGATCTTTGAATGTCGTGGAATATTTATACTTGGCAAGTCTACCAAGGACGAACACAGGGACACGACTGCCTAATATGTGTATTGAATTTTGATTCATGAAGGCACAATGCTGGTTAATTTCAATTTCAGGTCCTCATGTAAATTATGCTATTGTCAAAGCAAAGCAAAGATGGATGCATTTTTTTTGGTTTTTATGCAAGTAAAGTGATGCACGAATAAATATACAATAAAGATAAAAGCCTACAATTATACCCTAAAAATGAGAGCAACAAAATATAAATGAGATCAGCATCGATTTAATCCATCATTAAAAAGCGGTCATCAAATCAAGCAAGACAAGTAGAGCATGGTCCCATTTTTCACATAAAAAATCACTTCTATTAAAACAGTAGCAAATGAGACAATTAAGCATGCTAAAATGTAGAGGACAAAACAAGGATCAAAACGACACTAAAATTAGCAATTTGGACCTACGATGCTCAAGTTATGCTAAAAACAATGCATGGGCATAATTGTAATAAAAATGCAAGGAAAATAAAGGATAAATATTGCATTTAGGTCCCTGGAGGGACCTAAATGCAATTATGAAAAACCGCCTGGGCCCATATATAATTTCTCCATTTGCGTGCAGGGACCTATTTGTAATTTCTAAAACCGACGGGGCATCCCTGTAAAATACCCCAGGCGCACACGTGAGGCACGCGCCTGGAGGACCAAAATGTAAATGGCATTTCTTCTCGGGTCTTTCATGCAAATTACCCAGCACCTCACATGCGCTGCACGTGAGGGCTAGGCTAGGGTCAGCCCCTGTGGTTCGGGCACACGTGGCAGCAACAGGGGGTTCGGTGCGAGGTCTAGTCCGCCCGAGCCTGTAGGCGTCGATTATAGGCTCGGATGCCGTGCGTCTTCATCTGAGCCGTTCGATCCAGATGATCGGACAGCAACTGCTCCTCGTGCTCCTCCGTAGGTCGCCGGAGGAGGCGGGGCTCCAGCGACCTGCCAATAGCTCCTCCGTGCGCCAAGTTAGCATCTGAATGTCGAGGAAGCTCGCTGGAGGCATGGCGATGGTCCTGGAGCTTAGGCGAAGCTCCGAGGGTGTCTGGAGCTGCTCGACGAAGCATGGTTGTCGGAGGAGGAGCTCGAGACCGGTGGGGAGGTACAGGCTCCGACCATTGAAGAAGCGAAACCTGCAGGTGTTAGCAAAGCCGAAGCGTGCATGTGGGAGTGAATGGTGAGTGGGTTGGGGGCTGTGGGGCGACTGGAATGAAGACCCAGAGGTCTCTCCTCCGACGAGCTTCAGAGAAGGTGGGGCAGATGTGAACGAGGTCATGGAGAACAAGGAGGGTGAGCGGAGTAGTGGGCGGAGATACAGGTGGTGTGGCGAAGGTTGTGAGATGGTCAGGTGACAGTGAAGTGGAGCTGTGGAGTCGGGAAAAATCAAAGAAATAGAAACAAAAACTCACCTCGCCAGAGCGAGGTGTTGGCAGAGGGAGCAGCTTGGGCTGAGGCTCCATGGGAGCCTCTGGTCGTCGCCCGCGAGGCCAGCTGTTGTCCTCGGAGCTCAGCGGTGGCGGAGCCACCAGAACACGGTGGAGAACATCGTGGGTCAACACCGAGCTTACGCCGTCGTTGCCTCGACGCCCCACCTCCTCCGCTGTCACTGGAGGGGCGGGGGAGACTAGACTTAAGCCCAAATTGGTGGACGATCAGCTACTGAGGCGGAGGGCAGCTTAAATAGGCGGAGAGGTTCTGGTGGTTACGTGGTTTTAGAGGCGTTTTGCAACGGAGTTTTAATGGAGGAGGATTAATGGAGGTGAGTTATGGAGGTTGCGCGAGGATGACGGGGGACAGGGCTGCGAGGGAGAGGGGTTACGAGTAGGAGGAGCCAGCTGGAGCGCCGGCCAAAAATGGAAGGGGGAGGAGGTTTGGCGAGGCATAACTCCTGTACGAGGGGGTTACTCGAGGTAGAAGATGACCTCCCGACCATTGGATCGAGTGATCCAACGGCTAAGACGTGAGCGTGGGTGGTCGGCGAGGATTAGATCCGTCGATCTGAGCGAACGGCTGAGATGTATGCGGTGATGAGTGGTTCAGATGAAGAGCGGGGTCCATCCAAGGCCAAGGGGCGAAGGGGTGAGGTGGAGTGTGGAGGACCATTGGATGTACACGGATCGAGCGACTGAGATAGAGGGGCGACGTGGAGTACTGTGGAGCGTTGGATGATGGAGAAATCAGACGGCTAAGGATTGGAGAGTCAGATCAAGGGCTGAGAAGTGAGGCGTGAAGAATGGCTCAGATGAAGGCGGGATTGGAGTGATCCAACGGTCACGGTGAGAGCCGGGTGGCGAGAGGTGAAGCGGGCCACGTGGCGGCTCCAAAGAGTGCCAGGTGGCCCAATGAAAAAATTCAGAGAATAATTATAAAGAAAAATATAAAAGAAATAGTTAGAGGCCTAATTCGAAAAAAGTCAAAACATGAAAGTTGCTCGTCTCGATGAGATCTACAACTTTCATGTTGGTCAAAAAGCCAAAAGAGGTCATTTGTACAAAACGTATTTTTGGGGTATTTTTAAGGGGATAAAAATACCAATTTTGTGGTTTTGAGATGTTTTTGTATTTTTCTAGTGTTTTTAAGGGTCAGTGATTTATGGACAATTATTCTACCTAATTTTTAGGGGTTTTTGAAGATAAAATAATTACAAGAAAAAAATAAAGGATATTAAATACAATAAATTAATGGTAAATTATCCACAATATAATACAAGATAAAAACAAAGAATTACAGGTGATTTTTATTGGCTTGATTTAGCAGGGGGGTTAATTTATGGCTTTTAGCATGATGAATACGAGATTCATAATCTGGATAATTAATCTAATCATTTTTATTTGAGATGATATTCAACATTTCTATTGAAATTGTACCATATAATATTTATCAAACTATTTTAATTAATATTATAAGGAGATTTGTTAAACAAATTCTCAATCCTATTCAAGTAACAATGTTTTGCATGTAAAGATTATCCTACAACCAGCATAGGATAAACAAGTGTTTATGAAACATACATTCAACGGTATGTGATGATTAATAAATTAATTTCATAATTATTAGGCATCATAATTTAATAAAGGTAAATTCATAATTTTCATTATTTTCATTGAATAACAAACCCATTAAGGAAAGAGATTTGATGATCTAATCATCTTTCGACCCATCTTCATTAAATATGGAATATCTAGGGAAAACAAAGTCAGAATCGCATGAAATAAATTCGAGCGTTCTGAAGGTTTGATTATATATTTAATCCAAGTGTTTGTTTCGTGTTTCATAATGGGAAAACATTAAGAAAAAATATTTTTCTTATAGATATGTGAATACATGCAAAAATAATTTTCATGGACGGAACTTTTCCAATCATTTTCATGCACTTTTGGTACCAATATTAGGCTACTATTTTTGGAACATATTTAGATATTATATATATTTTTTTAATAACCCAAAAAAATACCCAAACGGTGCACAAATATTAGGTTTTTAATTTAGCAAAAAACTAATTCGAATCTTGCATCCAATGCAAAAACAATGAGTCCCACGCATCTGAAACATGAACCTTGATCACCTAGGGTTTCTGATCATATCCAAGAACTCTACCAAGGCTCTAATATCACTTGAAGGTCATGTGAAAAACCTTAAACACATCACAGAAGCATGAAGATCGCATCATATGTGATCAGGAGCGACTAGTCGCACTAGTTGCTCGGGGCGATGCAAACAAAAAAATGTTAAAATGATGAAACCACGTGATCTGAGAATACTTCTTGATCATTTGATCAAGAACACAAACGAGTTCAAGGAATACCTCTTGAAGCTTGGTTGTGATCTCTAATCTCTAAAGAAAGAGATTCTCATGTCTCGAGATTGATCCAACGAAGGTCGTACTCACAAGCGCGTGGATGAGACGTGCGATTCTCACAATCCAAGTTGATGATCTGCGAGGAGTCTCCTAATTTCGTCCCACAAAATCCGATGCATTCTTCATGAGCGAAGCACACCAAAGAAAATGGAGATCTAAGAGAAGTCGATCCAGCAACACAACGACATGGTGACGACGACGACATTCACTACGTCAACCTATGGACAATGACATGTTGAGAGGGGGGGCATGAGAATAAGGAAAAGAGAGTTGTTGTTGCCTTCTTAATGTGTAAAAGAAAAGAGTAGGTCTACCCTTTCTTTTATGCTAAATTGGATGGTGGAGATGCACTCCTAATTCAAATCAATGATCGTGATATTGTTGTAAAAATTTACAACAACAATTAATTTATTAAAAAAATAAAAAAAATATGTTGTAAATAATCGTAACATATTTAGATTCAATTAAATCAATAAATTCCCAAATGAAATAGGATCAGAGAGCCTCCTTCCATGTAAGGGGAAGAAGATAGCCTCCTTCCCGTTAAAGATTGTGGACGACCACCTTGATTGGAGAGAGAATGTCTCTCTTAAATTCTAATGTAATATCATTACATTAAGTCTTGTTTCATGAAATCTTTGTCAATAAAATATCATCAAATAATTATTGCAAATTATTTGTGATAATTACAAACAAAAAACATTGATAATTATAAATCAAATTCACCCACCCAATAAAATGTTAATTAATTCATAAATAAGTGTACAATGTGAGTCCGATTCACATCAACATTTATTTCGTATACAATAAACTCTCTCTAATATATTATAAATCACGTTTATAATATTTGTGATTAATATGGATACTAATATCTACATTATTCATATCCTTGACAATTAAATCATATTTAATTATCTTGGATGTCCATTCTCATATGCACAAATAATATGAAAATCATTCACATTATGCACATCTTTGACAATTAAATCATATTTAACTATCTTAGATAACTCTTCTCATATGTACAATTAATATGGATCATATTCATACTATTCATGATAATTAAATCACATTTTACTATTATTTTTCCTCGATGCTTAGATACAATGTCAACAATGAAATTATCCTTGAATTCTTTCAAGAATAATGCGCTTTCTCCACAGATACTTGGAGATAAGGACATGGCGATTGTACATTCCATGTACAGTGACTTGGATATTGAGATCATATATCGAATCCATATCAAGGGGACCTCCCAATGATGTTTGTTTAAATCAAAGCCGTAAATCTAATTTCTCACTGCATCTAAATCGTATTCAGATTAATGTCCAACATTTGGACTAAGATCAGATTACTTATCTATTGAGAGGAGTCGCTAAAATTCAAACTTGCTTCATCACTCCCTCGGAATGGAAGCGTCGCTGTTATACAATAGTTTACGATCACATCATCCTCGAGCATTCTTGATACGTGTACATTCCGCATATAGGAAGTCCTAGAATAAACCCGAAGATTTAGATCAATTTTACATTGTCTTCTTCAGAGTTTATCATCAAGTTTCTCATTTGATCATTGGAAGTTGGTATCGATCGTATACTTTCACAAAGCATACATCACACCTAAGTATTGATCATATACTTTTCAAAAGTATATATCATACCTACAAATTCAATCAAGCTTCCAAAGCGAGACGACCGTACACGGAATTTGATCCCAATATCTCATGTGTAAGCTCATGTCTTCTGGTTCAGTAAATGAACCCGTGTGAATCCTTAGAGAGATAGTATAACTCATAAGCCCTTGTATGCATACCAACTCATCGGTGCATAGACCTTGATTAGATCATCAACCTATTGGTTTGCCAAATGTACATACACAAACAAAAGTTAACATATATGTCTTGGTCAGAGGATGCATGCCAATATTGTGAAAGTATATAACATAGGTCTTCGTTATCTTAGAAAGAGAAAGGTGTTGTGAGGCATGGACCGAGCCAATGAGGGCTTGGAGCTTTGTTGAATCCTCTCAGCCAAGGAGGACAACTCGAATGACCGTTAATGGTAGTCGTATCATGGTAATAGACCATGAGTCTCACCAGAGAAGGATTCCCATCGGATCTCCTTTGTTCGACCTCATCCCGTTACGATGAGGTGAAGAAGGCTAGAGAGCTTCACGCACAAAGGGTGGACCTGCACCAATGTGTGTGGCGAGGGAGTATGGACAACAGCTTTGCAGGTGGTTGTCAAGAAATTTCAACTGCCTGTGGGTTGGCAGATACTAGTCTGAGATGGCGGTTAAAGGACATGCGAGGGTTAGGGAAGCTAGATGAAGGCGAAGGTGGTGGCGGTTGGTCGAGAGATGAACAGAGGTGGTTGGGATAATAGGTGGAAGATGGGCAGTTGAGAGGATGGATGTAATGTTTGGAGGTTAATGACAAAGAAGAGCCCTTGGATATAGGGATCCAACGACTGTTAGGGACATACGATTGGAGCGCTCTGATCTGATCGTGAGATTAGATCGAGTGGTGGAGAATGGGGTGGGAACAGAAGGTTCGGATCATATCGATCAAAGAGATGGATGGTGGAGAACTCGAGCAGGTGGCGACAGAATGGGCGTGCCACATAGGCGGATGTGGAAGCACCACGTGGCCCAATCAGAATAAAGAAAAATGAGAAAATAAGAGATAGTTACCAAATAAAATAATTAGAAGTCAAATTAGAAAAAGTGGTAAACATAAAAGTTGTAGATCTCAATGATATCTACAACATTACGAAGAATATAGAGAGAACTGGAGTCATTTGTACATAGACAAAAATTAAACAAGTAATTATAACAATAAAAACACTTTTCTTTTATTATTTTTAAATTATGTTTTATGTTATATTAATTATGTACAATAATATTCTAATAGTTATTTGATTTTTAATGATAAAGAAATACCAAAAACAATAACACTATAATATACTATATAAAACTGAAAAATTAGATTAATTAGTTACGACACATACAAAGTTAATTAACATTGGTTAACATTGAGTGTTGTTAGATTTCTTAAGCAAGAGTGGTAAATATATTAAATTAAGGTGATAAATATGGGATTTATCAATCAATCAATTGATTCTTTCGAAATTGTTACCATACTTTATGTTATTTAGATTTAGACATGAATTACTGTTAGTATAAGTTAGTATTTACTTCATAAATATATAGATATATTATAATCCGTACACATATTGATACATCAAAATATGGATTCCAAAAAATAGAAAAATCGATATAAAATATATTCCAATCATAAAATAATCAATATAATAGAAATAGAATACCATACCATAGAACCTAACATTCCAACAATATTATCTATCAAAATATCTCATATTTATGTAAGTGATATTTACACCCATAACCATGTATACTTCTATATTTACATACATAAACCTCGATAATTCATAATTACACAAGAAACCATGAATAGTCATCGGGGTGTAGCTGATGAAGAAAGACATGGTTGTATGCGTTGAATTTAATACAATAAAAGATAAATAAAAGAAATATCTGAAATGCTTGGAGGATCGGAGAAAGAGAAAGGTGGTGCGAGGCTTGGGCTAAGCCGGCAAGGGCTCGGGTCTTTGTTGAATCCTCTCAGCCAAGGAGGATATCTCGAACGTCCATTAATGGTGGTCGCATCATGGTCAATAGACCATGGGTCTCACTATAGATGGCTTCCCATTGAAGCTCCTCTGTTCGACCTCCCCTTGTTACGAGGAGGTGAAGAAGGCTAGAGAGCCTCACTCACAAATGGTGGACCCATGCCAATGTGGGCATCCAGGGAGTATATGAAGATGGAGGATTATTGTTTTGCATGTGGTTATCGAGCAGTTTCAACTGCTTGTATGTTTGCAGATACTGGTCGGAGATGGCGGTTAAAGTACATGCGAGTGTTAGGGGAGCTAGATGAAGGAGAAGGCGGTGGCAGTTGGGCAGGAGATGAACAGAGGTGGTTGGGATAATAGGTGGAAGATGGGAAGTTGAGAGGATGAATGTAACGTCTGGAGGTTGACGACCCTTAGATATGGGGATCCAATGGTTGTTATGGATGCACGAGTGGAGCGTTCTGATCTGATCATGAGATCAGAACGAGTGGTAGAGAACGGAGTGGGAACAGATTGTTCAGATCAGATCGATCAAAGAGATGGACTGTGGAGAACTCGAGCAGGTGGCGACAGAAGGGGTGAGCCATGTGGGCGGATGTGGAGGCGCCACGTTGCCCAATCAGAATTAAGAGAAATTAGAAAAATCATAGATAATTACAAATAAAATAGTTAGAAGTCGAACTAGAAAAAGTGGTAAACATAAAAGTTGTAGATCTCAATGAGATCTACAATTTTATGGAGAATTCAAAGAGAATCGGAGTCATTTGTACATAGATAAAAATCAAACAAGTAATTATAGAATTAAAAATAATTTTCTTTTATTTTCTATTATCATTTTTCTGTATTTTAAAATTGTATTTATGTTATATTAATTATGTGTAATAATATTCTATTTTTTATTTGATTTTTAATGATAAAGAAATACTGAAAACAATAACAGTATAATATATACATATAAAACTGAATAATTAGGGTTAATTAGTTACAACACATACAAAGTTAATTAACATTAGTTGATATTGAATCTTGATAGATTTCTTAAGCAAGAAAAGTAATATATTAAATTAAGTTGATAAATATGGGATTTATCAATCAATCAATTGATTATTTATACCTTTTACCACTCAATGTTATTTAGATTTAGACATGAATTACTATTAGTATAAGTTAGTATTTACTTCATAAATATACATATATACTGTAATGCGTATATACATCAAAATATGGATTCAAACAATAAGAAAATTTGATATAAAGTATATTCCAATCATAAATAATCAAATATAATAGATATAGAATACCATAAAATAGAATCCAACATTCCAACCCTCTTATCTATCAAAATATCTCATATTTATATAATGAGTATTTACATCCATAACCCTGTATACTTTCATATTTACATGTATAACCCTCGATAATTCAAAATACACGAGAAACCCTGAATAGTCACTCCATCTCATATCCATAATCCTCTTTAAGTTGGTCCAATGACTCAATCACTCATGTGAATTAATCTAACCACACAATATCTGAGAGTTGTCATTTACAATTTTTTTAAAATTTTAATCAAGAGCACCCCTCCTCGTCTTCTCCTCCTCTCCCTCCTCCACCTCTCACCTCATAGCAACATGACAACACTTCGATGCACACTCCTTCACCTCCCCCTTCTCCACCACACCCCTCCTCGGCCTCCTCCCTCGGAGTAGCGACAACTCCACCGCCGCTCCTCTACCTCCTCTCTGCCAGCAGCTTCGCTGCCACCCCTCCTCCGCCTCCCCCTCCTCCAGCTCCCATATGTCGCTCTTCCAACCCCTCCCGCACCCCCATCCATCGCTCCCTCCGATGCCCCTTCCAGTCTCTCATTCAACCCTTCCGTTGCCTCCTCCCCCCAGCCACCACCTGTTGCACCTCTGCACCCTCCTCTAGTCCTTTTCACCTCCTCCTGTCGCCCACTCCAGCCACCACCTACTACACTCCTGCCCCCTCATCCAGCCTCCCTTAAGCCTCTAGACCCTCCGGAACAGCCATCTCTGCCAACCGTGCCAACATCTAAAACCTATTCACACAACAATTTATCTCAATTGTACGGGCATCATCAACATCCATGCCACGTCTTATTCTTCACCTTGATCGCAATCCAGAACCTTTCTCCACCGCGTTGCAATGCAAGAATACCACTACACGCAAGACGAACATATGTCCCATCCTCTGCTTAGATCGAGGGCTCAAGGACGGGTCTCGGGAAATGGAAGTTCAAAGAAGAGGGAATGGGAGGATGACTGGATGAGTGATATCGATTGTAAATAAAGTGAACTCAAAGGTGGATTATTTAACAGATTCGGTCATAATTAACATAAAAATATATATGGATGTTAATACATGATTATAATACGTAAGAGTTAAGAACTATTCAAAAATTTAGGTGTAATTATGAATTATTAAAGGTTATGTACTTAAATATAAAAGTATACATCGTTATTGGAGTATATATTCCTTTAATAAAGGATTATCCATTTGGTTGAAAGGTTGCTCCCAGATCATGTGAATTTCATCAAAAGTGGGAGAAATTCTGCCCAATGAAAACGTAGCGTAAAAGCCAAAGCCCTCCTCCGTGGGCCCATCATTCTCTCTCTCTCTCTCTCAGGCTCTCAGCGGCCCTCACCCTTCCCCTGTTCTCCACCACCGTCGTCGTTTCTAGGGTTCCACCGCTCTCAATCCGATCCGGCTTTATTCGATCAGCGATCGCCATCAACGTTACGAAGAGAGCCGTCATGGGATGAACCCCCATCCAATCAAGGCAAGTGCCGTCCTATCATTCCACTTTTTTTGTATATCTTGATCTTCGGCTTGCGTTTCGTCTAACCTTTTGCATGCGCCGATAATAATCCTATAAATTCTTGTGAGATTTCGTCGAAATGCACCTTTCGGTAACCCCGGAGTCCTTCGGGACGAAGATTATCGTGGGATTTCACCAGAAAATCCTTCGAGTTTGGAGTTTTGGTCGAGGGATTGGGATCGATGGAGAACGATCATAGGATAATCCCCCACGAATCCGGTGATTACGTTCCATGGTCGTGACGTTCGCTTGGAAGCGACTCATTGTTTCAGTGATTTGATTAAATATTTCGCGTTTTCTTCTTACCAAGTCGCCTCTTGATTACGTCTTTGCCGTATTCTCCTCGCAATCCACGGCATCAAATTACTACTAGCTCTCAGCCAGTGGTACTTTGATCACTTTGGGGTGTGGTTTCTGCTTCTTCCGCAAATAGTCATTGTTTATGTGAAAGCTAGATTCTTGCATTCGAAGAATTTCCCTGCTGTACAATTTCTACAGATTATATCAGCGAAAGTAAATAAGTATTCTTTGAATTCATTTTCATCAGAGATGATCATTCACGGCTGCAGGTGGTGACAATTTGTAAGTTGAAGGTTTCCTTGTACCAGTATTGGCCAGCCATAGTTTCCCATCTAAGAAAATACCCAGCGTCTTCATTGAAGTGTGGGAAACATCATTTCGACACCTGCAGGGTGCAATGCAGTACTCAATACTCTCAATCCATGGATTGAAAGAGATGAAATTTGAATGGGATCTTGAGTTATCCTCTTGTCCTGTTTTATATGTTTGCGCTGTTTATTTATAATGCATCGTCTTTGTTCACATTTATTCTTGATGAAGAGTCCATTATATTCTATATTCTTATTTATTTCATGAGATAAAGTAGAACAATATATTGTTAAAGTACTGCATCTGTTGTGAGACTAGAATATGTGTTTTTTTTGCTTTTACTTTGATTTTCTATTGCTTACATTTACTATTTACCAGGAATCACCTTGGCAAATGGAGTCGAACTGTGTTATGGTTGGAGGTGCCATTCAAGCGTCAACTTCATGTAATTTCTTGTGGGATGCTTTATGCTGTGCTAATTCTTCAGTTCAGACATGTTGATGAGACATTTGATCGCTGCTTCTGCACTATCAAAGATTTGGAATATGTCTTCATGATCTGGGTGATGTTTAATCACTCATGTCATGGACATTGGAAAATTTGGCCACTCTTTGTGTTTTATTCCTGATCTCTAGCAACAGTTTGTGCATCATAGAAAGTGAGAGATACAATACAGCTGGTTTACAATTTTGCTTTCAGGCTTCTACAGAGGATTATTGAGGGAAAGATAGTTTCATAAAATAGATAATGGAAAAGTGAGTAAATTTTGCTATACTCACTTGCTACTTGCAACTGATAGGCTTACATTTGTGGAATTGTTTATATTTCAGATATATTTTCATAAAAGAACTTGGAGATGGAACTTGTGGAAATGTGTATAAGGCGCTCAACCATGAAACAAATGAGATAGTAAGTTATACTTGATTGTGCCATTCTTTGCTTCTTTGACATACAAGTTTCTCAAGTATTTACTTGAGAAGCCCCTCAAAAGACAAGTTATATTGTATGGGATGCTTGATGGCAGGAAACTAATATATCGTGGAGCTAACCTCTTGCTTAATTTGACTGCTACTTTTTTTCATTTTTAAGGTTGCCATCAAAAAGATGAAGAGGAAGTTTTATGTTTGGGAAGAGTGCATGAATTTAAGAGAAGTAAAGGTTCGAAGTATTTTTGGTATCTCTAGTTATTTATTCGATCGTCCTCCCAAATTCTCTGTGACCTTTTGCTTCTTTCTCTGTAGTCTCTTCGGAAGTTGAACCACCTGAACATCATCAAGTTAAAAGAGATTGTCAGAGAGAACCATGAGTTGTTTTTCATATTTGAATATATGGTGAGGAGCACAATGGAGATTCTTTCATAATTTTTAGGCAGTTGTTTGAAATATTTAAGTGTTTGTTTGCATGGGAGTTTTTGTATTCTACCAGACTTTTATGGTGGATTTGTACAGCTAATTTTCTGGCAGAATGCATGCATTTTGTTTTTTGATAGGATACTTCTCTTACAAGTAATTATGTAAAGTGCAAATCGACCAACTCTGTACTCATGCTGTCATATGTATGTACACTATAATTGACACATGACTGCACACTTGAATTGATAGTACTGGTAACAACATTTAACAATATTTGCTTTTATGGACAAAATCTTCTGCTATTTAGCCTGCACCATTTGTGATGTATTGCTCATTTCTATTTTATAAGTTTCTTACTGCCTTGCTACGAGCCTACGCCTGTTTGCCTCATACACTGTATGTAAAGTCCATAACCACCACACAGAAAGTTCTGCTTAATGCAGCTAGAATGGCTCATGATTTTCAGTTATAGATTCTTTCGTTATTGAAAAATATATTTAGTATATTCTAGAGAGATATAAAGTCGAGCTACTTCCATCGAGATGCATAAAAATTGCCTCAGTCATTCTGGATTATATTCAATTTTCAGGAACATAATTTGTATCAAATCATGAGGGATCGTCAAGGCCCATTTTCAGAAGGAGAAATTAGAAATTTTATGTCTCAAATGCTGCAAGGAATCTCATATATGCATAAAAATGGTTACTTCCATCGAGATCTGAAGCCTGGTTAGCAATTTTTTTGCTTTTTTTCACTTTCAGCAGCTTCTGCCCCATATCTCGATAAGGTTGTGATTTTTTCTTCACTGTGTTCATACCTGAAGAAAATCTGCTGGTGACAAATGACATAATAAAAATTGCCGACTTCGGACTTGCGAGAGAAGTAAGTTCAGCGCCTCCCTACACAGACTATGTTTCAACAAGATGGTGAGTCATTCCATTGTTTTTTCTTCCTGTTATGGTCTGTAAGTTCTTCAGCAGGAAGGCGATTTTATCTTAACAGGTATAGGGCTCCAGAGGTCGTGTTGCAGTCCCAGAATTATAGTCCTGCTATAGGTACCCACTTTCCTTTATTCCTGTTTTGGTCGACAGAGCTGAAAGGATTCCCATGTATAAATAGCTCAGATATATAAAACAACATGCTGTTAAAACAAATAAACAAGCAAATAACTGACCGATAATGTGTGTGCATGTGCAAGCTTTTGTAGGTATATGTCAAGTAGCTGAGCTATATTAATAAATAAATTTTTTTGAATAAGTATATTAATATATAATTTAGATACATATTGCATGTAAGATGTGTCTTGCTGTTGGAGACACATGGATAGCTGCTAGACGTCATTCTCATTGCAATAATGAAGAGCGCAAGATCTACGTTTTAGTTCACTTATTTGCATAGATGTACCTTAGACTGTCATTTTGCAGATATGTGGGCTGTTGGCGCGATACTGGCTGAACTTTTTACTTTCTCGCCGCTTTTTCCTGGTGAAAGGTAAAAGTAGCCCTTGAACTGAGAGTAGTAAGCTCTTGGTATGCCTTTCCAAGCGTTGTGTGTTATTTGTTGCCTATCCAGCTCTAGTGACAATCATTTGATTGTAACAAGACTGCATTAGATATGTTTGGAAGCAAAGTATACATGCATGCAATTCCTAAAGTGGGGGAAGGCTTGGTTGTTATTGTCAGAAGGATGACTACTTGCGATAAATAGCCATTCTGATGTCACTAATTTGTTCATAGACTATTGATGACATATATTTGTGTTTGTATTAATTGGATTTCCTATAGACTGCCAGAAGCCTTATTGAAAAGGGAAACAGAATTATCCAAAGATGCAGTTATATCAAATATTTCAATCGAAAGCTAAATATTTTTCTATGAATATGAAGTAACTTGGAACCATACTGTTTCAATACCTGGAGGAAGCCAGATGAAAATTTCGTATTTTAAGACTGAATATAAACTCCAATTTGTTAGAACACTAGATATTTTTTCAATCTTGGTTCAGTCTACTTGAAGAAGGTAGATGATAAATTTTACATTTGTCATTTGGAATATAATTATAATGAATGTGACAGATAAACTGCAGACAGAAGTTTGCAATTCAAACTTCCAAAAGGCTTTGTACATATTTCTGTTTTTCTCTCTGTAACTTGTAGTTTGCTCTATATATTGGTGATTTTGTGCATTTCATTTTTCTTTGTTTCGAGACTAATAGTTTTTTACTTCGAGTGCAGTGAAATAGATCAAATGTACAAAATTTGCGCTGTTCTTGGTACACCAGATGGCATTACTTGGCCTGAGGGGCTGCGGCTTTCGCAGTTGGCTAATTTTAGGTTCTTTCAGGTAAGGTTTGGTAGATTTTTATCTCCATTTCTTGAAAGCTTATGGGATGCAACTTATTTCTTGTTACAAGGTCCCGCCTGCCAATTTCTTTGAGATCATCCCTAATGCGAGCTCAGAAGCAATCAATCTGATTATGGTATGCTCATGAATGAGTTTGTCCTCTTTATCTCTTCTCGAAGAATTGTCCTGTTTGCTCACCATTTTATTTGAGTTTCTGATTTATGTTTCTATACAATGTATTTGCCTGCTTCATAGCAACTTTGTTCCTGGGATCCACTGAGGAGGCCTACACCTGATCAAGCTCTGCAGCATCCTTTCTTCCATGTAAACTTCTTTTTATATTTTACCCATCATTTCACATGTGTTTCCTGACTTTGCAATCTTATAATTGCTTCTTAATTAGGTTGGATCATGGATACCGTGCCCCCTTGCTGACCCTTTGACTCCAACAGCGAACCATGATGGTATGCTGTTAGATGCAATCTGTATATTACTTTAAGATAACTTTATTTGTTCACTGGCTTCTAAATGCATTTCAGTAACTTCTATTTTTTCCCATTGTAGCTTTATTAGGCAGAAGCCCTAAACTTGAATTAAATTTATGGGATTTTGGATCTGAACCAGATGATTGCTTTCTTGGCTTAACACTTGCTGTAAAGCCCAGTGTTTCAGGTACATCTGATATGTGTTTTCCATCTTATTTTAAAAGACTTTCTAAGAAAATCTTATTTTAAAGGAGATATGCATAAATAAGGATAAGTTCCATGAATTGAGGTTGATTGCCAGCCTCTACAACACTTTATTACTTGAAAAAGATAAGCAACACTTATCTGAATTGGGTAGCTGAAGGCTGTCTGTCTTTTTCTATTTTTTAGTGAATAGTTTCGTTGCCAGAACATTCTGGATCTTCTGGATAGGAATTCGTATATTTCCATTAAAGATTTATGTTTGTTGGACCTTTTTGTCAACCGAGCTACATTTATTGTGATTTCTGAAACAGCATTTCTGTTACACATTTTTTTTGTTTGTTATATATCAGGAATGCTCTGATATTATGCTTTCACTTATCTGAGGGGATTTTTTAACTTATCCAACTTTCTTCTGAATGCAGAAGTTCACCAGGCCTCACAAGAGAAGAAGGAGGTGAGCTAATTTGTGCACAAACCATTTAACTTAATTTGGCACGTTCCTTTTGGAAACAAAAATCAAGTTGGCTACCACTAAGTATGTGGTAATATTGTTTGGAACAATAGGTTTGCAAAGTCAGTTTACTAGCATGTGCAAACACTGGTTTCATTTAGCAATTTACTGTAATTTCAGATTTTTCCTATGGAGTAAAAAGTTGTCCTTGGTTTTTTTTTGGTGTTTGGGGGGTGGGGAGAGGGTTGAGATGTTCGTTTAGTCTGATTATGTCAAAATGGCTCGTGAACCACATTTGGAAACCACTTTTCCTGAACTTATTCTAAAGCCCATTCTACTGAAAATAATGTTTTTAACAACCATTTAAGTATGCTTTCTGCCACAAATCCTCTTTTTTTGCAAAAGCTCGGTAATTTTGAGGCCCGAGTAACCCCTTTTATTAATAAAAAGGATATTACATGAAGCTTGAAAGGACAAGTCCTTCAAGCTTGTGAAGTGGCTAGCCTGACAATAAACTTGTCATGCTAAAAGAGAAATGATCAACATGACCCATAAGATGAACATGGTAAGGGAATGGTCAACATGAGCTAGTGGCCAACATGGCCTAAAACATTAAGAACACAATGGCTTGAAAAATATACAATATTCCTCGCCATCCAGCTGCATGTAAGGATGAGTGCCCAATAGGATGACGATGCCTTTCTTCTACCTGCTTCTCTCCTTAGAAGAATCCCAACCTCTGCAAATTTTCCTACATAATGAAGGCGCTCCTCAATTGCCGAGAAACTTGCTTTCGCTTTTCCACTCCATAATGTAGACGCTCCTCCAGTGACGAGAAACTCGCTTTCGCTTCCAATTTGCCAGACGATAGGTGTCCACAAGTAGAAGTAGAATAGCCATCATAAAGGACAAGCTTGAAACCATTGCTAAATCCCTCACATTAGTCCATATAAGTAAAAATTCGAATGGAGTGATTCCAACCATTTCTCTAATTAGAATTCCCAACATCTTGTGAAGATGTAGGTTTCCATGGTTTGTAATCTCTCCAAATAATTGGTAAGAAGGTTCAACCAAGTCGAAGGGATTCAAGATGAAACAGACAAAAAGAAAACCCCTTTATTGCAAAAGGAGGTTTAGACTTTAGATCGAGCTAGGTTTAAGCAACCCGATCGAATGTTATGACGCACGAAAATCACGAAATTAGAGAGTGGTTTTTACCTTCTAAAAGCCGTTAGAAAAAAGTAATGAATATAAAATAAATGCCCTCTTAATTCCAACGGCATGAGGGAATAAGATGGAAACCACCGTTAATGGTGGTTATTCTTTCCGGAAACCACCTTGAGAAAGATGGTTTAAAGTAAAGGGAAAATAGGTGGAAAATGAGGGTGGTTGCCATGAAAAAGGGAACCCACCCATTACGTGAGAGAAAGTTTAATATTGAAAATAACCACCACCCAATAAAAAAGTTGGAGATAAAACCAACATAACAATTATGAAGATAAGGATGGGAGGTTACCATTACGGAAATGTAGGGTAGTTGTGAAGAAGTTATCACAAAAAAGAGATGTAACCACCCACCATGTTGGATGGTAACTACCACAAACATCGAAAGAAGAGAGAGAAAAATGACTTTTGGATTGAACGACTCTTTCGATGAAAATCTTAGGGATCTTGAAAGTTCGTCCTCCATTCTAAGGAACAAATGAAGAGTGAAAAGTGGGAGAAGAACGCTTCCAACATGAACAATACCAAATGATTATAATATCCATCCAGAAAAGATGGTGTTAACCATCACAAAACAAAAGAAGGGAGGGAAAAAGAGACAGAAATGGATCAACAACTCCCTTCCAGACTATTCTTGGATGTTCTTAAATCAACAAAGGAATTTAGTTGAAATACGAACAGAATAAAAAACCCACGCCTTTGGAGGTGTAGATAGAACACGATCGTTCAAAGCACGTTCTACTAAAAATGAAACAAAAGGCCGAAGAAATTCCAAGAGATCCAAAATGAAAGCAAAATTTCGAAAGAAATTCGCCTCCAAATTGGAGAAACCCACAGAAAAGACGAATTAAAGCACGAGAAACTCTTAAAGATCGAAAGAATTAAGAGAGATAGTGACCTGAGAGTACGAAATCTTCTTGACGTCAGTAACTACCTCAGAGCTTCTCTCTCCTACTTCTATATCTAATACAAACTTTTCAGGCCTCCCCCCTGCGCAAACCCCAAATAGATAAAATAAAAAACCCTATAGAGCAGACGAAAATAAAACTTTATTGAATCTGGAACCTTTTAAAAAACCATCTGGATCCCCTCAACATTGGACCACCTCTGAAACTGGAAGCACCCCTAGCCCATTTCCGATTTCGGACCCTCGAAACCGCTGTCTATGACCAGGGACAACTCATCATGCATTTTGTACTTTTTCTCTCACTGCTCCTTGTTAGTGTATATACGTTTTATAATGTCAATTCCTCTGTCCTTTGCTATCTCTTCATGGGGAGAAGCTTGACCGACCTCCAATATTTGACCCCATGGCACCCCTTGTCCTCACCCCCGAAATGCCATAGAAACTCTTATGTATTAGATTGAAAATGTTGGATGTTATCAAATTCTTATCGTTTTCTAAATTCTAATTCAGATACAAATATGTATTTCATAAAAACATGAAGCGATGTATGATGCAAATCGATTTCTGGCGACGGCGAAGAAAATAAAATAGTTGACGGTGGATTTTGGTGGAGAAGAAGATGGAGGGGTTGAGAAGAGAAAATAGAGGGGTTGAGAAGAGAACTTGTCGGGAACACGAGGGGATTGAGAGGAGAGAAACGTGAAGACCACGTGAGGGAAGAGAGAGAAGAGAAGGATAGAGAATAATTCTCAACTTTTCATAAATCTGAACTCCCTAAAAACATTGGACCACCATCCCTTTATATAGGAGGGATGAGTTTACAAAAATAGAAATCAAATTTAAAATTGACAACTAATTATCCTAATTAGACTCTAACTAATTAACCGACA
Source organism: Ottelia alismoides (assembly GCA_037367405.1). Taxonomy (NCBI): domain Eukaryota; kingdom Viridiplantae; phylum Streptophyta; class Magnoliopsida; order Alismatales; family Hydrocharitaceae; genus Ottelia; species Ottelia alismoides. The sequence goes on along the minus strand of JAZKJV010004943.1, from coordinate 738,190 downwards.
AAATTGAAATTCAAATTGACCACTAATTGAGATCACAAGCGATCCCATTTATTTAATTAAAAATTCGTCGACGTAAATAATAGGCGCATCGAGGGTGGAGAGAGAGGGCCGTAGGCAGCGCTGGGTGGGCGAGCGGTGGGGGTATGAAGAGAGGAGGGGTGGTGCGACGTGGCGGAGGGGGTTCCGGGGTTGGGAGGAGGCGGCGCGGGGGCAGGTCACGGTTGGCGGGGCCGAGAGGTGTGGGGAAGGCAGGGGAAGAGGGGCGGTGTCGGGGTGGGGAAGATGGCGGGCGAGGGGCGTGGGAGTGGGGGGGGGAGAAAGGGGATGGCGAGGGCTTTTGTAGGGGAGTTGGGGTGGCGTTGCGGGAGTTTTGGGAGTGGTGGCAGGGGGCCGTAGGGGAAAGGGGTGGCGGGGAAGAGGGAGATGCTGGGTGCGGGGGAGTAGCGGGAGGGAGGGGTTGTGGGTGGTGCTGGCAGCGAGGCCTGGCTGGGGAAGGGGATGATGGCTGTGAGGGTTGGACGAAGTAGCGGCGATGGGGAGGGTAGGGGAGTTACCTGGGGTGGCTGGGGTTGTGCCGTGACGGTCGAAAGGGCCAACGGGATCGACTCCGATAGCGGAATCAGATCTGGGAGGGGATTCCGGGGCTGGGAGGAGGCGGCGCGGGGGCAGGTCATGGGTGGCGGGGCTGAGAGGTGTGGGGAAGGCAGGGGAAGAGGGGCGGCATCGGGGTGGGGAAGATGGCGGGCGAGGGGCGCGGGAGTGGGGGGGAGAAAGGGGATGGCGAGGGCTTTCGGAGGGGAGTTGGGGTGGCGTTGCGGGGGTTTTGGGAGCGGTGGCAGGGGGCCGTAGGGGAAAGGGGTGGCGGGGAAGAGGGAGATGCTGGGTGCGGGGGAGTAGCGGGAGGGAGGGGTTGTGGGTGGTGCTGGCAGCGAGGCCTGGCTGGGGAAGGGATGATGGCTGTGAGGGTTGGACGAAGTAGCGGCGATGGGGAGGGTAGGGGAGTTACCTGGGATGGCTGGGGTTGTGCCGTGACGGTCGAAGGGGCCAACGGGATCGACTCCGGTAGCGGAATCAGATCTGGGAGGGGCTAGACAGCGGGTGATTCTTCGTCAACTGCGGGGTTTTCTTCGTCAAAACTCGCGACAACGGCTTCGATGATTGGAGGCTTAGCTTTGGCGGCTTTTTCCTCAAGTTGGCGTGTTATCTCTACGTTCATTGTTTCTTGCATTTGGGAGGCCACTACTTGCATCTCGGCTCAAATCTGGCTTATATTTGACAAAGTTTGTCTAACCTTGGCACGCCATGCTCGGTCACTGGAGCGAGATCCGTTGGATTTTTCGTGCGAACGTCTGGACGGATCGTCAGATCGTGAGGACGATCTGTAGGCCATGCTCTGATACCAAATGATGCAAATCGATTTCCGGCGATGGCGAAAAATAAAATAGTTGACGGTGGATTTTGGTGGAGAAGAAGATGGAGGGGTTGAGAAGAGAAAATAGAGGGGTTGAGAAGAGAACTCGTCGGGAACACGGGGGGATTGAGAGGAGAGAAACGTGAAGACCACGTGAGGGAAGAGAGAGAGAAGAGAAGGATAGAGAATAATTCTCAACTCTGTGGTGCTGCCGCCGCCGCCTCCCTCCCTGCCGGAGCGGCGGGCTATTGGGGGGGAGGCCAACAACAGAGTCGTTACGTTTTCCGAGGAGATGCAGCCGCGGTGGTGTTTCGCATCGATGTTCTCGCCACAGTTGGAGGCGTCTTTGGAGGGTGCGCCTTGCTATGATGTTTACGTAAGGCCCTCTCCCGCTGTTGTACGTGAAGCCCATCCCACCGCATGGAATCGCTGCATGGTAGCCGCCCTCGGGAGTACGCGGGGGGACGTGGCAGGCGGTTGGGATGATATGGAGGGTAGGTGCACGACTTTCGGTGGACATTTGACATTCTCGGTGGGGTCGCAATGCTCTGTCCTTCGGATCTTCTCCCCTGGCGTTTCCCTTCTTGGGCGTGCCGCCTCTCCATCATTCGGTCCCGTGCGTCAATCGGTTACTCGGGTTGCTGACGCTGGCCTGATCCACCTTTCCAAGGCGGATCCTTTCTTTGCTCCGGGTCGGGCGGGTGCGCTTTCGGGTTCGGGGCCCCCTCTGGACTCTCTTCTGAAGATGGACCCGGGCGCCCTGCTCCTCCCTTCTTCACTGCACACTGCCCTGCATTCAGGTTCTATGTTTATCAACCAGCAGCCGGATTCTTCCTCGCCTCAGGCCGGAGCTTCGTCATTGGGGGGGGTTTCTCATGGGGAAGAGCCGGAGTCCCTTGATGATAAGGCTTCAGACTTCGAGTCGTCGAAGAGATCTTGCAAGCGTTACAGAAGAAGGCGAAGTGCTCGTTCGCGGTCTACGGAGCACCACACATGCCAGTCCTTCGAAGAGGCGGTGGCGGAAGCAACCAAGGCCCTAAATGTCGGTTTCGGTCCCCATTTCGGTATCGACCAAAACAATATTTCGATGGAATTTCGGTGGAATTTCGACCGAAATTTCGGTCATTTCGATCATTTTTTGTATTAGGACCCCCATATTTCGGTCATTTCGGTCATTTTGATCGAATTTCGATTTCGACTGGATATCGATATTCGACGGAAATTCGACCGAATTTCGCTGAAATTTGAGGCCATGGAAGCAGCGGGGGTGGTACCTTCAGGGGGTCTCAACAAGATTACTAAATGAAGGTCCTCTCCTGGAACGTTCGGGGCATGGGGGATGCGGCTAAGAGGAATACCCTGGGCTCAAGATTCAGGGAATGGGGGTGCGACGCTGTCCTCCTGCAAGAAACCAAGTTGGCCTCTCTGAGCGATGATGTTTGGCGCTCCCTCATGGCGGGGGATCTTGATCAGTTCTCTGCTCTTCCTGCGTCGGGGATTGCTGGCGGTCTGCTTATCGCCTGGAAGTCTTCTCGGTTCTCCCTTGTCTCTGCTGTGAAGGGAAACCACTCCATCTCGGTTCTGCTCTCCAGGAAAGATGACTCTCTCTCTTTGGTTCTCTCTTGCGTCTACGGCCCTTGCGATGCGGCGAGAAGGAAGGAGTTATGGGATGAGCTTCGCAACATCTCGGTGGACTACGCGGGTTTGCCTTGGCTTATCGGGGGAGATTTTAATGTCACGCTTCGATCGTCGGATAGACCCCGGTCCAGGGGAGGATCTGACCCGGGCTCGGCGGAGTTCAAGGACTTCGTCAATGACTTGGCTCTGCAAGATTTAACTGCGACGGACGTCAGGTTCACTTGGAGGAACTCTTCTTTGAAGTCGTGCATTGACAGGTTTCTCGCGTCGATGGCTTTCATGGATCTTTTCCCTTTGGCGGTGGTCCTCTCGCGTCCTCGCGCGTTCTCCGACCACTCTCCGATTGTCTGGGAGTCCCAGGTGTCTTCCCCGGTGGCTGGGTTCTTCAGATACGAGAGGTGTTGGTTGCTTGAAGATGATTTCCGCGTGCTGGTGGCTTCTTCTTGGGCGGAACCTTGCGAGGGTCGATCGGCGGTTGTCAGGTTTCGGAAGAAATTAGAGCGTCTGAGGGGCGTCCTGTCCCAGTTCAAGAAAAGATCGCGGGAGGCTAGGCTTTCGGCGAGGAAGGAGGCGGAGGCTTTCGTCGCCGAGCTGGACTCCTTGGAGGGGCTGAGGGAGCTCTGTGCTGACGAGCTGGCTTCCAGGTCGGCGACGGTGGCTGCGGTTGAGAGGGAGGAAAGGAAGAGGGTGGCGGAGTGGCGCCAGCGGGCGAAGCTGAGGTGGATCAAAGAAGGAGACGCAAATTCCTCTTTCTTTCACAGAGCAGCTTCAAACAGGAGGCGGTCAAATTTGGTCCGCTCGATGTCGTTTGGGGGGCGCGAGGTGGTGGGCGACGAGGCGATTGGGAATGCGGTGGCGGGCTATTTCCGGGACTTCTCTTCGGCTCGTTTTCCTCGGCGCTGGTGCTGGCTGGGGGAGGATGTTTCTAAGCTTTCCTCCGCGCAATGTGCGGAGTTGACTTGCGGCTTCTCCATCGATGAGGTAAAGGCTGCTGTGTGGGATCTCAATGCCGATGCCTCGCCGGGTCCCGATGGCTTCCCTATCGCTTTCTACAAGGATTTTTGGGATGTCGTGGGGCAAGAGGTTTGTGAGGTTGTGGCGGAATTCTCTACGGGGAACTTGGGCTTCGATGGGATTAATAGGGCTCTTATCGTTCTTATCCCGAAATCTCAATCTCCAATTGCTATTGATGACTTTCGCCCTATTGCTATCTCAAATGCTTTGTACTTGATTGTTGCGAAGGTGCTGGCGAGGAGGCTGGCGGTGGTATTGGATGTTCTGATCCATCCCTCGCAGGTGGCCTTCATCCCCGGCCGTTTGATCTCTGATGTGACGGCTCTTGCCTCTGAGATGGTCGACAGCTGGGTGAGGCGGGGGAAGCAGGGCTTTCTTTGGAAGGTGGACTTCGCAAAGGCGTATGACTCCTTGGACTGGAGCTTCCTCTGGTCTGTGCTGCATGCTCGCGGCTTCCCAAATATTTGGATCTCCTGGATGCGCCGATGTGTCTCTACGGCATCCTTCTCAATCATGTTGAATGGCCGTATCGTTGGTAGCCGGTTTCAGCCCAGGAGGGGTGTTCGGCAGGGGTGCCCTCTGGCACCCATGCTCTTCGTCATTGCCGCTGATGTGCTCCCGAGAATGGCGGATAGGGTGATCACGAGGGGCTTCTCATCGGGGTTCTCGTGTAACTACAACAACACTCCAACCCTCCAGTATGCGGACGACACCATCGCCTTCATAGAGGGGGGTCTGGAAGAGGTCAGAGGGATGACTGTCACTTTCGCCATCTTTAGTGAACTCTCGGGGCTACGGATCAACCATTCCAAGTCCAAGTTGATCCCTTTCGCTTGGGATGACCGGTCTGCGGCGGCGTGTGGCGCGCTTCTGGGGTGCTCCCCTTCTGCTCTTCCGATCGAGTACCTGGGTCTACCGCTGGGCGCGAGAAGGTCGAGATTGTCCCATTGGAACAGGGTGATGGAAAAGGCGGAAAGAAGGCTTGCTGGGTGGAGTGCGGCGATGCTATCCAGGGGTGGGCGTCTTGTGCTTATTAGGTCGGTCTTGGCCGCTATTCCAATCTATTTTCTGTCGAACTGGGCTATTCCGGTAGGGATTAAGAGGAGACTTGAGGGCCTTAAGCGGAATTTTCTATGGGGAAGAAGGGGTTCCGCGTCGCGGGGCATCCATCTGGTGGCCTGGAAGGATGTGGCGAAAAGGAAATGCGATGGTGGGCTCGGCATTCGTAGCCTGGATCTGGTCAACGATGCGCTGATGCTTAAATGGGTCAACAAGCTTTGGGGTAGCGCCTCCGGGTTCTTTCCCTCTATGCTGCGGGATATTCTCTCCATCGGGGTGGACATGCTGCGGGACGCCGACTCTTCGCGCTCTGGGACGCCTTTCTGGAGGTGGATCGCCTCGGCGGCTAGGCGGTTCTCTCAGCTGTTCAAGCCGGTTCTGGGTGATGGCAACTCGTTGCTTTTTTGGCACGACGCATGGGCTGGGGACGCCACCCTCGGTAACTCCTTCCCGCGTCTCTGTGCCTTGGCTTCTGACTCTGGTGCATCGGTGGCTTCCGCTTGGGACGGGGGCAACTGGTTCCCTTCCTTTGCTGCCAACCTCTCTGACGAGCGCTTTGATGACTTCTTAAACCTCCTGCAGCAGCTTAGGGATGCGCCGACGCCATCCAATGGCAGGGATCACTGGGTCTGGCGCGACGGCGCCTTCTCTTCAAGGCGGGCCTTCAAGGTGATTTCGCATCAACCAATCTCTGATCGGAACCCCCTTTGCAACGATTTGGGGTGGCTGTGGCGATTAAATTTGCCGGAGAAGGTGGCTTTTTTCCTGTGGCTTTTGCGCCGTGGTAGGGTATTGACCCGCGATAGATGTGCTAAGTTTCTATCGGGGGTTGACTCCTTGGAGTGTGTGCTGTGTGCCGGCGATCTGGAGACTCTGCAACATCTTTTTTTCAGTTGTCCGTGCTCTGCCACCATTTGGGAGGGCCTCAATGTGGCTTGGGTTGACGCTTCTTCGGCAGACTCGTTTTGGGTCACTATGCGCTCTCGTGCTGATCGGCCAAGGAGGGAGCTGCTCCGCCCCCTCGCTTGCATCTGGGCGCTGTGGCTCGCTAGGAACGCGAAGATTTTTAAGGGCCAAAGGTTCTACAAGGAGAACGTTTTAGCGCATGTTGATTTACTTCTGAGTGACTGGATGCTCCGGTAATGCTGTGGCCGCGTGTTGGTGATTGGGTTGTGGTCTGGAGTATCGACAGGGATCCTCTCGATCCCTGATGTTGGTATCACTTTGTACTTCTCTTCTCCTTTCCCTCGTTTGGTTTTTAATAAAATTTGGGGCGAACACCACCATGTGTCTCCCCCGAAACGTTTTGATTTCAAAAAAAATCTCAACTTTTCATAAATCTGAACTTCCTAAAAACATTGGACCACCATCCCTTTATATAGGAGGGATGTGTTTACAAAAATAGAAATCAAATTTAAAATTGACAACTAATTATCCTAATTATACTCTAACTAATTAATCGACAAATTTGAAATTCAAATTGACCACTAATTGAGATCACAGGCGATCCCATTTATTTAATTAAAAATTCGTCGACGTAAATAAACGTAAATAAAATTGACCACTAAATTTAGATAAATAATTGGCCCTATTTTCGGGTCCGCGCTGCATCAATGTAGGTTAAAGTTGTATATAATAATGCGTACATTGTTTTTTGTTATTAAAATTTTGGCTGAAATCCAGCTTTATGATCATCCTTTCCTTTAAAAAGATTGAGAAACCATATCATCAAAATAGGGGTATAGATGCAAAATGAATACATTTATTTGATATACATATACATATTATTTTAAGAATATTATCATTTCCAATTATATATTCAAAATAATTTGGTGTTAAAAACTTAAAAACAAGGGTTTTTATCAGTTGTATCCCTTTAAGATATTGCAATATCAGTTATATTCCTCCTTTTTTGTGTAGAGAGTATTATGTAGGCCGTGTATTGTTCTCTATTTTTATTTTCTTGTATCCATGTTATGTAATTTACCCATGGGTCCTCTCTATATAAGAGACCACAGGGCTGTATGGAATAAAATAGATCACTCATTTCCACCAACATGGTATCAGAGCTAAGAACCTAACCCTAATACTTCATCGCCGCCCCTCCCTCTCTCTCTAGGTCGTCGTCCACGTCGCCGGACCCCCTCCTCTTCCGCCGCCCCTCTTCCGAGGACCTCTCCTCTGCCGCCGCCAGGGCCTCTCCTCTAGCCGTTGATGCACCCCCCTCGCCTCTCTTCACCGCCGCTCCATGCCCAAGGTAGGGGACCCCTACCGCCGGGTTCCCCTTCCTTCCACGTCGACGCTTCCGCCTTCGTCGGCCGTCCTATCTTCATGGATTTTAGTGCGTAACGTCTACATATGCACTTAAATCCGATCAAGTCTTTGTAGACACCTGTTTTTGGTCTACAATCCCTAGTTCTTCTTCTACGGCAACATGTCAGAAAACAAAGTCGATATGCCTTCCATAGGCGCATTCAAGGGTTCAACGCTAATACTCAAGATGGATAGGACAAACTATGAGCTCTGGGCGATGCAGTTCATGAGCCTCATGAAGTCTAGCGATAAGGAGCATATTCTTACCAAGGATGAGCCGATAGAGAAGACTGGGATCTATGCCTCCTGGGAGGCTGATGATTCATATGCAAAGGTTTGGTTGTCAGGCACGCTGTCGATGGAGATTGCCAACGATGTCCTTCATCAGCCTACTGCTAAGGCAATGTGGGATATTCTGGCCGCCACATATTCACAAACGCGGAATGAGACGAAGATGTTACAGTTCCAACTTGATATTTTCACAATGAAGCAGAATGGACGACCACTTCACTCCTTGTATACTTCCCCTGCGGGGAATATTTGAGAAACTGTATAGCACTATACCTCTCACGGCTACACCAGAACAATCGAAGACCTTCCGGAATGCTACTATGGTAGGGGTATTGCTTGCAACACTTGTCCTTGAGTATGAGGCGGCACGATCGCAGATACTTGCCGATGCTACCATTCCTCCTATGGAGGAAGTTTATCGAAGACTTAGCCGCATCTCTGTTCCTTCCAGTACTTCTACTCCACCACCTTCGGCGATGGCTGTGTCACGTGGGAGAGGTGGTAGGTCTTCCTTTCGTGGCCGTGGACCTCGTGGGAGAGGAGGTTGTTTTAGCCAACCGTGCACTTACTGTCATCGCACTGGTCATTCTGAAGAGACATGCTATTCTAAGCATGATTTTCCTGTGTCGGCACGTGTAGCTGAATATGTTACATCACAATCGGCATCCACTTCAGATCATCAATTTAAGGAGCTTGTGGCACGCTTACACGATATTATGCCTCAAACATCTACAGAGTCTTTAGGAGGACCTTCAGACATTGCTGCTTCAGCATCTGCCAGGAGTTCTGCCGCTGCCAGTACCTCAGGTAGTGCATCTGCTTTTACATCTTGTCATGATCTCTCAGATTGGATTATGGATTCCGGTGTCACACATCATCTCTTCCGTGATAGAGACAGACTAGAGTCATACAAAGACATTCCACCTGGGCGCTCGGTGCTCATAGCTTATGGGACTCATTCCCCCATCATTGGACAGGGGGAGGTTAAATTGTCACCATCTTTGCGTTTGCAGAATGTTCTACATGCTCTTGACTATTAGTCAGCTTACGAAGGATTTGCACTGTCACGCTATATTTGACCCGCTTTCTCTTATTTTTCAGGACATACTAACGGGCAGGGTGATTGGTTGTGGCTCTGAGCAAAATGGTCTCTATCTTCTGGCCCAGAATTCATATGCTGGCCTTTCTTCCTATTCCGCAGGATCAGTCTCTCCGTACACCTGGCATCTACATTTTGGTCACCTCCCGCTTCAAAAGTTGCGTCATCTCTTACCTCAGATTTCTCCAAAGTCATCGTTTCAATGTGAAGCCTGTCAGTTGGGAAAGCATCATCGAGCTAGCTTACCTAGTCGTCAGTGTCAGAGCAACAACTCCCATTTTGAATTATTTCATGTTGATATTTAGGGTTCGAGTCGTGTCCCTGATCATCAGGGGCACATGTTCTATCTTGTTGTTGATGACTTCTCTCGTGTATCGTGGGTATTTCTTCTAAAGAATAAATCTGAAGCAGGGGATGCTATTAGAAACCTTATTATTGAAGTGCATAATGTTTCTTCCTCTTATGTCAAATATGTTCGTACGGATAATGCGTTGGAATTATGCACTCGCTCTCTCTCATATTTCTTTTTGTCCAGAGGCATTATTCATCGAACCACTTGTCCTTACACATCTCAACAGAATGGTGTGGCAGAGCGAAAACATCGTCATCTTCTTGACATTACTCGGACCCTGCTTATCCAGCGTTTGTGCGCCTATCACCTTTTGGGGGGATGCTGTTCTTACGGCCTGCTATCTGGTCAGTCGTATGTCGTCCTCTGTACTAGGTGAGAAGATTCCTCTTTCTGTCATTTTCATGAGAAGGAATTATTTTCTCTTACCCTCGTGTCTTTGGTGCTGTGGCTTTTGTTCACCACTTGTCTCGTGGACTTGACAAACTCTCTTCTAGAGCTGTCAAGTGTGTCTTTGTGGGTTACTCTCGGACTCAGAAGGGTTACCATTGCTATGACCCTGTGAACAGGAAATATTTTGTCGGTGCTGATGTTACATTCTTTGAGAATGTTATGTACTTTTCCCCACAGGTGATTGGTTGGTCTCTTCCACATCTGATGATGAAGTCTATGTTCCTCCTCCTCCTAGTATGAGTCCATCTTTGTCCATCCTTATTCCGGTTGTCACGCCACCACCACCACTACATATCCTGTCGTTCTCTAAATTCTATACACGTCGGTCAGGTCCTGCTCAGGCTGCACGTCAATCATCCACCACGCCTCAGGTATGTTCAGATGCTATTACTGATGATGGGTCAGATAGTGTGCCTGTGCAGGATTCTTCTTTACAGGAGGCAGTTTTACCAACGAGTATTGGGGATGATGATCTTGATGTCCCTATTGCTATTCGGAAACAGAAACGGACGTGCGCATCATATCCTCTTGCCTCTCAGGTTTCTTTTCACCGTCTCACATGTGATTTTCAGAAATTTGCTGCTGCTTTGTCTTCCGTGGAGATACCACGGAATTATCAGGATGCTATGAAAATTAAATGCTGGATATTGACGGTGGAAGAAGAAATGGCGGCCTTACAATCTCGGAGAACATGGAGCTTGGTTGCTTCTCCTTCAGGAGCATCTATTGTCAGCTGCAAATGGGTATTCATAGTGAAATATCACGCTGATGGGAGTCTTGATCGGTACAAGGCACAACTTTACTCAAACGTATGGTGTGGACTATTTGGATACATTCTCTCCAGTAGCATATCACTCTACTCTTCGCATCCTTATATCTGTTGCTGTGGTACGTGATTGGTCTATATTCCAGCTTGATGTCAAGAATGCCTTCTTGTATGGAGATTTGCAGGAAGAAGTCTACATGCATCAGCCACCAGGGTTTGCTGCTGAGGGGGAGAATCATATGGTGTGTAGACTTCACAAGGTGATATATGGCCTTAAACAGAGCTCATGAGCATGGTTTCAAAAGATTTCTCACTTGATTGAACGATAAGGCTTTAAAAGATCAAATGCGGACCACTCGTTGTTCATTCAGAAGACTTCGAGAGGTATGGTTATCATCATGGTATATGTTGATATTTTGGTTACAGGAGATGATGCACAAGGGATTGACATGGCAAAAGCATTTTTGGGCCGTCAGTTTGTCACAAAGGATCTTGGCACCCTAAGATATTTTCTGGGGTTGGAGTTTGCCACACATGCTATGGTGATGACCCAAAGGAAGTACATTACAGATTTGCTGGTTGAAACATGCATGAGTGGATGTAAACCATTAGCCACTTCCATGGATCCAAGCATGAAATTATATGACAACGATACTGAAGAAGCGGACAGGAGAAGGTATAGAGAGATGGTGGGCAAGCTCCTTTACATCACTATAACTCGACCCGACATTGCTTTTGCAGTAAGTCGAGTGAGCCAATTTACGGAGCAACCAAGACAGGTACATATGGATGCTAATGCTATACACATGATACTAAGGTATCTAAAGTCTTCTCCAGAATCAGGATTGCTGTTCAGAAAGAACACGGATTTTTCAATTTCGGCTTGTGCAGATGCAGACTATGCAGGATGTCCTAAGGATCGTAAGTCCACTACAGGATTTGCAGTGTTTGTTGGTTGCACTCTGGTCTCTTGGAAGAGTATGAAACTAACTGTTGTGGCAAGATGTAGTGCAGAGTCTGAATATAGGGCCATGGCACAAGCAAGCACGGAAATGATGTGGGTTCGAGCTGTACTAGAAGACTTGCATATTGATGTACCTCTACTAATGCAGCTACTGTGTGATAATCAAGCTGCTTTGTTCATTGCCAATAATCCAGAGTTTCATGAAAGAACAAAACATATTGAGGTAGTCTGCCACTACGCTAGAGATATGATCCAGAAGGGTTTGATTTCTATTTCACATGTTAGTTCCGAGAATCAGACTGCTGACATTTTTGCCAAGCCATTGCTCAGAGGACCCTTCCAAAGATGTTCTTTCAAACTGGGCATGATTGATATCTATGCTCCATCTTGAGGGGGAGTGTAGAGAGTATTATATAGTCTGTGTATTGTTTTCTCTATTTTTATTTTCTTGTATCCATGTTTTGTAATTTACCCATGGGTGCTCTCTATATAAGAGACCCTAGGGCTCTATGGAATAAAATAGATCGCTCATTTCCACCAACATTTTGCAATACAGTTGTCCTGACTTCTTGCACTATTATTATCTGTGCTCATATGTTAGCTTGATTCATCAATGAATTGAACTTAACCATGGTTTATTCAAACCTTGTTCCATTAAGAGGGGTATAATTATCATCATCTGCCAAAGTTTTTCGTCCCGACATCCTCCTCCGCCCATCCCTCTGCCTCGATCCCCTTCTCCACCGCCCGGACTTCCGCTGCCACCCATCCCTCTACTCGACCTCCTCCTGCTTTACCCAGCCCACCACCCCGACCTCCTCCACTGCTCGGACCTCCTTCGCCCTACCCTCCATCCCAACAACATCCTCCTTTGCTCAATCCTTCTCCCCAACCTTGTCCTGTACTGACTCCCCTGACCTAAACTCGAGCAAAGGGGCTTAACTCTGATGTGTTCCAAGTGGAAAATGCAATGACATCTGCTGCTATGTTGTGTATGCAGTGTTGTGATGGGCTCAAGTGTGTAGAAGGTAGATGGATTGTGGAAGAAGATTTGTGTTTTATGGGTGAAGGGTGGTGGTGATGATGAGTAGATGTGTAGTGGGTGCAAAGGAGGAAGAGGAGTATGGAAATAGAATATAGAAAAAAATTCTCCTTTTGCAATGTAGGATTTCCAGGGATTTGTTTAGGAGCGTCAAATGTTTGATTAATCAATTTAAAAAAGTGGATCGAAAAATATGGGAAAATCATATTTTTGATCGAAAGGAATGATTTATCCATTAACATATCGAAGTTTTGATGATCCGGTGAATGGATGGAGATGCAATAAGGAGAGAGAAAATAAGAGTAGGGGAAGAAGAAAAGCAATGAGGGAAGAAGATGGAGTTATCTAGAATGGGGTCACTTGGGAGGAGTTCATCTCAACCATGGCCTCTTCCTCTCTGTCCCCTTGCACCTGAACATCTCCTGATCGATTCAAGTAGCATCGAATAAACTCGCTACCTGTGTAATGCCAGGGGGGAGCTGTAGTAGCAATATTCTGTAGTAGCAATATTCATAGTATATGGTGGAAGAAATGAGCGCGTTGTTTATTTTTGAGAATCCCAGGCTCTCTTATATAGAGGAGAGATCTATGAGTAAATTACATAAGATTGATACAAAGAAATAAAATAATGAAAAAAATACATAGAGAATATGGAAATATATAAATATCTCTACACTCCCTCTCAAGATGGAGCATAGATGTCAATTATCCTCAGCTTAGACGAACACTTCTGGAATGGTCTTCTGAGCAATGCCTGCTGTTTGCTCTCTTGAACTGACATGAGAGGTAGAAATCAAACCCTTCTGAATCATATCTCTAGTATAATGGCAATCAACCTCAATATATTTTGTTCTCTCATGAAATGTAGGGTTGTTTGCAATGAATAGGGCAATCTGATTATCACATTGTAACTGCATGGGTAGAGGAACATCTATATGCAAATCTGCTAACATTGCTCGAACCCACATCATCTTTGTACTTGCTTGCGCCATAGCCTTATATTCAGATTCAACACTTGATCTAGCCGCAACTATTTGTTTCTTGCTTCTCCAAGAAACAAGAGAACTGCTAACAAAACTGCAAAGCCCGAAGTAGACTTCCTATCCTTAGGATACCTTGCATAATCAGCATCAACACACACGGATACAGAGAGAGTTGCTCCTTTCTTGAAAAATAGTCATGCACCTGGAGAAGATTTTAGATATCTCAATATCTTGTATATAGCATCCATATGTACTTGTCAAGGCTGCTCCATGAACTGACTCACTCGACTCACAACAGAGGAGATATCCGGTTTGGTGATAGTAACATAAAGGAGCTTGCCCACCATCTCTCTGTATCTCTTCTTATCAACCTCATATGTATCATCATCGTATAACTTCATGCTAAGATCCATAAGAGTAGTAGAAGGTCGACACCCAATCATGCCCGTCTCAACAAGCATGTCTGTAACATATTTTCTTTGGGTCATCACAAGTCCTAGCAAATTCCTACCCTAGGAAATACCTTAGGGTGTCCAGATCCTTAGTAACAAATTGACGGCCCAGAAATTCTTTTGCCATCTTTATTCCCTGCACATCATTTCCTTTAACAACTATATCATTAACATAGACCATGATAATAACTGTACCTCAAGGCGTTCTCTGCATAAATAGAGAATGGTCTGCATTTGACCTCTTGGATCCTTGCCGTTCAATCAGATCCGAGAGCTTCTGAAACCATGCCCTTGAACTTTGTTTAAGATCATATATTTCCTTATGGAGTCTACAGACCTGTTGACACTCCCCCTCAGCAGCAAACCCCGGAGACTGCTACATGTATACCTCCTGTAGATCTCCATACAAAAATGCATTTTTAACATCTAGCTGAAATAAGGGCCGGTCACGTACCACTGCAACTGAAAGAAGAATACATAAAGTGTAGTGATGAGCAACAGGAGAGAATGTGTCCATATAATCTACACCGTAGGTCTGAGTAAAACCACGTGCCACCAATTTTGCCGTGTAACGATCAAGGCTCCCATCTGCATGATGTTTAACAGTAAACACCCATTTGCAATTGGCAATAGAGGAATCAGGAGGAGCAGACATTTAACTCAGTATACCATGGGATTGCAAAGAAGCCATCTCTTCCTCCATAGCTAAATGCCATCGACTATCACTCAAGGCCTCTTGGTAACCATGACAGACAACATGGACTCAAATTTCGGCGAAATGTGATCGAACTTTGGTTTCGATGGGTGACCGAAATCCGACCGAAATGGCCGATGTCGACCGAAATTTGGGGGGCTTAATTAAAAAAACAGATCGAAATGATCGGAATTTCGATCGAATTTCGAATGAAATTCGACTGAAATTTTGTTTCAGTCAGTCTCGGAAACGAAATCGAAATCCGGCATTTAAGGCCTTGGCAGACAGAGCAATAGTAAATCTATGAAAATCCCTTGTTAGGTGATGAAAAGACACATGGGAAGCAAGCGAATATGACGCACATGTACGCTTTTGCTTCCTAACAGCAATGGGTATCTCCAGGTTCTCAGGAAACTCCTGCAATGATCTTTGTACAGAAATATCTTCAGACCCATAGTTAGAAATCATGTTATCAGAACAAGTTTGAAGCGCGCTGGATGGGTGATGACCATGAGCAGAAACTGGTCAACGGGTATAGAATTTTGGTAATGGTGGAACAACGGTCATAAGCGTCTGTATAGAGGGAAGTGGTGGTGGTGGTGGAACATGTAGGGGAGACAACTGACTCGTCGGAGGAGGTGACATGTAGATTTCAGTACTAGACTTTGAAGAAGCCAACCTGTCATCTGTAGGAGAGAAATACATCACATACTCAAAAAAATGTGACATTAGCACTGATATAGTATTTTTAACTAATGGATCGTAGCACCGATATCCCTTCTGGATCCTGGAGTACCCAACAAACACATATTTGACAACCCTAGGAGAGAGCTTGTCAAGACCTGGAGCCAATCGGTGAACAAATGCAACATAGCCAAAGACACGGGGAGCAAGAGAGAACACTCCTTTTCAAGGAAGGCTATAGAGAAAGATATTTTCTCACTCACTACAGACGAGGGCATGCGATTCACTAGATAACATGTCGTAAGAACAACATTACCCCAAAACGAATGTGGGGCACGACTCTGAATGAGTAGGGTCCGAGTGACATGAAGTAAATGTCGATGCTTTCTCCTTGCAATATGCTGAGAGGTGTAAGCACGTGATGTTTGATGTATTATACCATGGAGGAAAAGAAATACGATAGCGCACGAATACAAAATTCCAAAGCAATTATCGATCCTCACAAATTTCACAGAAGAAGAATAAACATTCTGCACTTCATTGATAAAAGTTTTGATCACATTCCCTGCTTCAGATTTATTCTTCAATAGAAACACCTATGACAAACGAGAAAAATCATCGACTTCAACAAGATAAAATCTGTGTTCCTAGTGATCCTGAACACGACTTGGACCCAAATATTGACATGAACTAACTCAAAAAGGAAGCTACTTCTTTGACTCTGACGACTGGGAAAAGCTGACCAATGATGCTTTTCCAACTGACACACTTCACATTGGAAGGAGGAACCCGGAGAAATTTGCGGCAAAATGCAACACATCTTTTGGAGAGGGAGGTGGCCAAAACGTAGGTGCCAAGTATAGGGAGAGACTTGTTCGATTGAATGAAAGGATGCTTCTGCATAGTGAGTGCGGACCAGGCGATAAAGGCCACCATGCTCACGGCCACATCCAATCACTCTGCCCGTAAGAATGTCCTGAAAAATAAGAGACGATGGGTCAAAAATAGCTCGACAATGCAAATCCTTTGCAATCTGACTAATAGATAACAAATTCATAGAGAAATCAGGAGCATGCAACACATTCTGCGGACGCATCGAAGGCGTCAAACTAATCTCCCCCTGTCCTGTGATCGGGGAATGAGTCCTATCGGTTATCATCACGGTTCTCCCTGAAGGAACCTATCTATATGCTGTAAGCTGCTCTCTGTCTCCACATAAATGATGTATCGCCCCTGAGTCTATAATCCACTCTGTAATCTCAGATCCATGACAAGAGGTAAAAGCATAAAGACTACTTGAGGTGCTGGTTGTAGCGGATGTACTGGCAGAAGTGGAAGATGCACATTTGAATGACCTCCCTAGAGATGAGACAGGAGGCATGATATCCCTTAGTCCTGCAACGAGATCATCAAATCATTGATTTGAAGTAGAAGGTGCAGGAGATTCAACCTGTTCTGCTACCCGTGCTGATGCTGGGAAACCATGTTTAGAATAACATGTATCCTCTGAGTAATCAGGACGATGACAATACCTGCAGGGTTGATGGATTCGACCCCCTCTACCACAGGGTCCACGTCCACGAAAGTTAGATGAGCCACCTCTGCCCCTGGAAGCTACCATCGTCGAAGAAGTCTGGCTCGTAGTAGTGGTCGGGACGGTGATCCTGCTAAGTCTATGGAAAGCTTCCTCCATAGGAGGAATAGTAGGAGCATCCACAAGGATCTGAGGGCGAGCAACGTCATTCAAGATTTAGTGCGGCAAGGAATACACCAACCATGGTAGCATTCCTGTATGTCTTTTGCTGCTCAGGAGTGGCCATCAAAGGCACGAAGCTGTGGAGCTTCTGAAACGTCCTGCGTAAGGATGTGTACAATGAGTGGAGAGGCCGTCCGTTTTGCTTGACAGTGAAGATATCATGCTGTAGTTGAAGGATCTTGGTCTCATTTCGTGCCTGAGAATAGGTTGCTGCGAGAATATCCCACATTGTCTTGGCAGTGGACTGATGCAACACGTCATTCGCGATCTCTATCGTCAATGTACCTGACAGTCAAACTTTGGCATAAGCTTCATCCACCTCCCACGAGGCATGAATCCCCGTTTTCTCCATCGGTTCATCGTCGGTAAGAATACGTTTCTTACCATTAGACTTCATAAGGCTCATGAACTGCATAGCCCAGAACTCATAGTTTGTCTCGTCCATCTTGACAATTGATGCCGGATCTTTGAAGGCACCTGTGGCGGGTACATCGACTTTATTTTTTGACATGTTGCCGGATGAACATCGCAGGGGTTTTGTAGAGAAATAGATAGATGTCTACACTGACATGTGAGGATTCAATTGCATATGTAGACTTATGCAATCAAATCCATTAACCGAGGCGAACGAAGAGGGAACAACGGTCGGGGGCCGACAACAGTGGAGGCCGGCAGTCTGACAACAATGGTGGAGAGGCCTGAGAGGGGCTGGTGACGCCGAGGAGGTGCGTGGGTGGGGGGCTGGCGGTGCCGAGAAGGTGCACGGGTGGGGGGTTGGCGGGCTGGAGGTGCTGAGATTGAGGGGTGGGGGTTGGCGGGTGTGGATTAAGGTTAGAGTATACGAGCTTCGGTCTAGGATTGCCGTTCTGATACCATGTTGGAAGAAATGAAAGCGTTGTTTATTTCTGAGAACCCTATGCTCTCTTATATAGAGGAGAGACCTATCGGTAAATTACATAAGATGGATACAGAGAAATAAAATAAAGGAAAAGGCACATAGAGAATATGGAAATATATAAAATTATAAATATCTCTACAGTATAAATCGAGAAGGGGATTGGAGGGGGAGGGGCGGCAGCGGATGAGGTGATCACAAGAGGAGGAGGGACTGGAGGGGGATGGGCGGAGGAGGTGTTCGAAGGAGGAGGAAGGGATGGAGGGGGAGTGCGGAAGAGTGGAAGGAAGAAGAATAAAAAGAGAAGAAAAAGACCTTTTTACACTTGATTTATTATATATTTACCATTGTACACAAAGTTGACGTCCGTTTGGGATGGGAATGGCCAACAACTAACCCGAATGGTACAAGTGATCATTGTAGAAGACGTTAAAGGGCTAATCCAAAAAAGGGACATGGAGGATAACTGATATTGCAATATCTCATTGGGGTATAACTGATAAAAACCCTAAAAACAAAGTTTAAATAATAAAGGGCATATGAACGTTGTGATTACCACTGGTTGCAAAGTGGATGGTTGTACCAACTCGTAAAATTCGAAGCAAATATTCCCCCTTACCTCTCGCTTTATATGTCAGCACCTATATTAGTTTTTCCTTCACCTATGCATAGGTACGTGGTGTTTCTCAATGAAGAAGGCTTCAGGATGAATTAATGAGAAGATAACCGAGGTAAGTGTTGTTTTAGTAGATAAGGTATGGTGTGGATACAGTTGGAAGCTGGTACTAGATGTTGACGTTGATTGTGGTTTTGGAGAGGGGTGATGATCCAGCATATTGACTAGCAGGGAGTTGACAGGGGTTGCTGTTTTTGGAGGGGGAAAGGTTTGATAGTGGATTTTAGAGTTTTTATCTGCAAATTGGGTTCAGACTTTGGCTGAAAAGCTGTGGCAAAATTGGTACTTAAAATCCGTTTTTTTGGCTTGGCACATGTCTATAAGGAGAGTTTGGGAATCTCGTTCCAATGAAACTTTCAATAATTTGAAATCCAGAGGTGGAATCTTTTGATAATTTCCTCTTTGTTTGCGACTCAAAAAATTTCCTCTTTTTTCTGTTCCTGAATTGATGCTTTGTCAGAAGATGCATTTTTATCATATCTAACCTGAATAATGAACGCAAATGATATCAATTCACCTTGCCTTGCCCTTACTAACAGTGGGGATAGAGTATTAAAAATGAGAAAGGTAGCCTTAAGTATTTTGTTTGTATTTTAGATCGAAATTGAGAAAGCTATATGCAATTTTTTCCGCAATTATCTCATGTTTAAGTATAGAGGGATATCTTTGAGGCATTCATTCCCAACTTTTGTACAGTCCTGATTTTGTTTGGCATGTTCTTTTATTTTGATTGGTGATTTCATTTATAAAAATGCAGGAAATGCTGTTATTCCCAATTTTTCCCGAGCATTCCACACAATCAGGTAGCTTCATTATCGCAGTGTTATTAGTATTTAGAATATCAATTTTATAGATAGGGATATTTGCACACATGCACACGTTCACTCATTGCTTAAATTTACCTTGTCTGGATGTACATGTTTGAGAAATTCAATATTGGGAACTTTTGTTTTCATATTAATGTAATGACAATCCATACAACCTCTAATGCGAATACAATTTAGCTGTGCAACAAGGTGAAATACAATTTATATGTGCAAAAGTGATGGGAGTAGCTAGTTGGCTAGCCGATGATGGTTGCCCTCTATCTAGTAGGATGGAGAGATTTCTTGGCTACACCCTAATTGGAGACATGCATTCTCTAGGAGTGGTGGCTTCGTCATCGTAGTTGAGGTGTTTCCCATGCGGAGAAGATGACCAAACGGCCAAGGTTTGTAAAAAGGAGACCATTTGTTTCCGTTGTGGCACAACCGTCGTCAATGTGCATGTGTTGCAAAGTACAAATAGTATCCCCATGAGTCGGTGATTTGGGGTCATCATCACATGCTGGCTAGCTTGTTGGTGGCTGTAGGAGGCATGGTGGATTTGTGGGTGTCGACATGTTGTGGGGTGGGGATGTTGGTGTTGCTTGACTCACTTAGGGAGGATGTCCCATGGATTGATGTGGTTTCATTGCGTGCTCGATTCCTTTTTAAAGAGGGAGTTGGCATATTTATTGCGAGATATGTTGGAGTTGCATTGCCCGATGGTAAGTGGAGACAACACTACTTACGAAATATTGCCTTGCTAAATATATAGAGGTGGCTGATTTGGGGCCTATGGTGTTCCTCTGAGATGTCACGATTTCTTCTCGGTGAGGATGGCTCTTACCGCATGGGGGAGGTCAAGGCATTAGTTCGTGATGGTATGTAATCAGGGGAACTCATGGATATGCTGATGGAGCTTGCGAGGTCTCCTGATCCACATATCAACAGTAAAGATCGTAATTGGAAGATAATCTTTTCCCTATTGTCTGGTTGTTGTGGAAGGGATTGTCTTGGCCTAGCCATCCTTAGATGCTCAATGATTGGGCTGGTCCAGACGATGACATCGTCACCTCGAAAAACTTCAAAAGCAGGATCTATGGCTACAGTTGCAGTGACAATTGATGAATCATTAATAGTTGCTTTTATTTGTGACCATTTTCCTCGATCATTTTGAGAGTTGAGGGGGAAGAGTTTCGAAGGGGCACCATTTCTTTCCTTTTTCAACACACTGCTTCAAGTTTTGGGGACCCTAATTGAGTGCCCTTTTTTTGATAGACCATCTTTTGATTAATCTAGATATGTTAGGCAATTGGTTACTGGTTTCTGCTTATTCTAATTCGATGGATCCATTTAGTTAAAGGGAGCCTGTAAGGGTCCACGTTTTGGCCCTACAAGTTTTCATGAGCCCGAATGCTAAGAAGAGCTCAATATGAGGGCAAGCGGGAGGTCTACCCTTGCATACGTGGAGAAAAGGTTTAGTGCTGAGGTTCTTGGTGCTTATGTGGGTTTGATTGAAGAAGCATGTGCATATCTGGCATGGGTTACTCATTGAGCATGTCTAGGGAAAACTGAAGTCGGACGAGTGGAGACCCTTACTCATCAGAGGGGGAAGGAGTTGGGAAGGGGCATCATTATTGAAATACTGTGATAGTTGATTATGAGGGTGCTGAAGTTTCTGTCGGTGAGTTCCAACCTGAGATGATGATGATGGTAGTTGTTTCTCACAGGGAATAGGAAAACACGAGACGGGGATGGATGTCTTAGATAAAGATGACGTGCCCAACATTGATAGGGTTGTTGTAGAAGATCGGATGGTTTGTGAGGAGGGTAAGGTTTCTTTTCTGAAGACGTAGCAAATTGGGTGGGAGTGAATATTTGGTTCGTGGTCTGCAGATGTGGCATGTTTGCAATAAACAAAGCTCGTAAATTGTGATATTATCTTATGTCGGTATCTCTTGGGCCATATGCATACTGATTTTGCAGTTGTTTGCTCTGTAGGAAGCTTAGGTGGTCTGCTAGTGGGATTGAATGGGGGTCCTTTTGCATATTATTGATGAAATTGTAGGAGCTGATTTGGTTATCGTTGATTGAAAAACTTGAGAAGAAGTTTCTCTATCATTTCAATATTTTCCCTCTGTTCAAGCCTTTTGTCGAAGGTTGTGCGAAAACTCCTTGAAACTCTTATGAGGAAGTTCTTTCACTCCTTGAAACTCTTATGAGGAAGTTCTTTTGGACTTGTTCAGGGGAACCCCATGTTGAACGAAACTGCAATGACTCAACATGTCAATCATGATGGCCTGGGGATGCTTTACCCTAAAGCGATGGATAAAACTCTACCTGCCAAATGGATTGTGAGAATCTGGGGCAATGGTAATATGACCAGATTTGTTATCCGATGTGAAAAATTTATGAATCACCTTTGTTTTTCTGGGATACGTAGTGATGTCAACCTGCCATCTTTTTGGAAAGGGACTTGCAGCATTGTTCTGCTTGAGATATCCTTGTTCCTCAGACCATTGTTGTGTAATGGTAGGAGCTTCTGCTTATGGCAGGATGATTGAATAAATGAGGGCATGCTCGCCAACTGTTTTCAGTGTTTATTTGCCTTTGCTAATCAATTTCTCCGGATGATTGAAGCTTTGTCCAGTAGTTCTTGGACACATTTTCCATTAGGATCTTTCTGATCATTGCTAAGTTCTTTAAGATGTTTTTGTTTTTTTGGCAACTATAGGTGGGTCATCGGAGGGTCTTGGTAATTGGACCTGGTTAGGATCACATTGTGTGTGAAGATCTTTCTTTGTCTCTCGTAGCGGGGTCATCTAATGATCAATGACCACATGACAAGACTTTTTCTGGTTGCCGATGGTTCTTGCATGAGGTGTCATGCCAATCGATTGGATATGGAATACCTCTTTCTTTGTTGCAATGACTTGATCACTGAAAGGTGCAGTGTTGTAAAAGTCGCCCGACTGGCCCGATTAGTAGGTCCGACTAGTCTAGTCAGTGGGGTGGCCGACCGAGTACCGACTAATTCCGACTAGGTACACTAATCGACCAATTTTCGCTCGGAGATACCGTATTTTTTTAATGTTTTACTTTTTTTATAAGCAAACTTAGTATAATATGCCTAATGTTTTATTTAAATTCAATATTTTCTTTTATTTTATTATGGTAGTATATAAATGTACAAAATCTATGTAAATATATGTATAAAAATGAGTTATATATTTAAAATAATTATAAAATTCAAAGTCGATTAAAGTCCGACTAAATCCGATTAGTCGCCCGACTGCCGATTAATCCTTAGTCAGTGACCCAACCGACCGAGTACCGACTACCGACTTTTGCAACCTTGGAAAGGTGCTTGTTGGATATGTCAGCCCAGGACGAGCCATTATGCAATAAAAGTTATTGCCATTCGCTCTTTAATATGAAATGAAGAATGTTTTATTTTCATAATAGGCCCCTTAGTACAATTAAGGTTATGTACCATGAAAATCTTGATATCATACAACTGTTGATCCAAAGGTTGAGGCTGGTGTAGGGTTGAATATCTAAAGAGTTAGATTGAGGACTCAACCGCATCGTCAAGTGATTATCAAGTAAGGATCTCCAGCCGACAAGGAGATGACAATCCTTACTCTAAAGGATGACATCTGACCGACCTCTTGATGTAGGTCCTCAATATAGGAATAGATATTCGGAGGTGTTGGATGAGTTAGGTTAAAGAGTTGATTTAACAAGATCGAGATAACTAAAACCTATGTCGTATGTTGCCACGTAAAGACACACATCCTCTGATTGGAGACATATGTATTACTATATGTCTAAGTATATACATTATGCAGGCCACTAGGTTGATGATCTAATCAAGGTCTATACACCAGCGAGCTGGTGTGCATATAAGAGGATATGAGTAGTATAATCTCTTAAAGGGATCATACGAGTTCGTTACTGAATCGGAATACATGAGCTCACTCATTAGATATTGAGATAAACCAAATTCCAACATTGGTCGTCTTGTTTTAGAAACAATACGTGATTTGAAGGTATGATATATGCTTTTGGAAAGCATATGATCGATACCAACTCCCAATGATCGAATGAGAAACTTAACGATAAAACCATGAAGGAAACAATTCAAATAAGATCAGAACTTTGAGTTTATTTTAGGTCTTCCAATATGCATGATGTACGAGTATTAGGAACATTCGAGGGTGATGTGATCTTAAATGGTTGTATACTATGACACTTTAATTTTGAGGGAATGATGAAATATATTTGGATTTTAGTGACTCCACTCAGTAGACTAGATATCCAATCTTAGTCTAAATGTTGTACATTGGTCTGAATATGGTTCATATGCAATAAGAAGATCAGATATTCTATCTGCCATGATCAGACACCTCTGAGCGATCTTCTAGATCTGGATGTAAGATTAGATCTCACTATCCAAGTCACTATACATGGACTATACAACCGCCATGACTTTATCTCCAAGTATTTGAGAAGGCACAATTCTTTAAGGAGTTCGAGAATTGTTCCATAAGTAACATTATTTAAGCATTGGAAAAATAGGAAATTAAATTGGATTTAATTATCACAAATAATGTGGATATGATTCACATTATTTAGACATGTTATTTAGACATGTGTAGAGAAACATCTTAGATAATTAAATTGGATTTTAACTATCATGGATAGGATTAATGTAGATAATACTATACACAATAATCATGGATACTGGGCTATGATCCACAAATATCATAGAGAGTTTTAGTTGTGAATGAGATTCATAATTAATATGCAATTGTTGCATAATTAATCTTTCTCTCTCATTCTCGACACCACACATCTACACCATCATCTCCAAACTTTGGCCGTCCCTTGTCTTGGTTGTGGAGACCGTAATTGTCATCACATTGCCGTCATGCTGCTGAACCGATTGCTTGAGGAACTTCATTTCCTTCATTCTCGTGAAAAAGATGACGGACCTCATGAGACGAAATCAAGAGGTTCTTTGCTTGGATCATTGCTTGGGATTGCAGGAAGCACATGTCTCATCAACGTGCCCATCAGTGCACTCTCGTCGGATCGGGCTTGAGTTAGGAGATCTCTTCGTTTAGAGGCTACTAAAATCACAACCACATTTCAAGAGGTAAGCCTAAACTCATGTGATCAAGATGAAACGACATGGGAATGGTTCCCATGCCATGTCATTTCATCAAATTTTTTTTGTTATTTCACTGCCTCGTCGATTAGTATGTCTACTTGACCTAGGTCGCATATGATGCGATCTCCACGCTTCCGTGACGCGTGAGTCGATTTTATTTAAGTCGACTCCCTTCAGTGTGGGAAGGATATAATGAAATTCAAATAAGAACTTAAAGACAAAGGAGGTGTATTGAGAAGGAGGTTTTTTCGTTTACAAAGTACCTCTCCCTAAGGACACTAGGCAAGGATGATGGGCTCTGGAGAAACCAATAAGGCTTTGGAGAAGGGGAAGGCGTTGGTGGAGGCTGTTGGTTCTCCGACTCGGCATGCTTTCTCCGCTCCTAGAGGAGTGAGTGCCACCAAAAGAGAGGTGAGAGGGTTCTCCGAGGCATACAAGATGGAGGAGATGGTTCTAGCGAGGCTCCCTTTTGGTCCCATGAGTAACAAAGGGGTTGTCGGGAATGTCAAGCTCGACCGTGATGAGGGTGGCTAGAAAAAGCCAAAGATTAGGAGGCGACACATTTCGCGGGAGATGGTAGGGGTTGATCCTCGTGTAGTCCTGTGTTTTTGGTGTGGGGACGTTGGGCATCTGACCAGGACGTGCAAGGTGGTGGAACATCTTTGTTTCCTTGGCAGGTTACCGGGACATCGTAGTCGATCATGTGGGATGTGGGGTGACATCTACGACAGGAGCATTCGACCGACAAGGAGTCCGAGGCACATCGATGGCATCCTTGTTACGAAAGGTCCAAGGGAAGATCTTCTTTGGACAGTGGATAAGGTGATGGTGGTGGGCTACGACGAAGATGCTATGTTTTTGGATGACATGTATGTGTCAGGGACTCTCGGTCGAGGAGGCAACACGTTTTCTGGTGGACCGGCAGGGGATGGAGCATGTTGATGTTCGGGGGCGAAGGCCACGGCTAAGTGATGGAGCAAAATAAGTACTCGATTGGGTTCTATCTCCATAGGAGGGCTCCCCCTAAGACACATGAAGATTTCTACGATGGTTGAGGCCCTCCGATCGGTGGGGGATGTCGTGGAGATGTCAAGATGGGTTTGTTCCATGTAAGTGCCCCTCTTCGTTGTGGCTATGGTGGAGAAGTTCGTAGCAGTAATCCCACCATCATTGTCTTTTCGGGTTGGTAGAGGCATCTTCTAGCTTTCGTTGAAGGTTCTCCCTGATCATCCATTTGTAGAGAAGGCGGTGGTGCGGGGGTCACCGTCGCAACCGTCGTCGGAGATGGAAACATGGTTTCTAAGATTGTAGTTTGGAGTGGGAACTGTGGGCGATGGTTTAAGCCCTAGTTTTTCAGGGGAGAGGGCCGACTCTTGCGGGGGTGATAACGCCTTGGGTGGGCAGGTGTTCTACATGATCTTTTAAGGAAGTGGTCAATAAGGGTATGGTTATGGATGGCAGTAACCAGGTCGGATCTAGGGGCTCAGATGTCTCTGGTCGATTCACAGTTCATGATGGATCAAATGAACCGAATACATCTGGTCTTTATTTGGGGATTCCTAGACCGATGTTTGTGGGTCATATTGCTAGGGATCCGCTTTCTCGAAGCACTTGAATTGGGCTTCTGTAATGTAGCGCTTGGGCGACTCTCTGTCCACGATGATCGTAGATCAGCCATCTATGGTGCATTTGACCGACGTGGGTTGCAAAGGAGTTTTCGGATGGAGTTCCTCTTCTATTTCCTCTAAATAGGTGGTTGTTTCGAATGAAGCCGGTGTCTCGGGGCTCGAGGGCAGTGCTCATCCAGATCAGATGCATGGCTGGAGCCAAGGCCTTAAATGTCGGATTTCGGTTTTGTTTCGGCAACTGACCAAAACGAAATTGACCGAATTTCGGTTGAAATTCGACCAAATTTTCGATCATTTCGGTCATTTTTTGAACTAGGGCTCCCAAATTCGGCCGATATAGGCCATTTCGACCGAATTTTGGTGGAAGAAGACGGAAAGAAGTGGGAGTCCTCGGGCAAATAAGAAGGCGTTAAGGGCTACAATTTGGGCTCTTAAGGCTGCTAGGGGTAAGGAGAGAGCCAGCATAGAGAGGTAGAGGCAAGGGTATCGGAAAAGACCCCATTTTGGTCTTCTCACGAAAAAGAAGAAAGCCAGATGCTATGGAGTGGCTTGAACGAGAGCTTGCAGATGACTCGTAATTGGTGATTTCAGCAAATGCTACAGTTCATAGCACTGCAACATGTAATGAAATTAGCAGGCCGGACAACGATGCACTTGCGGACTCATGTGACACAGATGGAACCACGTTGGTCTCGCAGTTTGCAACATGTGTAGGAGTGGTTGATCCCAGGGGCTTAGAGGTTTCTCAATGAAGGTTGTCTCGTGGAATGTTCGTGGTTTATGGGATATGGAGAAGAGGTGCACTGTGGGGAATCTGCTTGGTTCATGGCATGTCGATGTAGTTTTCTTACATGAAGCGAAGGTTGAGACGTGGGATGGTGCTTTGTGGAAATCGGTGTCTGGTCCCGGATTGTCGACGTTTAGGGTTGTCTCGATTGTTGGGAGTGCTGGTGGTGTGGTGCTTGCCTGGAATGGAGATCTCTTTGATTTGTTGGAGGAGAGATTGGGCATTCGATCAATCCCGATTGTCTTGGAGTACGTGTCTGAGGCAAGAAGTTTGCTGCTTTCTTTGGTCTATGGAACGACTAGTAGTCCACAGAGCATGACTGTTCGGGAGGAGCTTCGTTTTGGCGAGGGGGCACTTCCTGAGTATTCCTTGGCTTATTTGGAGAGATTTTAATGTGACGTTTGCTTCAGATCGGCCTGGCGACAGGGGTGCTCAGGATCCTAGTTCGGAGGCTTTCTTGGACTTTGTCAGGGAATTAACGTTGGAGGTCGTTGACACCATGAATGGTCGGTTCACATGGAGGAATAATTCCTCTAGGTCTTGTCTGGATCGTTACTTAGCATCAATGGAGCTATTGGAGTTGTTCCCTTTGTCCTTGGCTCGGGTTCTACCAAGATCCCGATTGGATCATATACCCATTTGCAGGGATTCTGGAGAGGGTTTGATTCATCACTCTATTTTTAGAATTGAGAGATCATGGCTGAGGGAAGAGGGTTTTAGAGATTTGGTCAAAGAATTATGGGGTTCATTTCAGGATTCTAGCTTCGCAGCTCAGACTCAGAGGATGGCTCAGAAGAGCCTTGGGTTGCGAGAGATGTTGAAGCGGTACAAGGAGTTGCAGAGTGTGCGAGATGAGAGGAGACAAGAAGCGAAGGGGGAGATTGCCCGTCTTGATAGTGTGGAAGATGAGAGGGTGCTTAGATAGGAGGAGCTGGTTGCTAGAGTCGAGCATCATAAGTTGGTTATCGAGGAGGATAAAAGAAAGATATAGAGTGGAGGCAGAGGTCAAGGCAAAAGTGGCTGAAGGAGGGTGACACAAACTATTGATATTTTCATGCTATGGTAAGTGGTAGAAGGCGGATGAATTGGATTCATGAATTGCAGGTTGGGAGTGAGCATATTTAGGGAGATGGTGCGATTGGTACGACAAAGGTTGCACACTTTTAAGAAGTCAGCACGAGGATGCCATCTTCAGGAGCTAGATGGCTTGGGAAGGTAGTTCAGTCTCTGGGTCTTGAGCATGCTGAAAGAATTATCTCTGGTGTCTCCAGGGAGGAGGTATGTACAATGGTTTTCGATCTCACTGCTAATGGTTGTCCTGGTCCAGATGGTATTTCTGTCCTCTTCCATGAGGAGTTTTTGGACGTGGTAGAATGTGATGTCATGGCCTTGATTACGGAGTTTAGAGATGCTAATAGGGGGTTGGAGAAGTTGAATTGGTTCTTGATATTCTTGCTCCCCAAGAAAGAGGCGGTCGAGCGGGTTGAAGATTTTAGACCCATCGCTCTCACCAAAGCTATCGACCTCATTGTGGCCAAAGTTCTATCTAATCGACTCCGGGGGTTCTAGATGAGCTTGTTTTGGCGGCACAGACTGCCTTCATCCCAGGCCACCAGTTGTTGGACATGGTCATCATGGCTTCAAAGATTGTTTCAGATTGGACGAGAAGATGGGTGACCGGTTTTCTTTGGAAGGTGGACTTCTCGAAGGTCTATGACTATGATTTGGAATTTTATTTGGGCATCTTTGGTCCGTAGATGTTTCCCAGATTTATAAGTCGGTTGGATGAAGAGATGTACCACTATCGCGTCTTGCTCGGTTTTGGTGAATGGCCGAAAAGAGAGTGGCTTTTTCCAACCACAACGTGGAGTGAAGCAGGGTTGCCCGTTGGCCCCGCTTCTGTTTGTGTTAGTCGTGGACGCTTTAGCAGTTTTGTCAGGGCTTGCGGAGGAAGGCGATTTTATCAGGGGATATACCATGGATGGTCTCTCTATATTGGCGTTGTATGCTGATTATACCATTTTTTATTGGAGTAGGGGAGTGTAAGGCTATCATGACTATCCTGGACATTTTTGGTAGTCTGTCAGGGTTGGGGGTCCATGATGCGAAGTAAGCTTTTGTCCCCTTCAACCTATCTCCAGAACTGGTGCACGAATGTGAGGATAGGTTGGGCACAGCGAAAAAGCTTGCCTATATCTTACCTAGGCTTGCCTTTGATGAGTGGCATGCTTACACATGTGGATTGGTTGCCTGTTGTTGAAAAGATGGAGAAGAAGCTGGCATCTTGGAAAGCTCCATGCTTGTCGAAGGCAGGGAGATTGGTCTTGATAAAGGCTGTTTTGTCTGCAACTCTTGTTTTTTCCCTCTCAATGCGGCTGGTTCTAGTGGGCATCCACAAGAAGTTGGAGGGGTTAATGCGGCATTTTTTTCGGATATCGTCCGGTGAGGGCAAGTGCCTCGCTTTTGTTAGTTGGGATGTGGTGACGTGCCTCATCAGGGTGGGAAGTCAGGATATGAATAAGGCGTGGCTTTCGAAGTGGATTCTCAGGATACGAGGGGAGGGGAATGACCTGCTTTACTTGTTGGTTCGAGGTATTTACGGCATTTCGTCTGGACTATTGGCTAGGGTAGATGTAGTGGCATCACCGTCTACCTTCCGGAGGGGCGTATGTTCGATTTTACCTGAGATTGCTTCATCTCTTTGACATGTTTTAGGTGATGGAAGAGGTTTTTCTTTCTAGAACGTGATTGGATGGAGTATGTTGTGGACATGTAATTCTATATAACTAGATTACTACTACTTATCATGTACCAAGTATTAAATGTTAATACAGCAACATACACCATGTCAACATGTATGCAGGCTTTCATTGATCTGATTTATAGTTGTTTTATCTCTATTGCCAAAAGAGGAGCTTCGCCCCTCGTTTAAAACAAGGGTCTTGTATGGTCATGATCCTGGGGTTAGGCTACAGGGGTACGAGGCAGCGTCTCCGACCTCGAAAGAAACTTATAAATCATCTTGCTGCTCCCAACCCCGAAATAAAATTATTAATCATCTTGTGTTTTTAATTCTATAAGTAGCTATACAAGCAAAATCCCAAACAAATTATCCATTAAAAGTAAAAAATGGGTGATATTGAGCAATATATGCTCAATATCGATTGCATAGGTCCACATCGGTCAATATCAGGGAAAAGTTGCATCGAAAAGCTCTAATTTCTACTAATACGTGTCGATATATTGATATCTCATTGATATTGGTCGATATATTAGAAAATGATATATACTCGAATATCAATATATTCCCAACCCATCAATATCGATATATCGTTTATAAAAAAATGGCGATGCCTTCTTCCACTTTAAGTAGGGTCGGCTACATGGATTCTTGCTCAAATCCATGTTGAAAGATCCTGCTATTTTTTATGCTGGTTCTCGACTACCTAACACAACCCTTACAAGAAGGGATTTGAACCCCGGTCTTTTGGGTGGTAGGCACACTGTTTGACCAAATGGCAACATCTCTATACAGCTATATTGTGATCACATCAAGTGGTCTAACCCACTCTTATCTCAACATAAATCAAACGGTTATCTTCTCTTCTTCCCTTGAAAGATTGTCAAAAGGTGACACCAATGAGGAATCAAGCCAAGGAATGTTTAAACTTCCCTTGTTAAGTATAATTGAATAATTGAAGAACACATGCTCGACATCCTAGTTACCATATTCATATGATGGACATTTAGTGTGAAGCTTTGGTGTCATCTATAAATCCTAGCAATTCTGGATCTTTGGTTAAATCTTGCCCAAGACGATTGTAAAATTAACTTACTGAGCACATCGAAGAAAGCTGAAATAGTGGAGACTGAATCCGACTGCCCATGGCCCACAGGGGGCTGGCAGTCACCCTCTGTAGCCAGGATGTTTAACACAAGTGTTCATGTGCCCCACCACCACGTCTCCCTTCGCATCCACTCATGTGGAGCAAAGGAGAGATGTCTATAAAGAGAGGAAAATGAAGGGAAGGAGAAAGAGGAAGAAAAAAAAGGGACATTAACAAAAATGTCTACTTTAAAATTAGAAACGTTAAACATATTAATGCTGGGAGAGAGAACCAAAAGATGCAGCGTGTAATGCTGTCAATTTTATAGAAAAAAGGGTAATTGATAAGTTTTGTGGGTATCTTTGTAATTCTCCCTTATAGATTTGCTTATATCAACTGCGATATATGAAAATCACGTCTTTGTCCTTTCTTGGATAAATACTTGCATGCACTGTATCTTGTGCTTATTTTATTTGGAAAGTTTCATTTACGTGTATATCAATTTTCGAATTAATTATAGATGCTTCTTGATGGTCAGTGTTTTGGCCCCTTGGACCTCCTGCAAACATGGAAGACACCCTGGTGAAGCTGTCCTTGCAGCCATCCTATTTATTGAACTGGTCTCTCTCTCTCTCTCTCTCTCTCTCTCTCGCCCAGAGCATGTTACGCAGGCTTGTTTGCGTGAGTTGTACTTGTAGGTCAATAATTGAGTGACTTTTGTTTAATGCAGTCAAGCACCGCGAACAACCAATGGGGTTCCTCAGGCAGCAGGGGGTGGATTCACCCTAGCTAACTTGCAACCTAACTACCTCGAGAGCAACACATTGAAGCCGACTATGAGCATTTCTTCGTCCTACCCACAATTCCATTCCTTCCAGTAAATATACTTCTTTTATTTTTTCCCTTCCCCCATCTACTTATCAATACGTGGGATATCAGCTTACTGTTAACATCGTGAGGATACCAAAATAAGGGAAGACATCACCTTGTAAATTGAGGACTTCCGATAGATTTTCTTCCTCCTTTGTAGCGTTACTCTGAGAGACTGAGACATGAAATAAAATCTGAATGAGGCTGTTCTAGATTCTGGTGCAGTATTCGTTTGCGTCGCATGTAATCATCTATTCTTTTATGCAATTACTAGATAGTTTAAGTCCCGTTGTCTTGGAAGAATATTCACAGCAGTAGTTTTTAGGCCAACAAGTCGGCTGTGGTGGCTGGTGCATGGTCGTTCTCTTTCTGGAACTAATATGTGCATAATTTTCAATCACGCACATACATGGATTGTGAAAATAGAGAAATACCCTCCAGGATGTGGTGTAACTGGATTGTAATAACCAGTTGCCCCCGACTGCATTCCATCCAGTTTGGCCCCTTCAGCTGTGACAGGAAGGAGCTATGTGGGCTTCTGAATGGAGCTGATAAATTAATATCATTTACAGGTAGATCGTCGTACTGAATTCTGTCAGATCCAAGTCCAACCCTCAAACGACAGTTTCCATGAGGAGGGATAAGTTAGCACTAGTTAAATCACAAGGCAACGCTGTCTAAAAATGACATTAAAGCTCCATGTTGAGGCAACCCATCAAGGCTTGTGGAATGCGCACCGTTTGGTGAAGTTGCAGGCTCTCAACATGTCATAGAAATACACCCTTATCTTTTGAAACATTATTGTTATAACGTCACAAATCATGAGCTATGACCGTTTATCAAAGATGTTTTTACCAGTCTTGTGGTGAACTCATTCGGTGATACAAATTAATATGTAAAAACATTTTGGCAAAAGAAAATATACATAGGGTGTGTTCGGATAGTGGGTTTAGGTGGGTTAAACTGGTAACAGGTAACCAATTTTTTGGTTTTGGTGTTTGGATAGAGGGTTAAATTGGGGGTGCGTTAGAAGTGGATTTATTGTGATATGATTGTATTGAAGTTTGAAAAAGTGAGTAGTTATTGTGATGTGATTGTATTGGAGTTTGAAAAAGCGAGTAGAAGTGGAGTAGTTTATAATTTTTATATGATATGATGGTATAATATATTATTTTTTTGATGGAATTGATGATGGGGAATTGATTTATTTAATTTTTTAAAAAGATAGAAAGTGGGCCCCACTTAGAAAGAGAAAGGAGTGGGTTAGGGACGGTAAACCACCCCCAAGGGGGGTTTACCCCCCTAACCGAACAACCCCATAGAGTTTGGGGAGCCTGAGCCTAAGTGCTAGACGAGCTCCCACACTTTGAATTGGCACTATTTATGTCCAGTCCATCTAACGGTTCAAAGAGGCGTCGGGGGACCTCTCATGACGAGACGTGACCACATCATGACACATCCTTGCTCATTCCTTGTTCTCTCTTAAGAGACAAAGTTTAGCAACCCTAAACCTCCCCTTTTGTTGTCACCAGTGTTGCAGAAGACGATATTCGGTATTCAGTCGGAGGGGTCACTGAATAGAGAATAATCGGTATTCGAGCGACTATTCGGAATTATTCGGTTTTGTATTTTTCAATATAAAATTTATTTATAATACATATATTCTTATATTTTTATACATATATGGTCATTAGTTAACATGAATCCAAGATAAAAGTACCAATCAATATAATAGATATATAGAATTTGACATTTGTGGTGATACCATGGTAAAATATAACCCATAAAAATTGAAAATAAAAAATAAAAAATCAAATGTCAAACTCCAGTCGGCTTAGTAGTCGGGCCAGTCGGCCGAATAGTCGGCCGACTATTGACTGACTAGAGGTCTGTTCAGTCGGCTACCCCCCCGCACCGCATAGTCGGACCGACTATTCGGGATAGTCGGCCGACTATTGCAACACTGGTTGTCACAATCGGTCCTGGTGGCATCCAAAACTTTACGATCAGGTCCCTCACGGTCGCATGTAAGGCTTCTTGATTGGGTCCTTGATGATTAGATCGATTGGGGGTGCCTAACATCTGGTCTTGGAGGAGCCTGTGGTGTCCGACAAGTCGGATCTGACAATCGCTGTGTCGACCCTATCTCGGCACTCGACGCATGATCAATCCAATCAGACAAACAATCAACCCACGATATATGAAATAAAATCTAAGTGCGCGGGGTGAAGTTTATTATACCCAACAAAATATGTGTATAGTCAACAAATGCAGGGGTCAAACCACTGAGAGCAAACGGTGGATAGGTATAAAGTAGTGAGAAAATAAATAGGCAGAATAGTTTTAGGTTTTAAAAATAGATAATAAGTCTAAATTTTTTCAAAACTATTTTTAATATATACTATATAATATAGAAAAATATAGAACATAAATCATTATTTTTAGATTTCTAATCAATGTTTACTGATTTTTATAGCCTTTTTAGGATTTTGTAATTTTTATGATTATCTTTTATATTTTTTAGTGATTTTTGATCTGAAGTAGAATTATATAGTAATATATACTATAAATTTTTGAATTTCTTAAAGATGATTTGTATTTTTTTGATTTTTATATGCAAACTTGGAATATAAGTTAAATGCCTAACTAAAAATGCACACGTGAATAAAGAAGTCCCCTGGCATCTACCATATTTTTCCTAGCAGTTATATCATTCAAGAACTATTTAATAAAAATAAAAATGCATAAAATAAAATACAAGCCCGTCTGGGATATAATTGCAAATAAAATTAAAGTACATGAGCATGCATGCAATTTTCCTCAAAATATAACACTATTTGTACTGGTTTCATGACTAATTATAAATACCTAAACTTGTGAGGGTTTATATGCAAAATATCCAGCACCTCGCACACGGGTACATGAAGTGAGCTAGCAGAGGACCTGTTTGTAATTAACAAGGGATGCAAGGGTCCATTTGCAAATATTATAGACATTTTTAAACTAAATAAAATATTTACTAGACTAATAAATAATTACAAAAAGGTGGCAATGTGTATTAGCAATTCACCTCTAAAGAGGCGCTGACCTCCAAGCACCATCAAATGATTGTTAAGAGATGATCTCCATCCTTAGTAGGAGATCACAATCCTTTCTAATTTGCATGATATCTGACCGACCTCTTGATACATGTCCTATGTATAGGAATATAGATTCGGAGGTCTCAGATAAGTTAGGTCAAAGAGTTGACTTAGTGAGATTGAGATAACCAAGTCATATGTCATATGCTGTCGTGATATAGGAAAGCATCCTCTAACCAGAGACAGATATATTTCTATATGTTTAAGTTTGTACATTTAGCAGATCGATATGCTGATGGCCTAATCAAGGTCTATACACTAGTGAGCTTGTGTGCATACAATGTCATATGTGTAATTGATAACCGAATCCGACCTGCAGTTATTAGAGTTATCAATGTAGAAGAACTGCGAAGACATATTCGATTGAATCAAACAAAAATCCGATAAAATAGGAGAGAGAGATAAAATGAATTTCTCTCCAATTTTGTCTTTAAACTAATTGTTTATTCAGGTAAGCTTCCATGGGTCGAACCTGAGGAGGCAAAATAGAAATATCACAATTTTTGAGAGGAAAAGAGATATTTTGTGATTTTTATTTCTTCTTGAAAATGACAACAAAACTTAAAAAAGGATACAAACTTAGAAAAATAAAACAAGAAAAATATACGATGAAAAATCATAAGAAATACAAAGAAACCTCACTAGGATAGTTGTGAACTAACCTAGAAAAATCGATGAAAAATAAAGCCAAAAAGAGGTCCAAATGTATCCTACAGTACATGGGTAGAAATGTAAGAAAAATACAAGAATCTGTTATAAGAAGGTCCTTATCCATGGACTGATTTGAAAAGAAAACACGATTTATTAAGTTCATGTCCCTGCTTGGGAATCTAAACATAATTCTGGAAATGTTTTGGAGCGGGCTTGAATCTCTAGAATGCATGGGGGCTCTTAATGCAAAATTTCCACTAGTTCAGAGTTAGCAGTCAGGATCATAAGATAGGAGTGGATCTGGACCATTGGTTGGTGCTACGTGCCACGAAATTGTGGCTTGAGTTCTTGACCATGTTCTTCCCCAATATGAAAAGCAGCGACGGTGATGGAGGTTAAACCGAGCTCCTCTGCAGCTAATAGGTCAGAAGTGGGGCTGGAAAGGGAGTGCCTCCCCCTTTCAAGCACTCCCACCATGTGAGGGAGTCAGTGAAGAAGAACTGTGAGAAGAACTGAAAGTCTGGCTAGGGTTAGAAACCCTAGCATCTTTAGTACTACTTGATGGTAATTGATGAAGAAAATCATATCACTAGATGTAGAATGACACTCCATATATGTAATAGACCTGCAAGTTAAGATTCGTATTGCTCAATTCACCAACGGATCAGGCAAGATTAAGTTGTTACTTGTAGTTCAAAAAGGTTCCAGGATGTGATCTTTGAATACAAAATTGAAAGCGAATTGAATGTTATTAGAGATGGAATTGAATTACAAACTAAAGATGGTTAATTAACCATGCTAATGACGTGATTAACTACTCTAATTTGGCGTGAAAATTGAAGGAATAATAAGGAAGAATGAGGTAATACCTGGGAAGATGAGGTTGTATGAACCTATGTTGTCTTCGCTCGACGGTTGGTGGCCGAAGTTCTACGCATGTGGTGGCGTTATGCAAAGCCAATCAAGGCTTTGGAACGTCTCCTCCCAAGTCCCTTCTTCCACGCGAAGGGGTCACCAGGCTCTGTCACCGCCAGAGGTGGTCGGGGCAGGCAGAGAAGTGGAGGGTTTAGCTAGGTAGTTTTGGGAACTGGAAGAGTTTAAAGAGTTACTTGCAAATGGCGAAATTGATGGAGTTTTATAGGATGATTGAAGGGGGGTTAGGTAGAGATCGATGGCTGGCGTGAATGGTGGTTGTTAGGAGATTAGGATGTAGGGTTTAGATGGAGTGAAGAGGTTAGGATGGAGGCAAGGTAATTAGGTGAAGTGAGGCTGGTAGAACAGATCGAACAACTTCTTTCTTGAAGAAGAAGACCTAGGTGTTGACACGTGTTAGCACTTGGTTGGTCAGTGATGGAAATGCATTAATAACTATAAAATAGATAGTAAATAGTGTAGTTTTAAATAGGTATAGAAACGAACAATGTAAATAATTAACTTACCTAAATTATGAAATAATTAGTTTTTTATCAAAAATAAAAAATTTTTGAAATATAAATATTATATTAATAAATAAGTATAGATAATACTTAATTAAATAGGTAATTGATTTTTAATTTAATATATTAATAAATAGTATATCATTTCTCTATTTTATTAATTAATAAGATTATAAATAGATTATTTGTGAATTTTTATAGATTTTAATAAATTAACTTAAATATATTAATAAATAGGATATAAGTTATGATGTTCAATTTCATCTATAAATTAGGGTTTTTGATTTATTTAAATAATAAATAAGTTCTAAAAATTATTAAATAAATCATGATTAAACTATAAGATTAAGAAAATAATTCAAAATTATAAAATCATTAAAATAATAAGTATTGTGTTTTAGATAAAATAAATATCTTAGAAACCTAATTGCGATTAGGTCCCAAAACTGACTTTTTACAAACAAACTATGATTTTAGTGAAATCACCTCATTAATTAGAGAATATTATTTCATGAACTTTAAAGGTGAGTAGAGCGAAACTGGAGTTCGTATGAGAAAGTTATGATGTTCAAAAGTCGAGGATTTGACAATTTAAAAATTGGATTTCTTAGCATATATATAATATAATATAATAGTTTTTTTACTTATTTTTATATTTTTCTATACATTTTCAAAATAATTAGGAAAAGAGTTTGATGAAAAATATTCTCATGAATTAATTAAAAATCAATCAAGATGTGATAATTGTTGGATAAACAGTGAATAATGTATAAAGTGTATAATTAATTATTTTTTATTGTTTTATTTCCTTTTCTCCTCCAACTTATTTGTTTATCGACCAATCCATACTGACTTGGTCTCAGGGGTTAGGTTATAAATATATCTTGCAGCTATATTTATTTTATAAGTCATATTATACGTATATACATATCTACAATATGCCTTTTTTATTTTCTTTATTTTTATTCTATTATTTATTTATGATTTGATGCATAAAAGTGCATTTTTATTCATGAATATGATTTTGTTAAAAGATGAAAATTAATGAATATTTACATGCATTTGTAAGGGTTTTAAGACAAAATGCAGAAAGAATGTTTATGAATCATGGATTCATCAACCCCCTATACTTAAACTTTGCTAGTCCCTTAGCAAACACTTATTTGAAAAATAAGGGAAAAGAAAGAAAGTTAGAATGGATTTCTTTTTCTAAACTAATTCATGAGAACAGACAAAGGACGGAGCTTGATCGAGCCTAAAACAAGCATTTTGTTGAGAAAAAAATCCTAATCCTAGTTAAGGATCCAACAAAATGCTTGTTTTAGGCTCGATCAACCACCGTCCTTTGTCTGTTCTCATGAATTAGTTTAGGAAAAGAAATTCATTCTAACTTTCTTTCTTTTTCCTTATTTTTCAAATAAGTGTTTGCTAAGGGACTAGGAAAGTTTAAGTGTAGGCAATTGATGAATCCATGATTCATAAACATTCTTTCTGCATTTTGTCTTAAAACCCTTACAAATAAATGTAAATATTCATTAATTTCCATCTTTTAACAAAATCATACTCATGAAGAAAAATGGGCTGCAGTTCTGACAGTCTTGTCCGTTTTTCCTCTCTTAATTTTTTGCAACGATGCTTTGCTCGAGAGAGATTTGACGCTTCATAGAAAATCTACCTTGTACATCATAGATTCATGCCACATCTTGTCCTAGGGAACAACACCATTAATCCACCCGTGATCTCGCCTCGAACCTAGCCCCTTCACCACATACAAAACTTTTTAATTAAGTTTAATATTTTTGTGAAAATTTCATACAGATCATGGACTTTATTTTATTTATATTAATACCCCTACTGGTATTGCATTTTCTCTTTGTTTCTTGTATTTATTTTAAATAGCAATTAAATCAAAAAATCTCAAAAAGTAGTTATAGCTTCCTAATTGCACGCACATTCACACTATTATTTCAATTGGCAATTTTAGAAGTTTTTATTATTTATAAAAAATAAAAATAGGCCTTTTGTCCTTATTTGCAACATACTATTAAATTGGTTTGAAAAATTCCCAAAGAAGTATATTTTGTGTATTTATATGTTTTTAACCTTCAGACCAAAAATCTCTAAAAAATATAAAAGAATACTCAAAAAATAAAAAACCCTTAAAACCTTTATAAAATATAAAAAATAAAAAAATTACCCAAAAATATGATTTTTATTTTATATTTTTCTCTATATTATTATCTATACATTAAAATTAATTTAGAGAATTTTTTATTCTATTTTCTATTTTCTATTTTTCATTTTCATTTTAATTTTAGATATTAATTTTATCCCTGTTTTAGGGTATTTTGACTTTAAAAATATATAAAAATTAGCAAAAATGCTTAAAAAATTGTAAAAATGGTAAATAATTATGTAAAACCCAAAAATATTTTATTTATCATTTTTTATTTTTATTAGTATTTATATCTATTATAGCCTATGTTGTATATATATCACATATATATAGCTTTATATATATTAAATGAAAAAGAAATATAAAAATATAAAAATATAAAAGCATAAAATTAAAATAAAAAATAAAAAGATAAAATCAAAAATAAAAATATATAAATTTTAAAACCCACAAAATCACTTTTATGCATTTATTTGCCCAATTCATCCTACTTGTTCCCTGTCTTCAATGTCTACATAATTGCACCTATACACCTCTTTATGTAGAGTTATAATAAATGTTAACTCCAAATTTTCTTTTTATTGCTTAATTATCATTGTGGGGTAATTGTTTATTAATCCTGGTTTCGTGAGCAGACGCTTCAACGACATTGTGGTCTTGCCTTGTGTAGATTACTTTAAACCCTTGCCAAACTTGAGTTATCAAATGGCACCGTTGCCGGGGAGAACAACACATATATTGGCATTATTTCTTATTATGATTATTTGTATATACTTTTCTCTATTTGTTTTCTTACTTCTTTAATATTAATTGATTATATGTCTAATCAAATCTTCTTTGTGCCTTTGTTGCATGGGATCGTGGATCCAGGAGGATCGCCTCAGTGATTCTGTGCATCCTTGGGAAGCAGAGTCGGCTATTCTACCCTAGTCGACAGGAGAGAGCAATCAAAGGCACTTGGAGGATTTTTGGGAGACAAAGCTCCACTTGCATTTTTATTATTGTAATTATTTGTGTAATTTAAGTGAGAGAGAGACACCATTATTGTAATAACTTGAACATGACTCTCTAGGACTTTGCCACACTTCACGAGGTCCAGTGCTCGAGGGATTGTTCCCTTGGGGGCCTCATCCACATTTGCATCACCTTTTTCATTTGTTTTATGATTTTATTTTCTTTCTTTCGTGTGATTGGGCACTTAGATTTAGGATTGCTTGATGATAAATTAAGGCCAAACACCTAACAACCATTGCATGCTCCTATAGATACATTTGGACTTAGTCAAAGATTAAATTGCTTCTCACTCAGTCTTTGAACCATGTGCCGTGAGAGTACTCCATACAACACTTGCAGGACCCACTATTGTGGGCATCGAGGAGACTCCAAGATCGGACCCTTAGGTTCTATTCTGAGTCATTAGCATTGGTTCTTCACAATAATAGCAATTTCTGAACTTAAGATGATTTCATCGACTTGCATTGCATATAGATAGGTTTCAATTCTATTGAGCATCTTTTCATGTAGAGTGTTGGAGGTAAGGTGAACATTTACGCTTTAGCATTCATCATTATTTTGCCACTTGCATTGCTTTTCCAACTCTCCCTCTGATTTTGACTACCTAGGTGCTACGTAAAATTGACTCCTCGTTAGGCATATGCATTTCTTATTAAAAATCCAAAAAAAGTGATGATAATAAAATTGGGACTGCTAATATTACTTGACCCTAAAAAAGATCAAAAAGAAAATAGTTGTCTCGGGCTGAGTAATCCCCTCATTATCTTCATTTTACATTGCTCAACGTACACACTAAGGTTAATGCCCAAATCCCATCAAGCCGACCTAAGTGTTTGTACAATTTTAACTTCTCACCTAACTCTAAAACATACAAGATAAAAAGACTGATCTTTTATGGTCTCTGACGAGTTGAGTAGGAGAATTGAGGGGTTTGTTTTGTGTGCATTTATCTGTGTTTGCTTGTGTGTATTCTAGATCTCTTATGCGCATTTGCACCTTTTTCTTACTACTCTTGACTTGACCATCATGCGCTTCCGATCATTTTCTCTTGTTTTGGAGATGGCCGACTGGAGTGTTTTTTATTCAACTTTCACATATCCCTCGTACCCTCCAGCTGATCCACCTCCCTTTTTACCAGGAGGACTTTGCTCGTAACTTTTGTACATATCTACCTCAGCCACAATATCAGCCCTCAAATTTTTACCCACCTCCACCTTCACATTTCCTTCACATCCACCCGAGACTGAGTTGTTGGTGTTGGACATGCGAGCCCTCGACGAGCCATTATGTAATAAATATTATTACACATATCATTCCCTGATATGAAATGAAGAATGAATAATTTGCATAATAGGTCCCTTACAATTAGGGTTATGTACCATGGCCATCTTGATGATCATACAGTTGTTGATTCAACTATTGAATCATAGAGGGTGGTGCTTGGATGAATATCTAAAGAGTTAGATTGATGACTCATCAAGCACCGTCAAATGATTGTTAAGAGATGATCTCCAGCCTGAGTAGGAGATGGCAATCTTTTCTCATTTAGGCTGATATCTGACTGACCTCTTGATGCATGTCCTCGGCATAGGAATAAAGATTCGGAGGTATCAGATTAGTTAGGTCAAAGAGTTGACTTAACGAGATCGAGATAACCAAAGTCCTATATCGTATGCTGTCACGATACAGGCACGCATCCTCTGACCGGAGACAGATGTGTTACTATATGTCTAAGTATGTACATTTGGCAGACCAATAGGTTGATGACCTAACCAAGGTCTATACACCGGCGCGCTGGTGTGCATATAAGAGCATATGAGTAATACGATCTCTCAAAGAGATCATACAGGTTCACTTATTGAACCGGAAGGCATGAGCTCACTCATGAGATATTGGGAAGAATCTAATTTCGTGCGCACGGTCGTCTCGCTTTGGAAGCTTAACTGAATTTATTGGTTTGATATATACTTTTGAAAAGTATACGATGAAGACCTAGGTACGATATATGCTTTTGGAAAGTATATGATCGATACCGACTCCTAATGATCGAATGAGAAACTTACTGATAAAACCATGAAGTAGATAGTATAAAGTTGATCCAATACTTCGGGTTTAGTCTGAGTCTTCCAGTATGCAGGATGTACATGTATTGGGAATACATGAGGGTGATGTGATCATAAACAATTGTATAACCATGACGCTTCCATTCCTAGGGAGTGATGAAACGGGTTTGGATTTTAGTGACTCCTCTCGATAGAGAAGTAATCTGATCTTGGTCCAAGTGTTGGACATTGATCTGAATGTGATTCAGATGCAATGAGAAGATTAGATTTACGGTCTTGATTTAATCAAGCATCTATGGGAGGCCCGCGATCTGGATTTGAGATATGATCTCAATATCCATGTCACTATACGTGGAACAATACAATCTCCCTGTCCTTATCTCCAAGTATCCGTGGAGAAAGCGCATTATCTTTAAATGGGTTCAGGATAATTTCATTGTTGATATTATATATCCAAGCATTGAGAAAAAGGATAATTGAATGTGATTTAATTATCATGATTAATATGAATTTGATTCATATTATAAAGAGAGCTATCTTAGATAATTAAATTTGATTTAATTATCAAAGACATAAATAATGTGAATGTGATTCATAATATTTGGACACAAGAGAATAGAGATCCAAGATGATTAAATGTGATTTAATTGTCATGGATATGAATAATGTGGATAGAAATATCCATATTAATCAAATATATTATAAGTGTGATTTATAATATATTAGAGAGAACTATTTGTAATTTAGATTTGTTAATTAAATGTTGATGTGAGTTGGATTCACATTGGACAATTAATTGAAAATGTAATTCACATTTTATTTTGGGTTGTAAATATGATACACAATTTTCCAATGGTAAGATTGCAATATTCACAAAATAATTATCAATTATTTTTGTAGAATAATTTACAACAAGTGTTGTTGTAAATCTTGGAGATTTCCATGGAATAATATAATCTCATGAGATCTCATGAGATTGCATGAGATTGCCACCGAATCCAATATTATGGAAGGAGGCAATCTTCATTCCATAATATCCATGCTTGATTGATTTAATTTGGGATTGATTTATATTGATTTATTAATATAGATTTAATCGAAATTAAATTAATTGTTGTTGGTTTTTACCAACACAAATCTTAGCCATTGAAAGAAACACAATCAATGAAGCCATTGGATTTGTGTTGTCCCATGGATTGAGATCTATGGATCCCAAAATGTTATAAAAGGAGAGGCGCTCCATTGCTCTTCTTTACATCATGCTTGAGAAGCATATCTCTCTCTCTTTTCTCTCTACACGCCAGCCCTCTCTCTCTCTCTCCCTCTCATGGCCGTCCACCATGGATGCCCTAGAGAGGTTCTCCATCACCGTAGCGTCGTCGTTATGCTGCCCGATGGTTTGCTCGTGGATCTCCGTCTACTTCGGCGTGCCTTGCTCGTGAAGAAGATGTCGGATCTCGTGTGTCGAGATCAGGAGATCCGTCGCTTGGTTCACCAGCATGGATTGCGAGAAGCACGCGGTTCATCCCCGCGCTCGCAAGTGTCTCCTCCGTCGGATCGGACTTGAGACAGGAGGTCTCTTTGTTTAGAGACTCGATCGCAACCACACTTCAAGAGGTAATCCTATTACTTGTTTGTGGTTTATACGAAACGATCCGAGAAGTGTTCTTCGATCATGTGGTTTCGTCGCATGAAAATTTTTTAATTTCCGCTGCATAGAACAACTAGTGTGACTAGTCGTTCTTCGTTGTATTCGATACGACACTCACACTTCCGTGATGCGCTTGAGGATCTAACCATATCTTTCAAGTGGTATCAGAACCTTAGATCAGTGGTTTTGGATACGATCCATGAACCGAGGATGACTTGGGTTCATTAGGGTTTGCGAAAGTTTTCTTGCATTTCATTTTCGCATCTCTGTTTTGATATTATTTTCGGTACTATTTAATTGTTTAAACACGAAAATAATAATTGAATTTTGTTCCCCATTAAATAAGGAAATCGTAGGATCTGAGTTTACGTGATTTCGATTCCGTTTGCTCAAGTTATACTCATTTTAGTGAACATGTATCCATAGTTTCGGGGACTGCGAATCTTAACGTAATTAAGATGTTAATTGCGAATTTGACACGCCTTGAAATGCGTGCAAATCACTTAGGTTCTGTTGTAAATCAAATTAGTAAACTTTAGGCACTTACTTTGCTTAATTTAGATTTAAATTGATTGAGATATGATATTTTTAGTAAGTGGGGGTCACTGCTGGAAATACTTTCCTAATCAAGAACCTAGTGATTGTCATTTAATCAATAAGTGAAATTAAATTGTTTAATTTCTGGAATAATTAAGCATAAATATTTGTGAAATATTTGATGATAATTATTTCCTTAAATGACATTGCCTTAACCAAGATTTGATTAGATGTGATCTAGATCACTAATTGGTTACATGATCTACATGATCTACATTCCAACAAACATGTTGCTTGAATAGGATTTGGGATTTGTTTAACAAA
This sequence comes from Ottelia alismoides, assembly GCA_037367405.1. NCBI lineage: Eukaryota > Viridiplantae > Streptophyta > Magnoliopsida > Alismatales > Hydrocharitaceae > Ottelia > Ottelia alismoides. Next base: position 693,568 of record JAZKJV010004943.1, on the reverse strand, counting down.
TCTTATTATAATGTTAACCAAAATTATTTTGATTATTATGGTATAATTTCGGTTGAAGAACCGATGATCATCTCAAGTACGAAGTGATCTATTTTGCATTATCCTTTCCTGAGGTGGATATGGTGTCTAGTCGGAGAGCATTGGGGTTGCGGGTTGCAACGTATGTGGCCCGTCCCACTCTCGTCGGTACTGACCATGACAGCGGGTAGGGTTAGTATAATGCTTAAGAAATCATGATGTATTTTTAATTATTAAAATTCAAAATAATACGTATTTGAGATAATACCATAATTCAAGTAACAATTAAAAATGTTTATTGGATATTAATTGGATCTTTAATTTAATATGATTAGATTAATTGAAATCCAATTAAAATTAAGACACTCTATTATATATAGACGTGTTATTTCCCTTGGAAGAATTAATCATAATGAATGTGATTCATAATGATGAATTAGAATTGAATATGATATGGAGGATCACATAAGTGACATCCATGGTCTCCTGTCAAGGCGAAGGGTTCCGTCGCCAGGGATTGTATGTAGGAGACGCCTGTCTGAAGTGACAGCTCCTGTATGCAAGCGCATCTGGATCGGGCTCTTCGCTTCTCGAAAGAGTAAGGACGTATGCGTAGTGACCCTAATATCGGGTCCTCATATTATTGGGGCGATATTGGATTGCGCATAGCGAGTTGTATTCCTGTTGACGGTTGGTTCAATTAATGATGGGTCAACATTGCCTTAGGGGTGGTGGGCCCGGGTGTTAAAGACCGAATTGGGAGATGCAAGTTGGACTTGCAAGGAGGAATGTGTTCCCGCTTCTTTTTATCCGAGTTGTATGTTCTCATATTATTGGGATGCAACAAAGATAAGGAAGGAGATCCCAGATCTTGCTTGAGATATAATGGTAAGTATATCTCTTACATTGAAAGTGATTAAGGGAATGAACTTTCAGTGTTGACAAGGCAAGACAACTTTGATATAAAAATTCCTAAATCGAAGTAAAATATTTATATATATATATATAAATATATACACTTATGCAAATTTCTTATTTCAGATAATCCTTCATTAAACCCCCTCAATGTTATACTCAATGATAACCAGTAAAGTATCATGAATTGGACTCATGATCCAGATATTGTACTTGCAGTTGAACACATAATGTATGTGGTTGCAATGTGCAAGTTTCCTCATAATAATAAGGATTTGCAATTAAATAGATAATAGGACTACAACCCTAGGGTTTGTATGTCTCTATAGTCTTGATCTCTCATCGGATGTACTTTGGAAGTGACATGTTGATGATAATCATAATTGTCATATAATCCTTATAAAATCTAAGAAGATATTCTGGCATACATATGTGCTCTTGACATTTATCATGAACGACATGGTTCACTGCATCATGCAGGATGGTGGCTCTATAAGAGATGATGTATTCAAAATGTTTGAATACCTACCTGAACCAATGTTTTAAGAGTCTAGATGGATGTAGACATGATGAGTGTCATCATTCTACTGTCTACACTCTAGTCATTGATGAAGCTTCATACTATTCATATCGTATGAATTTAATGAAGCATGTACAAATATTGAAATGCTCTTACATTGAATTCTTTTGAATTTAACGTAAGAGATCCTTAGTCTTAAGCAATGGTTGTTTATAGATAATGGGAGCGCAGTGGAAGCATGGGTTGGACCCAAGTAAGAAGGAAAGTCAAAGAGTTGACTGTACTTCTGTGACTTCCATATGACATCCAAAGAGTTGGATGAATGCCAATACTGCAATAAGTTGATGTGTTGATAGTATGACTATCAAGTCTGTCTAGAATCCTTAGAGAAGGACTCGGATAGAACATCAAAATAATCTACATAAATAATTGAAATTGACTTTCTTATTTGTTAAGATAGAGTCTAATAATTGTATCTCAATCTTCTAACAACACTTGCAATGGATTGCATATGTTTTAGAAGACTGGAAAATTTGATCTTAAGGTTTATAGTTATCTACATGGATATTGATGCAATTGTTGCAACAATCTCTGTTAGATTGATAGACTTGTTAATTTCAGTGGGAGAGCCCTTTGTCTTAGAGAATGTCTCTATGACCTAGACTTTGGAATACACTCTATGTTTATTTCTAAATGTTGGAAATAAACATAGATTCTGAGATAGAACTATCATAAAGAGTTATGATGGAGATATTTCAGATAGTAATATAAAATCTAGTGGACTCCACTAAATTGGAAAATTAAGGAATGGTTCATTAACATTTCTAATACTGAAAATTAAAACCTTTATAAATCAATTGGAGGATGAAGATCATTTGGCAATGATCTGGCATCATGTTTTGGACATATGTCTGTTGATGAGATCAAAGGACTAGTGAGAGATAAAACTTTGGATTGTCTAAAGGTTCAAATCTTACATACTTGTGAATATTGTATTCAAAAGTAAAAATGTCCAATACACCCTTCCTTGGGAAAGGTGTAAGATGTCAAGGTATTCAGGATCTCATACATATTGATGTATGCGGATCATCTATATCATAGTAAACATTATGGATATGTGATATCTGTTGATGATTATGTATGATATGAGATTTTTTCTCTTCACCTAAGAAACCTTTGAAATGTTCAAAGATTTCATTATTTTTGGTTTAGAACCAAAGTTTGAAGGAAGATAAAATGAATTTGATCTAATCTAGGCGGCAAGTACCTGCTAGATAAGTTCAAAGAATACCTTATGGAGATAAGAATATCATTTCTATCTCAATCCTCCTAACACACCTTAACTCAATAGAGTTATAGGGGGATACAATTGGATCATGTGTGATATGATTTTATCAATGATGAATTTTAGCATAATTATCTCTTAGTTTCCAGATATATCTGTGTAGTAGAGATTACAATGTATATCCTTAATGAGATTCCATGCAAGTAAGCTGGAATTGAGCACTAGAGAGTGCAGCTTCATTAGGAAAATAAAAGATGGTATTGGATACCTACTTTATGACCTTGAGAGTCTTAAAGTATATCATCTATGAGAATGTGATTCTTAGAGGTTGAGACTCTTGAGAATCAAGATGAAAATGAAGTGTAGGAACTCATTTAATCTTGAGAAGATAATGAGGCTCCTGAAATTGGAAACTAAAAGGATAATTAAAGATGAAACACTAATACCTCTTCAAAAGAGTTTGAGGATGTACTCCATGTGACAATTAAGTCTGACAATGATCGAAATTCATGTGATGAAACTCCTGAGGATCATAACATGGAAAGATGGATTTTAGCAATGAAAGTCTAAAGTAAACTTCATATACAAGTGTTGTATATGGACCCTCGAGGATCCACCTATATGGATAAGGCCCATTAAGGTGTAAATGGATCTTCAAAAGAAAGGGAACCTGACTACACAACTTGACTTTGCTATCCATGAGATGAAAGTCAAGATTGCATTCCTATACGAATACCTCTCTGAGGATATTCACATGAAGTAGCCCCAGGGCTTCATGGTTGAGGAAAGCAAGGTGTGCAAGCTAAGGAACCCATCTATGGACTCAAATAAGCTTCTTGAAGTTGGAACTTCAGATTTGATGAAATCATAAATGTTATTATTGTAGATAGAATCTTGACGAACCATGTGAAGCTTAGTGGGAGTGCCATTGTGTTCATCTTGCTAAATGTAGATAATATCCTAATCATTTAAAATGATATAAGGATAATAATAAGTGTTTTATTATCTGGTTGTTCCATAACTTGAGATTCGATCTCAAGGATACCTCTTGGATCTTAGTTCTGAAGGTGTTCAGAAGCATAGAGAAGAGGGTATTGGGACTGTCACATTAATGGTACACCTTGGACATATTCCATTTTCCGGAAAAGTCCAAGAAAGGCTTCCATCCCTTAAGATATGGTAGTGACCTATCTAAAGGGATAGCACCTAAAAGAGTTGAGGAAGTGAATGCTAGAACTGCTTGCACTTGTGCATCAGTTACGAGAAGCTAAGTGTGTGCTAGATGTGTACAAAAGCTAGATATCTGCCATGCAGTGGGAGTAGTAAAGTGTTGCTAATCCTACTGTGGAGATAAAACACTTGATTGCAGTAATAACAAAATCTTCATAAATGACAAGATTTTTGAGAGAGTGTTCTCAAAGTCTTATCTTCAAAAACTTAAGACTTTATAGATAGAGATCTAAAAGGTCTTAACTGCGGATACCTTAAGAGATAGTGATCTCCAGGAATAAGGGTATTCTGATAAGGATTATGGAAATACTGGTTATGATAATTATTAGGCTATAGTGTCAAGGACATTATAACTAACTAGATTGAGTATTCGTTGCATAAGATGCAACATTCGCATTGGATACGAGCACTGTTACTGGGGATATGCAAGTGCCGTAAAAGGACTTGGCGTCGTCTCGCGGGAATAGAGTGTCTGATCAGCTTACCTAACTATTTTCTTAATAGCCTATGATTGTCACATGAGTACGGGTTTAAATGATTATCCCATTAATGGCTCTTTGGGCTAGTGGGAGATTGTTGGACATGCAAGCCCACGACGAGCCATTATGCAATAAATGTTATTGCACATATCATTCCCTGATCTGAAATGAAGAATGAATAATTTGCATAATAGGTCCCTTAGTACAATTAGGGTTATGTACCATGGCCATCTTGATGATCATACAACTGTTGATTCAACTGTTGAATCATAGAGGTTGGTGCTTGGATGAATATCTAAAGAGTTAGATTGAGGACTCATCAAGCACCGTCAAATGATTGTTAAGAGATGATCTCCAGCCTGAGTAGGAGATGGCAATCCTTTCACATTTAGGCTGATATCTGACCGACTTCTTGATGCAGGTCCACTGCATAGGAATAGAGATTCGGAGGTGTCAGATTAGTTAGGTCAAAGAGTTGACTTAACGAGATCGAGATAACCAAAGTCCTATATCGTATGCTGTCACGATACATGCACGCATCCTCTGGCCGGAGACAGATGTGTTACTATATGTCTAAGTATGTACATTTGGCAGACCAATAGGTTGATGACCTAACCAAGGCCTATACACCGGCGCGCTGGTGTGCATATAAGGGCATATGAGTAATACGATCTCTCAAAGGGATCATACAGGTTCATTTATTGAACCAGAAGGCATGATCTCACTCATGAGATATTGTGAAGAATCTAATTCTGTACGCATGATCGTCTCGCTTTGGAAGCTTGACTGAATTTGTTGGTTTGATATATGCTTTTGGAAAGTATACGATCAAGACCTAGGTACGATATATGCTTTTGGAAAGTATACGATCAAGACCTAGGTACGATATATGCTTTTGGAAAGTATATGATCGATACCGACTCCCAATGATCGAATGAGAAACTTACTGATAAAACCATGAAGTAGACAGTATAAAGTTGATCCAATACTTCGGGTTTAGTCTGAGTCTTCCAGTATGCAGGATGTACATGTATTGGGAATACCTGAGGGTGATGTGATCATAAATGATTGTATAACCATGACGCTTCCATTCCTAGGGAGTGATGAAATGGGTCTGGATTTTAGTGACTCCTCTCGATAGAGAAGTAATCTGATCTTGGTCCAAGTGTTGGACATTGATCTGAATGTGATTCAGATGCAATGAGAAGATTAGATTTATAGTCTTGATTTAATCAAGCATCTATGGGAGGCCCGCGATCTGGATTTGAGATATGATCTCAATATCCATGTCACTATACGTGGAACAATGCAATCACCCTGTCCTTATCTCCAAGTATCTGCGGAGAAAGCACATTATCCTTGAATGGGTTCATGATAATTTTATTGTTGATATCATATATCCAAGCATTTAGAAAAAGGATAATTAAATGTGATTTAATTATCATGATTAATATGAATTTGATTCATATTATAAAGAGAGCTATCTTAGATAACTAAATGTGATTTAATTATCAAAGACATAAATAATGTGAATGTGATTCATAATATTTGGACACAAGAGAATAGAGATCCAAGATGATTAAATGTGATTTAATTGTCATGGATATGAATGATGTGGATAACAATATCCATATTAATCAAATATATTATAAATGTGATTTATAATATATTAGAGAGAGCTATTTGTAATTTACATTTGTTAATTAAATGTTGATGTGAATTGGATTCATATTGGACAATTAATTGAAAATGTAATTCACATTTTATTTTGGGTTGTGAATATGATTCACAATTTTCCAATGGTAAGATTGCAATATTCACAAAATAATTATCAATTATTTTTGAAGAATAATTTACAACAAGTGTTGTTGTAAATCTTGGAGATTTCCATGGACTAATATAATCTCATGAGATCTCATGAGATTGCATGAGATTGCCACCAAATCCAATATTATGGAAGGAGGCAATCTTCATTCCATAATCTCCATGCTTGATTGATTTAATTTGGGATTGATTTATATTGATTTATCAATATAGATTTAATCTAAATTAAATTAATTGTTGTTGGTTTTTACCAACACAAACCTTAGCCATTGAAAGAAGCACAATCAATGAGAGCCATTGGATTTGTGTTGTCCCCATGGATTGAGATCCATGGATCCCAAAATGTTATAAAAGGAGAGGTACCCCATTGCTCTTCTTTACACCATGCTTGAGAAGCATCTCTCTCTCTCTCTCTCTCTCTCTCTCTCTTTTCTCTCTACACGTTAGTCCTCTCTCTCCCTCTCGTGGCCGTCCACCATGGATGCCCTAGAGAGGTTCTCCATCGCCGCAACGTCGTCGTTATGCTGGCCGATGGTTTGCTCGTGGATCTCCGTCTACTTCGGCGTGCCTTGCTCATGAAGAAGATGTTGGATCTCGTGTGTCGAGATCAGGAGATCCGTTGCTTGGATCATCAACATGGATTGCGAGAAGCACGCGGTTCATCCCCGCGCTCGCAAGCGTCTCCTCCGTCGGATCGGACTTGAGACAGGAGGTCTCTTTGTTTAGAGACGTTTCGATTGCAACCACTCTTCAAGAGGTAATCCTATTACTTGTTTGTGGTTTAGACGAAACGATCCGAGAAGTGTTCTTGGATCATGTGGTTTCGTTGCATGAAAATTTTTTAATTTCCGCTGCATAGAACAACTAGTGCGACTGGTCGTTCTTCGTCGTATTCGATACGACGCTCACGCTTCCGTGATGCGCTTGAGGATCTAACCATATCCTTCAGTTGGTCACCTTTCATGGAATCCACCCTTGATCACTTGACCCAGATGATGGATCATATGAGAAAGAGATTGACGATGTCATTAGTATAAACAAGAGCGACCATGATTCTCCACCATTAGATGATATGGGTTCACTCGAGGATTTCCATGAGAGTTGGCAATCGCTTAAAGTACAAAAAATGAGCAAAATTAAAAAATACAAAAAGAGTTTAGGAGCCGCTTGGTTGATTCAGACTGTGAGGAGAGGGCTCATTTGCTAGACCCTTTGACTACACAACCTCTCACGTCCTGACCTACCTTTGACCCTGAGGATGCCGATGTATAGATTGCTATTGGCATTCCTCGTGTAGATGCTTATTCTGACTTCCTCCCTTGTATGGAGGAGGTCTAAAAATTCAAAAAAATATTGATTGAACCTGAAGTGGTGGCTGCTATTCATGATATCATTGATGCACCACTTCGCCAGGCCATGACCCAAGTATCTGCTCCTCATCATAAGAAGAGAGAGCAAAGGAGCAGATATGAGCATCATATATTGACCATGGACACTACCCATGCCATCACACACCATCTTATTTCTAAGAAAAGAAACACTGTCACACCTATCATCAGTTGCACCATCTCTGACCACACATGTGATCACACTCTCCTTGACGATGGTGCTTCAATTAGAATATTACCCTTCTCGTTGGTACAATCTCTTAGGGCCTCCGAAGAAAACCAAGACGATAGTTTAATTTGCCGATGGATCTATCAAGAGGCTGAAGGGTATCCTTGAAAACGATGTCATCTCTATTCAGGGCATGAACTACACTGTTGATTTTGTCGTCTTTCCAATGGAGACCTCCACAGGGGAGCACTCTCCAATCATATTGGGATGATCATTCCTCACCTCTGTAGGGTCGTTATATATTATGGATCAGGAGAAATTTGCTTCCAGCCTACTGATGAGAGTGAGGTGATCATCACCATACCCACTGTCAATCAGAGACCTGCACTTGATGCACCTTTACCTATCATAGTTGACCCAGAGGACTGTGACCTTGATGATACCATCAGAGACTTTTGTTGCATGCTGGATTCCATTGAGACCCGAGAATTCCTCTCGAAGGAGGAAGACTCGGAAAGCATGGAGCTCGGAGTTCCTTCTTCTGGGACTTGGCAATGTGTTGATGGCATCCGTGGGATTTACACGATCGATACCATTGAGGAGAGGGCGGAGATTGATGAGACCAAGGTTGAATTTGATCTTGTTACTTTTATCCAGGAATGCGAACCTTTTGATGAGAATGATGATCTGATTGAGACTCTTGAGGATGAACATGATTTGAATACTTTCACTTATGAGTTCGTTCCTTTTGGTTTTGACCTAGATGAGACCTCGCTGGACGACCTTGACTCCACTTCCTCTGATGATGAGTTCATCCCATTTTATTTCGATATCAACGAGACACCCAAGGCCAAACCTAGCTATACTACTTACACCGACCCGTCTGTGCCTTCTCACTCTGCGACTGCTGAGGATCTTCACTGGTCGATCCTGATTAGCTTCCGTCCACTATGGACCCCGATGTCGACCTCCACCTTGTTAGATTTATCCCTTAACGATCTCGCAAGATGGTTCGCTTTCAACCCTCTTTATTCCCTTTATATATCCACTCTGTTTTATATTCACCTTCGGTTACCTCCGTCTATCCACAGTTTCGCTCATTCACCCCATCCTCATGTGTGCCTTGCTTAGGATGTACTTTGTCCTAAGTGTATCATCGTTTTGTGTCATTACTCCTATTGTTACCTATACTTAGGGCTTCTTTTACCCTAAGTATAGGGGGAATGATGTGTACATCCTCTTCTATCTTCATCTCTCATCTTTAAATCTCTTTTCTTCTTTTCCTTTTCTATTTTCTTTTTATATAAAAAGGTGTCGCCCCTTTTTGTCAGTCTTCTATACTTAGTATGTACTTTGTCCTAAGTATGGGGGGGGGTATTAACCCTGAGTTCTTTTATTATTTATTCCTCTCCACTATCTCATCTTCTTGTCTATACTTAGGGATATCTTACACTAAGTATAGGGGGAGACACTTTGAGTATGATCTATTCATTCCCATCCTTGACCCTCCCTGCTTTGTGTATAGTCTGCTATACTTAGGATTATTTGATTCTAGGTATGGGGGGACAGTCAACTTCGCATTCATTCATTCATTTCTCTATTCCTTTATTCTTTAGACTTTCCTACACTCAATATGAGTTATGTCTTCTCTTTTCTCTCTGATCTATGAGGACATAACTCAAGCTAAGTATAGGGAGGTCGTATATAATTCGTATATACTTTAGCCATAACTCATACTTTTGTATTTTAATTATTAATAGTTATGGCTAAATATACATATTAAATTCATTAAAAACACTTAATAAATAGATGTTTATTATTCCTTAAATTCTTTTTGTATTATTGATTAATAAATCATGTAATCTTTTTGCAAAATGTTTGAAAAATAGTTTGAAAATCCTGTTGAAAAATATTTTGAAAACTATTTTGAAAACATTTTGTTAAATATTTTCAACCTTTGTAAAAATATTTTATTTTAAAAAATTATTTTCTTTGCGTGAAATAAAAATATTTGAAAAACTATTTGCAAATGTTTGGAAAATGGTTGCAAAAATATTTTGAAAAATCTATGTATAATGTTTGAAAAACCTTTGCAAAATGATTTTCAAATGTGTGTAAATGTTTGTAAAATTATTTTCAAAAATTAGTTTGGACTATAGTTTTCAAAAATTGTTTGAAAAACCCTTTTCAAATAAGTTTAAGGAATATATACTTTACACCTAAAATTCTTTACTATATATTTCTGTAAAATTAAGCACTTACCCCTTGTAAATTCTTAAAACCTACTTTCAGTAAATATAAGATGTATCCCCTTGTAAATATTTGTACCTAATTTTTAGCCATAATCTTTTGTTTTCAAAAGCCACAAAACATTTGCAAAAATGTAAAATCCAAAAACATTTGAAAAATCTTTTTAAAAAATACCAAAAAATGCATATGCGTTATCTTTTCAAAAATCCATAGAAACTTCAAAATCTTTGAAAATCGCATCACAACAATATTTTCTGCATAGCATTTGCATGTCATTCGCATTTTTCGGATTGAGTTTGATAATTGAACAAGTCTAAGTAAAATCCGAAGATTGGAGCTTGGTTGGATCTTAAATCTACGTAATTAACACGAACCTTATAGTAATTGGAATTGAGGTACTTCATGTCTAGTTGACTTAATTCTTTGAGGACCACGAGACTTGGTTCAATGGATTCTTGACTGCCTAAGTAGAGTATTTTGGAGTATATACATGGCTATTGTCGATCATGACCTAACTTGGACACCTGAACCTTTCACTTGGCTCAACTCAGTTGGAGTGGTGAGGGGATTGGATTTGTCAATATGAGATGCAAGCAAGTGGAAACATTTGTCCTCGTCTAGGGAGGGAAGTGCACCCCAACCCGTCCAGTGACAGTGACCTCTAAAGACAAGAGAGTGTGGGTTGCAATAATGCTTCAAAAGAGGGATAGTCTACTGGCTTAAGAGGAAAAACTCTTTATGTAAATATTGTTGTAAATAGTAGTTCAAAAAAAAAGCAAAAAGCAAAAAAGTGGACATGCTTGATTCAAAATAAAATGCTTGCCGGAGTATATATATGTGTATAGTCAATAAGAAATCTTGAGCTTCAAAGTCAAATTATGTGAGCCTGCAGCTGGATGACTTGACTACGCTGGTCTTGCATCCTAGAATAGATAGCTACATTGGCTACCGTACATTCTTCTCTTCACCCCCTCCTCTTGAGTTGGTCTTCATTTGAACTTAGAATGGAATACCCCACTCCTCGAGGAAGGTGTTGCTAGATTGGGGAATCACTGGTTGTCATGCTGGAGAAGTTCGACTCTTTGTCATTTCAGTTGGGGAGAGCCATTATCACATACACTATATGAGCCCAATTCATAGTCATAAGGTTTACGTATGAGTTGAAATATTATGACCTGCTATTGAGGAGACTTGAGCAGAGTTTTAAGATTCTCGAAAGCTGTTGGATTTAAAATTCGGTTCTCATTAAGGTTCCGCCTACACTAAAATTACAAAGATCCAACTTAAGCTCCAAACTTCGATTTTGTGAAGACAAGTTTGATAATTAAACTTAATCCATTTTCCTTCATTTTCTTTTCTTTGTTTTCTCTTTTTCTGCACTTATTGAATAAGTATTTGCTAGGGACTAGCAAAGGCAAGTATAGGGGAATGATGAATTTCCATTTCATCATCTTTATTCTATCATTTTGGCCTTAAAACCCTTAGTAAATGCATGTAAATACATCTAATTCATGGATTTTACTATTCATGCATTGTTGTGTAAATAGTGTATCAAATACTGTTTATAATGCCAAAATTATAAAATAAAGAAAAGAAAATAAAAAGAATAAAATATTGAATATATTTTATGACCCTAAACCCCGATACCTAGACATCTCGATGACTAGGTCAATAAGGAATAAAGTCGGGGAGACAAGGCCCAACATACAATAAAAATTCCTTTTTTATTCATTATCAAAGTTGTATATAATAAAATATAAAAAATACAAAAATTGAGTTCGTACAAGAATAATATATAGTGTACAGAATACAGTCTGAACAAGAATCCAAAATTCCAACTTCCCAGACCCATATCTCTCACATAAAAACTCAAATTATATCAAAATCACTTTTATTGTATATACCTTTTAATAAGATATTTAACGAAGGTGGTCTCATATTTTTTGGAGTTAAGGTGTGAAAGTTAAGTTTTGGACCCCTATTGTACCGATTAAAATATTCAATTTATTTATTATTCATGATTTTTATATTTTTATATTTTTTAAATATTATTGATAGTATATTTACATATTAAAATAGTAATAAATCATAAAGAAAACACTAAATTGAAATATGTAAAGAAAATACATAGATGAATTACACATCTCTATACCTGTATACTAAATAGATCTAATTAATTAAGTGTATTTTCTATATCAGAAAAATATAATAAAAATATATCTAAGTCTATAAAAATAAGTTATAATTATATAAAATAATAAATTAAATTAATAAAATAAAAATACAGAATAAAAATAAAATAACAAAATACATAGATAAATATACCTATACATAGCCCCTAAAAAGTATCTTGTAATTATATACCTCGAAAAATAAATAAAATAATAATAAAATACTTTATAAATAATAAGAAAATTATTTTATAACTTTAATTTAAGAAAATCATTTATTTTATTAACTAATTTACCAGTATTTTGACCAACTTTTTTTCTGGTTGGTCTACGTGGGCGACGGGAACACCTCCAATCGATCACCACGGGTTGAGGCGAAGTCCAAGGAGCGCTTCCACCATCTCAGGCAGTTAACGCCGTCGTGAGGTCACATCTCTGGTCTCCTGACCATTGAGGTCCATTTTCCATCTATTTTCTTTGTCTTCTAGCTTAGTCTTAACTTTAGGATCAATTTCGTGTATTTAACCTAGCATTTAGTAGTCCAAATCCCCCTTTTTTGAATTTCACTGGGGCCCTGCTCCGGCGAACCATCCTTCACCGTTTTCCGACCGTTCTCTGCCCACCTCGCAAGCCAGAGGGTTGCGACAATTTTCCTGCGACCTTCTTAACCCTTTTTGTGGGTATTTAAACTTCACTCGTACCTGGGAGGCATTTTGGCTTCTCGCCAGAGGTACCTAGGTGGAGGTTTCTTCCTCGACGTCGTGGCGACGCTCCAGTGTCCAGCCGCCCTTTTTGACTCATCCCTCCATTAGAGGACCCCCACAAGAGCACATATGGGCATTTTAGGAGCTTCAAGGATCGCTGGAGAAGGGAGATCGTGCTCGGAGAACCTCGATGCAGTGGCCTTTCTTCCTTATTCCTCCATCGATCTTCTCTGCCGTAGGATCAAGGAGGTAACCCAGATACCACAACAACCATTCGATCGTCAACCACCTTCACCTTCGGATCGTTCCAGACGATCTAATCACGAACGTCAGCTGTGAACCGACATCGGAGCATGAGAGTGTGCCACGTGGATTATTTACTCGACCTGGACCGTCGCATCGCATGCTTGCTTGGGTATTTTGCACTTTCACCTAAGCATTTTTTGTATTTTTTTGTAGGAATTAAACATTCATAGGTTGCCTTATAATTTTATAATATTTGCATTTAGCCCTCTATACTTATGGTATTTACATCTAGGTCCAAGTTGCATCACTTACGTGACACATTACGTAAGGTGACATTTTACAGCGGACCCCCTAAGCTTCTATGTATTTGTGTTTAGTCCCAAAACTTTTTAATTAAGTTTAATATTTTGTGAAAATTGTGTACAGGCTCCTGGACTTTATTTTATTTATATTAATACCCCTAATAGTATTGCATTTTCTCTTTGTTGCTTGTATTTATTTTTAATAGCAATTAAACTCGAAAAGATCTCAAAAAATAGACGTAGCTTCTTGATTGCACATACATTCATACTATTATTTAAATCATAAATTTTAGTAGTTTTTATTATTTATCAAAAAACTAAAATAAGCCTTTTTATACCTGTTTCTAATAGATAATACATAAAAATTATAAAAACATTTTGAAAAATTCCCCAAAAATGCATTTTGTGTATTTATGTGTTTTTAACCTTCAGGCCAAAAATCACTAAAATTTATAAAAGAAAACTAAAAAATAAACCCCTAAAAACTTTATAAAAATATAAAAAAATTCTCAAAAATTCCCAAAACATATATTTTTTATTTTATATTTTTCTCTATATTATTATTTATATATTAAAATTAATTTGGAGAATTTTTATTCTATTTTCTATTTTTCATCTCCATTTTAATTTCAGATATTAATTTTATCCTTGTTTTAAGATATTTTTGACTTAAAAAATACAAAAATTAGCAAAAAATCTTAGAAAAATAGTAAAAAAATATTTAAAACTTAAAAACATTTATTTTCTTATTATTGATAATTTTTGTTAGTATTTATATCTATTATATCTTATATTGTATATATATCCTATATATAACTTTATATATATTAAAAGAAAAAGAAAATATAAAACTATTAAAATATATTTAAAAAACACAAAATTAAAAATCAAAATATAAAAATATAAAATCAAAAGTAAAAGTAAAAAATATAAAATAAAAAACGCACAAAAAAGAGTATATATAGGCACATACATCACAATCACTTTTGTGCATTTATTTGCCCAATCTATCGTGCTTGTTCCCTGTGTTCGACCTCTACATACTTGCACCTATACACCTCCTTTATGTAAAGTTATAATAAATTTTAACTCCACATTTGCTTTTTATTGCTTAATTATCACTGTTGGTTAATTGTGAATTTTGTGAGCGGTCGCTTCAACGACATTGTGGTTTTGCCTTGTGTAGACTACTTTAGACCCTCTCCAAACTCGAATTATCTGGGACCTATTATACAAATTAGTTATTCTTCATTTAAGGTTGAGGAGTGAGTTGCAATAGAATTTACTGCATAATGGCTTGTCGTGAGCTCATATGTCCAATAGTCTTCCACTAGCACAAGGAGCCATCTAATGGGATAATCTTTAAATCAACATTCATGTGCTAATATATTTAGAAAAATATCTTTGTAGTCTAACTAGTCACTCTGTTCTCAAGGGAGTATGCCAAGTCCTTTTACAGACTTGCATGTCCCCATTAACAGTTCTCGCATTTAATGCGAACGTTGGTTCGAGGTATTTACGGCATTTTGTCTGGACTATTGGCTAGGGTAGATGTAGTGGCATCACCGTCTACCTTCCGGAGGGGCGTATGTTCGATTTTACCTGAGATTGCTTCATCTCTTTGACATGTTTTAGGTGATGGAAGAGGTTTTTCTTTCTAGAACGTGATTGGATGGAGTATGTTGTGGACATGTAATTCTATATAACTAGATTACTACTACTTATCATGTACCAAGTATTAAATGTTAATACAGCAACATACACCATGTCAACATGTATGCAGGCTTTCATTGATCTGATTTATAGTTGTTTTATCTCTATTGCCAAAAGAGGAGCTTCACCCCTCGTTTAAAACAAGGGTCTTGTATGGTCATGATCCTGGGGTTAGGCTACAGGGGTACGAGGCAGCGTCTCCGACCTCGAAAGAAACTTATAAATCATCTTGCTGCTCCCAACTCCGAAATAAAATTATTAATCATCTTGTGTTTTTAATTCTATAAGTAGCTATACAAGCAAAATCCCAAACAAATTATCCATTAAAAGTAAAAAATGGGTGATATTGAGCAATATATGCTCAATATCGATTGCATAGGTCCACATCGGTCAATATCAGGGAAAAGTTGCATCGAAAAGCTCTAATTTCTACTAATACGTGTCGATATATTGATATCTCATTGATATTGGTCGATATATTAGAAAATGATATATACTCGAATATCAATATATTCCCAACCCATCAATATCGATATATCGTTTATAAAAAAATGGCGATGCCTTCTTCCACTTTAAGTAGGGTCGGCTACATGGATTCTTGCTCAAATCCATGTTGAAAGATCCTGCTATTTTTTATGCTGGTTCTCGACTACCTAACACAACCCTTACAAGAAGGGATTTGAACCCCGGTCTTTTGGGTGGTAGGCACACTGTTTGACCAAATGGCAACATCTCTATACAGCTATATTGTGATCACATCAAGTGGTCTAACCCACTCTTATCTCAACATAAATCAAACGGTTATCTTCTCTTCTTCCCTTGAAAGATTGTCAAAAGGTGACACCAATGAGGAATCAAGCCAAGGAATGTTTAAACTTCCCTTGTTAAGTATAATTGAATAATTGAAGAACACATGCTCGACATCCTAGTTACCATATTCATATGATGGACATTTAGTGTGAAGCTTTGGTGTCATCTATAAATCCTAGCAATTCTGGATCTTTGGTTAAATCTTGCCCAAGACGATTGTAAAATTAACTTACTGAGCACATCGAAGAAAGCTGAAATAGTGGAGACTGAATCCGACTGCCCATGGCCCACAGGGGGCTGGCAGTCACCCTCTGTAGCCAGGATGTTTAACACAAGTGTTCATGTGCCCCACCACCACGTCTCCCTTCGCATCCACTCATGTGGAGCAAAGGAGAGATGTCTATAAAGAGAGGAAAATGAAGGGAAGGAGAAAGAGGAAGAAAAAAAAGGGACATTAACAAAAATGTCTACTTTAAAATTAGAAACGTTAAACATATTAATGCTGGGAGAGAGAACCAAAAGATGCAGCGTGTAATGCTGTCAATTTTATAGAAAAAAGGGTAATTGATAAGTTTTGTGGGTATCTTTGTAATTCTCCCTTATAGATTTGCTTATATCAACTGCGATATATGAAAATCACGTCTTTGTCCTTTCTTGGATAAATACTTGCATGCACTGTATCTTGTGCTTATTTTATTTGGAAAGTTTCATTTACGTGTATATCAATTTTCGAATTAATTATAGATGCTTCTTGATGGTCAGTGTTTTGGCCCCTTGGACCTCCTGCAAACATGGAAGACACCCTGGTGAAGCTGTCCTTGCAGCCATCCTATTTATTGAACTGGTCTCTCTCTCTCTCTCTCTCTCTCTCTCTCTCTCTCTCGCCCAGA
Organism: Ottelia alismoides; assembly: GCA_037367405.1. Lineage (NCBI taxonomy): Eukaryota > Viridiplantae > Streptophyta > Magnoliopsida > Alismatales > Hydrocharitaceae > Ottelia > Ottelia alismoides. Next base: position 676,654 of record JAZKJV010004943.1, on the reverse strand, counting down.
GCATGTTACGCAGGCTTGTTTGCGTGAGTTGTACTTGTAGGTCAATAATTGAGTGACTTTTGTTTAATGCAGTCAAGCACCGCGAACAACCAATGGGGTTCCTCAGGCAGCAGGGGGTGGATTCACCCTAGCTAACTTGCAACCTAACTACCTCGAGAGCAACACATTGAAGCCGACTATGAGCATTTCTTCGTCCTACCCACAATTCCATTCCTTCCAGTAAATATACTTCTTTTATTTTTTCCCTTCCCCCATCTACTTATCAATACGTGGGATATCAGCTTACTGTTAACATCGTGAGGATACCAAAATAAGGGAAGACATCACCTTGTAAATTGAGGACTTCCGATAGATTTTCTTCCTCCTTTGTAGCGTTACTCTGAGAGACTGAGACATGAAATAAAATCTGAATGAGGCTGTTCTAGATTCTGGTGCAGTATTCGTTTGCGTCGCATGTAATCATCTATTCTTTTATGCAATTACTAGATAGTTTAAGTCCCGTTGTCTTGGAAGAATATTCACAGCAGTAGTTTTTAGGCCAACAAGTCGGCTGTGGTGGCTGGTGCATGGTCGTTCTCTTTCTGGAACTAATATGTGCATAATTTTCAATCACGCACATACATGGATTGTGAAAATAGAGAAATACCCTCCAGGATGTGGTGTAACTGGATTGTAATAACCAGTTGCCCCCGACTGCATTCCATCCAGTTTGGCCCCTTCAGCTGTGACAGGAAGGAGCTATGTGGGCTTCTGAATGGAGCTGATAAATTAATATCATTTACAGGTAGATCGTCGTACTGAATTCTGTCAGATCCAAGTCCAACCCTCAAACGACAGTTTCCATGAGGAGGGATAAGTTAGCACTAGTTAAATCACAAGGCAACGCTGTCTAAAAATGACATTAAAGCTCCATGTTGAGGCAACCCATCAAGGCTTGTGGAATGCGCACCGTTTGGTGAAGTTGCAGGCTCTCAACATGTCATAGAAATACACCCTTATCTTTTGAAACATTATTGTTATAACGTCACAAATCATGAGCTATGACCGTTTATCAAAGATGTTTTTACCAGTCTTGTGGTGAACTCATTCGGTGATACAAATTAATATGTAAAAACATTTTGGCAAAAGAAAATATACATAGGGTGTGTTCGGATAGTGGGTTTAGGTGGGTTAAACTGGTAACAGGTAACCAATTTTTTGGTTTTGGTGTTTGGATAGAGGGTTAAATTGGGGGTGCGTTAGAAGTGGATTTATTGTGATATGATTGTATTGAAGTTTGAAAAAGTGAGTAGTTATTGTGATGTGATTGTATTGGAGTTTGAAAAAGCGAGTAGAAGTGGAGTAGTTTATAATTTTTATATGATATGATGGTATAATATATTATTTTTTTGATGGAATTGATGATGGGGAATTGATTTATTTAATTTTTTAAAAAGATAGAAAGTGGGCCCCACTTAGAAAGAGAAAGGAGTGGGTTAGGGACGGTAAACCACCCCCAAGGGGGGTTTACCCCCCTAACCGAACAACCCCATAGAGTTTGGGGAGCCTGAGCCTAAGTGCTAGACGAGCTCCCCACGCTTTGAATTGGCACTATTTATGTCCAGTCCATCTAACGGTTCAAAGAGGCGTCGGGGGACCTCTCATGACGAGACGTGACCACATCATGACACATCCTTGCTCATTCCTTGTTCTCTCTTAAGAGACAAAGTTTAGCAACCCTAAACCTCCCCTTTTGTTGTCACCAGTGTTGCAGAAGACGGTATTCGGTATTCAGTCGGAGGGGTCACTGAATAGAGAATAATCGGTATTCGAGCGACTATTCGGAATTATTCGGTTTTGTATTTTTCAATATAAAATTTATTTATAATACATATATTCTTATATTTTTATACATATATGGTCATTAGTTAACATGAATCCAAGATAAAAGTACCAATCAATATAATAGATATATAGAATTTGACATTTGTGGTGATACCATGGTAAAATATAACCCATAAAAATTGAAAATAAAAAATAAAAAATCAAATGTCAAACTCCAGTCGGCTTAGTAGTCGGGCCAGTCGGCCGAATAGTCGGCCGACTATTGACTGACTAGAGGTCTGTTCAGTCGGCTACCCCCCCCGCACCGCATAGTCGGACCGACTATTCGGGATAGTCGCGGCCGACTATTGCAACACTGGTTGTCACAATCGGTCCTGGTGGCATCCAAAACTTTACGATCAGGTCCCTCACGGTCGCATGTAAGGCTTCTTGATTGGGTCCTTGATGATTAGATCGATTAGGGGTGCCTAACATCTGGTCTTGGAGGAGCCTGTGGTGTCCGACAAGTCGGATCTGACAATCGCTGTGTCGACCCTATCTCGGCACTCGACGCATGATCAATCCAATCAGACAAACAATCAACCCACGATATATGAAATAAAATCTAAGTGCGCGGGGTGAAGTTTATTATACCCAACAAAATATGTGTATAGTCAACAAATGTAGGGGTCAAACCACTGAGAGCAAACGGTGGATAGGTATAAAGTAGTGAGAAAATAAATAGGCAGAATAGTTTTAGGTTTTAAAAATAGATAATAAGTCTAATTTTTTTCAAAACTATTTTTAATATATACTATATAATATAGAAAAATATAGAACATAAATCATTATTTTTAGATTTCTAATCAATGTTTACTGATTTTTATAGCCTTTTTAGGATTTTGTAATTTTTATGATTATCTTTTATATTTTTTAGTGATTTTTGATCTGAAGTAGAATTATATAGTAATATATACTATAACTTTTTGAATTTCTTAAAGATGATTTGTATTTTTTTGATTTTTATATGCAAACTTGGAATATAAGTTAAATGCCTAATTAAAAATGCACACGTGAATAAAGAAGTCCCCTGGCATCTACCATATTTTTCCTAGCAGTTATATCATTCAAGAACTATTTAATAAAAATAAAAATGCATAAAATAAAATACAAGCCCGTCTGGGATATAATTGCAAATAAAATTAAAGTACATGAGCATGCATGCAATTTTCCTCAAAATATAACACTATTTGTACTGGTTCATGACTAATTATAAATACCTAAACTTGTGAGGGTTTATATGCAAAATATCCAGCACTCGCACACGGGTACATGAAGTGAGCTAGCAGAGGACCTGTTTGTAATTAACAAGGGATGCAAGGGTCCATTTGCAAATATTATAGACATTTTTAAACTAAATAAAATATTTACCAGACTAATAAATAATTACAAAAGGTGGCAATGTGTATTAGCAATTCACCTCTAAAGAGGCGCTGACCAACGACGTTGGGAGCAATACATGGCTTACTTAGGTGGATCTGATGGTTGAGGCCACAACGATTCACCTTGTTTTCAATGGCCCATATTAGATCTGGGTTGGGCTAGTGATCCGACGACGATGGAGGTAGGAGGAAGAACAAGGAAGAACCTCTTCCCTGGCTTCCTTCGTTCTTTGATTTTTGGCGATTCCTGTCGCTTACCTATGTTCTGATCAACCCTACGACTTCCTGGGGTGAGCCGCACCTGCATGTGGACCTCAAATGGATCCAGGTCCCCTTTAACGGGACATGGGGCTCTGACTTCTTGACACAACCTGGATCTTCGGTTGAAGCTTGGATTCAGCTCTAGGAGGTCCTCAAAGATCTATACCTGCACAAAATTATTCTTCGGCTCGAGACAAAGGACCTCGACTAGTTCCTGAAGGTAGGCAACAAGTGAAGTGAAAAGGCGATGAAGCTTGAGGGTTTGGCAGAAAATCAAGATTCGAGGGACCTTGATCTGTGAGGAATCAAGGAGGAAACATGAGGCTTTGGTGAATAATGCATAGAGGATGAAGATGAGAGTGTAAGCACGTCAAGATATAGTCGAGAGCATAATGAATTTTAGCGGGAGACTAAGGCTCCAACAAACAAAGATCTAGAAATTAAGCTATTCTAATGTCCGATTGACGAAACTAACACTTACACTATACTAAGGGAATGAAATGCAAACTAATATACTAAAGTTAGCAACTCATGTTTGAATATTTCAGGGAGCAGAGAACCCTTTACTGGAGGTGCCTCTATGATGGAGATTTCACCGTCTCCGACCTTGTCCACGTTGGGAATCAAGGAGTATGCATTCCTGTCACCAAGGACCACTCAACCTTGATGATTCTTTGGGGTGTGAAGGACATCAAAAATCAAAAGAGGAGTTGGGTTTTTATTTACACACAAAATTTTGGGTGAAAGAGGCCACGAGATTGCATGAGATTCGTCGAGAAAATGGACGATCATAAGCATGGGCAAGGTGCTGGGAAATGTGGTGACTATTTATTTCGAAGGAATCGAGGCTCCTCGAGTGCGTGAGTTCTGACAAGGGCGACTGGAAGAGAGGACAACTGACCGAGGGTTAACAATCCTCACGCTCTGGTTGGTCCACGTGGATCAACCAGAAAATTCCAGGGTCAAAATACCTTATTAATTCATTTAAAATAGCAAATGAATTTATTAAAAAGTCAAAACATGAAAAGTCTTTCTTATTTTATGGATATTTTTATTTATTTTTACAAGCTTATTTATTAAGTGCTAATTTTTACTTGTATTCATAAAGGTATAAATACTTGTATTTGGTGTATTTTATTTTTATTTGGCATTTGATATTTTATTGTTAATAAACTATTTAAATATTTATAAACTACTTAAATATATAATTTGATATTTTTATTTTATTTTTATGATTTATTTATATGGCTAAATAAACAGGAGTTTATATATTGTATGTATAATATACCTATATAATTTAATATTTGATTTATTTTACTGTATTTTTAATGTTTTTATTTTATTTTTTTGTTTTAATGTATTTTAAATAGTATTTATAATTATTTAAAAATAGAAGAAAGCTAAAAATACAAAGAATGAATAAGTTGAATAAAATTTGCAATTACAAGGTACAATGGGGAACCAAAAAATCGTCTTTTACATCTTAGCTCCATTTTAAATGAAGCTACCTTCACTAGATAGATAATTTAGTTTTATGAACAATAAAGTGAGTTTGGTGAATTTTGAGATCATATGGAGGAGATACAAGTATGTGAAGTTTTGTTTGCGGCCCTTTCCTCTCCCAAGTGCACTATGCATTATTTTTTCGTGCAATTATTTTTGTATTTTTCTTTGTATTTATATGTACAAGATTTATGTTGAGGATTCTATTATTTGAGGTATATAAAATGCAAAAAAGGGTATAAATGGATGTTTATTGGTGTAGGATTTTCAAGGGTATTTTCTATACAACTAGGGCTGCTTATTTCGTGATGATTTTAAAGACATTTTCAAACCACTTTTCACCCTCTTGTTGTATCGCAATCCATAAACTCACAATTATTTCTATATTCGTATATGTATCTGACCATCTTCATCCCTACACATATAGGTCATTACACTTGATTGGTGCCAGCTCCTTGAGGTCAACCTCAGATTTCCAACCAGGTTATAAATATAATTTCTACATCCTTTGCTAATTAATAGAGGTTTAACTGGTATTAGAGTCGACACTTGTTTTCTTTTTGATATACTGATGGATATCAGTTCATCCACCTTTATTCTCCTATTTTGGCTTTAAATCCCTAGTAAAAGATCTATACATTCCACTAACTTGCATAAATTAATATCTAACATTAATATGTAAATAGTGTATAAATACTAATATTTAAAAATAAAACAAAAGAATAAAGAAAATAAAATAAAAATAAAAGAGGGATCAAAGATACCGACTGACTCTAAATCCCGAGACCTAGTCAAATATTGGTTAGATCGATAAGGAACAAAGTAAGGGGAGATAGGGCAAAATAATGTATATAAAACCCTAGAAACTTTAATTGTACAATACATTATATATAGATTGTTTTCACACCATTTTATACACCTTCTAATACACTTCAAATAAAGTATCTTCAACGTCAAACATATATGTAATAACACAAAATAATGGCACAAATAAATCATGCACAAGTCACTCAGTACACTTATTTGAAAAAGCCGTAAATAGTACGTTGATAAATATATCCTCCACAAGAACTCAAATACTAAACTTACCTACATTTTATTTCAAACTAAATTATCTATAAAATAACGATGGTTTCATTTGAATTGGAGATAAGATGCAAAAGCCGACTAATTGGGGTACTATGATTCTTATGTGTATTAAACCAACATATTTTACATTTTATATTGACTTTTTTTATTTTTTTATTAATTGTATATATTAGTTAACATATATATAATATAAATAAAAATAAAAGCATTCAAAATACTAAAAATAATTATTAAACATTAACTACATAGATATAAGATACATATATTGTAAGTATACATATTTATTTATACATATAAATAAAATAATAAAAACCATAAAAATATTTAAATATGTGCTAAATAATATTATAAATAAAAAATTATTTAAATATCATATTATGTTTAAACATAATAAAATAACAATTCAAATAAAAAGTATATAGGTATAAATACATATACATGAGGCATGCAAATAATATACCATATTAAATACGTTGATTAAAATAAGTAAAAATCACATAAAATATGCTTAATAAATAAGAAACACCTTTCATGTTTGAGATATAATTAATAAAATCGTCTTCTATTTTATTTTCATTTTATTTCAATTTGTCCCTATTTGTCTTCTAGTAGTCCACATGGACCAATCATGAGCCACCAACCGAAGACCTAGGTCAACTCCCCATTCCTCCTTTGGACTGGTTTGAAGCATCATATTTCCTCTTCTTCACCATTTTCTCTAGATAGATCCACACCTCCTCTACCCTCGATTCCTTCACAAACGTTCTTCAAATTTCAATGATCTTTCGCACAAACACATGGGCTTCCCTAGTCAACCATTTATCCCAGAGAAACCCTAATTGAAGGAGCTCCCAGTTGATGAAGCACATTTTCAACTCTTTAAGAGTCGCATATCATCGTAGTACATGAGGCGAAAATGGATTTATATGAATACCACCCCTTTGAATAGGCGGAGAATATTTTAGTTGGCAACTCTACTAAGGTCGAACACAGGGACACGAGCCTCTAACTTATTAATTCGATTTCAATTATCAAGTTAAGTGATTATTTCTAAACCTAGGTCAACATGCAGACAATGCATAAAATAAAGCACAAAATGATGCAATTCATGTGATGTGATGCTCGATGCATTGATGAAAAGAATACAAATTTTATTTGATTTTTTTTGCAGGTTAAAAGAGATGACATAAGGTAACAAAATGATATGCAATGCAACATTTATTTACAAGTACGAAGATGCCCCTAAATCTATCAAGTGATTGAGCAATACAAAAAAAGATGAATTTCACTATTAATTGATGTATCAATTTAATCAATTAATATGTGAATGGCATGAAAGATCAATGAGAAAGTGACACAATAATCATTAATACTTATCATACTAATCTAAGTGTCAAATAAGTAAATTAACCATGCCACCATGTATAGAATCAAAATTAGCATCAAAATGGAATTGAAATCAATTGAAATGGAGTCCATATGCTCAATATATAAACAAAAGCATCTAGGGGCATAAATGCAAGAAAAACACGGAAAATAAACAGAGAAAATTAACAAAAAAGTCATTCAAGGGATAGTTTTGTAATATAAAAAGTTGACTGGGCTTCCATGTAATTTAGCCACGCATGGAGGCATTTTTGTAATTTAAAAAAAATCAGATGGGCCCCTACACAATTTTCTCCTAATGCTGTGCATGGAATGCGTGATCTAGAACCGCATGTAATTTATAAAGAAGACGAGGGCATGGATGCAATTTTCCCTGAGCCATCACGTGCTTAGCATATAGGTGGAGGTTTGGTACCAACGTAGGTGCCTCGGGTCACGTGGCGATCCGAGTGTACTCCAGGCAAGGCTTGGTCCCACTGAGCCTAGCCATATTAAACAAGCGACGTGGCATTAGGAGCACCGTTGGATCGGCGCCTGAGGGCACCATCCAATGACACATATACTTCATCATCGCTCCTTCTCCATCCTACCGTTGCAGTGCAAATGGAGCTCTAGTGAAGTGCATGGAGCTCCTCCTTGCTCCTTCATCGTTGCTGATGCTATAGGAAGATTACTAAAGGTATGATAGTGAAGCTCGAGGGTAGGAGACGAAGAGAATCTCTTGGTAGACGCTGATGTCACATGCTCGTCGGAGGTGAAGCTCTAGAATGGAGCTTCACTTGAAGTCCAACAATTGAAGATGGTACCTGCAAAAAGGGTTAGAGGGGAATATAGCTGATACGTACAGATAAAATAGAGGGTTGTGGGGCATAACATGTGGATCCCTTAGTGCGTTCATCTCCACCTCCATCGAAGACAACTACCTGGGGTGGATTAGGTCTTGGAGGATCGAAGAGGAGGGGTCAGACCCTCCACAAAAATGAGGAAGGCCCAACTAAGGTATATGCTCAGTGAATTGAAGGAGAGAATGTAAGGGTGCCACTAAATAAATCAAAGAATAATAAAGTAAACGAAGAAAGGTATTTACCCAGAGAGTTTGAAGAACACGGGAGCATAGGAATAGCCTAGGTTGAGGTCTTGGAAGGTTCTTCAATCTTCGTTGGACTCCGGTGGCCGCTCGGAGCAGCTCAAATGACCGAGGGTGGTCGTGGTGTTGTTTGAGACCATGGGTTTCACTGGAGACTTGAGACCATGGTCGTTCTTCAATTCCACCTCCCCTTGTCACGGGGATGGCAAGAAGGCTAAGGTGAAGTCTCGCACAAAGGGTGGACGTAGTGGAAGAGGGGCAGAGGTGATCAATTTGAAGAGGAGGAAGACTGTTACAGGAGATGGAATTTGTGGGATTGTAACTACCGTCTTTATGCCCTAGAGGATAGGAAATTAATGGGTGATGGTCTCACGTGAGAGAGGGGTGATCGATCCACGTCAGGGTGACGTTGGTTGGAGGAGAGGGCATTTGTAACGATACAAGGGTAAATGGGAGAAGAGATGGGTATGACTACTGAACACACATGGAGGGGGCGATTACTGGAGGTAGGAGATGAGGTGGCGGCGGTTAGACCTTGCGATCCAACGACCCATATGAAGGGGGGGGGGGGGGTTGCAGGCGAGATGAGATCAGATGATCTCATCAAGTGGCCGAGAAGTGAGCGGAGAAGAGTGGTGGAGATGCAACCGATCAGAAGGATCAAACAATGGAATGGGGGAACATGTGGTGAGTGCAGGGCTGGGCCGCGTGACTGTTCCAGAGAGTGCCACATGATCCAATGAGAAAATTAGAAAAGAAGAAAATAGAGAAAAAATGAAAACAAAAATATACAAGTCAAACTAAGAAAAAAGTCAAAACATGAAAGTTGTAGATCTCAATGAGATTTACAAGATTCTTGTTGACAAAAAAGCCAAAATATATCATATTTACAAACTAGATTTTTTGTAAGAATTTTTTAATGAATTAAAACACCTCTTTTTTTATTTCTTTACGATTTTTCATATTTTTAATTTATAGAAAAAACAAAAATACATATATAAAATAATTATCTATTTTTGGGATATTTAACAAGAAGTAAAAAGGGAAAATAAATAAAACAAAAATATGTTAATTATGTACAATAATTAGGGTTAATTATTAACAGTGGGTTAGTTGTTAATTAAGGTCATTTAACGATGCATTTTATTGAATGGTTCAAGCTAGAGAGATAATAGATGAAGTTTGTGATGATAAATCAGAGATTCATCACCCTTTATACTTAAACCATGCTCATCCTCGAACATCTAAAGAATGAAAGAGTCGGACTAATCCCTGACAACGTATGTGGATTTTTAAGGCTTAATTCATTAAGAACCCTTGATTTGAGTGATCCTAAAATTATGGTCTCAACCAAGATCTAATCAGAAGGAATCCAACTACTCTAATTATCAGACTCTTTATATGTACATAGAATATATAAATATGACATTTAGTGTACTACATTCATGAGAGTCAAGATGTCACTTAAGGTCCCAGTCTAAGAGACTCTCCTCAAGAACTAATCCTCAATACTAGGGAATAAGTCAGTTCTTGCATTCAATCCACAATCTCAGTAGTTCATAAGACTTGAAAGTGTAGATGGAAAGCCAGTTGATGGAGGGCATAAGATTGTGTCATTTTTCTCTTCCTCCCAATGGAACAAGGGTCCTCTCGGGTGCCTTATTATGCAACACATATTTTTATTTGTTGATCAATATGTCCGTCAAGAGAGCTTGGAGTCGTCTGCATTTATTTTCCTGGGAGTGCATTAGGGTGCGTTGCTTTGAGTATCTAAGATGCCTTCGACGCCCAGACTTGTATCACTATACGATGCGGAGCCCTTTTTGGGTTCTAGCTCGACTCCTGGTCCTGATAGCTTTTGTTCAAATGGACACTTTGAAATGGTTGGGAGCATTCTCCTTTAGTGGAAGCTCTTTGTAATTGACTGTATATTGAGACATTTTTCATTCGATATTTTTTTCCTTTTTCTTCAGGCTAGCTCCACTGCTTTTACTAAGTTGGCACACACTGTTCAACAGTTTATTAAGATTCATCACACCCTAGCACAAAGGTCAATATCAATAGATAGTATAAGAACTTGTTCTCATACTGGCTAGGGTTTGTTGACACTCAGGTTTCATGAAGCTTTCATCAACTTTATCCAATCCTCGAGCATCATCTAATCCGATCTAGACTCAAATCTCAAATCCAAGTACCTAAAGTGAAAATTTTACTCATCTCATCATTCATGCAGTTGTGCAGGTGATGTGTTGATCACATTCCATTAAGGTAGAGATGAAGAGTGCAATATAACACTCATATCTTTCAAACTAGGGAAGTGAGGATTATTTAGTCTCAAATCCTAATGACTAAAGATGATTAACTCAGACTCTTAAGACCTCAAAAATAAAGTGTTCTCAACCTTAAGCCTTGAGTGATAGTGATCGTGTCAAGGATACACCAACTCAAAAGTTAACATTTTTGCAATTTTTTTGAAAAAAATTATGGAGTTTTTTAGATTCTTTAGAGAAATAATGACTAGCCTAGACTCATATGACCAGTTGCATCTACCTCCAGCTAGTATGGGTGTAAGTATGGATCGTTAAATGGTTACCCATATTACTTCAAGATGGTGCCATACAAATTGTCTTTTAACCACCCACTCTACTAAGGGAGATCATAGTTCCCTCATTGAAAAGTAGATAATTATTTTTAAGTTTAGGAGTCAAAATTGTCATTAAAGAAATTTTGAATTTTTCTGATTTTTATGGGTTTTAAATAGGGTTAGAAGTAATCACAAACACAAGTTAGTCTCATCTAATCCCTCAACGAGTTTCAAAACAAGCAAAATCCTATTTTTCAAAAGCTTGTCAAATATTTTTCAAAATAGTGTCACATAATTAGATTTTTTTAATCTTTTACAAACATTTTAAAAAATCAGTTCAAAAATACTATACCCTATCCCCAAAAAGTTGATAAAAAATTCAAAATATTTGAGCTATGACTAAAGTATATATGAAATATATAGTACAACCCCCTATACTTATCTTTTGCTATGTCCTCATGGAACAAAGTTATACGAAGTCATATCCCATGCTAAAGTATAGAAGATCATACGGGAACTGACTTGGGACACCCCCTATACTTAGGTTAAGAATAACTTAAGTATAAGAAGAGGATTGTGAGAAGGGATAAAATGAGTAGAGAAGAGAAGGTGATAGGGGCTCGGGTACACCCAATACTTAGGATGTGAAGAGACTAAGAATAGAGATATGCAACGAATATGGCGGGGCTTGAGGCGAACAATAAGAGAGGTACATGGTTCCCCCATATACTTAGGCTGAAGATTGGACTAAGCATGCTAAATAAGGAGCTAAGGATGGGGAGACATGTTACAGTTAGGGTTAAAGTGGAATGGATTTACAAAATGGCTGAATGAATGAATCTATGGAGATGGAAGATGGAGTGTCTTGGGTTACAAGAGGATTGGGCAGAATACACAATCGAAGCTCAACCAAGCATGCATATACCCTTGATTCACCAACTCACACATGAAGATCAACATATGTCTGTCATTTATCTTTTCTATTTTATTGGTGAGCATCCAAATTTCGAGTCCATTATGCATGGATTAATAATAGGTTTTTGACACTATCTTAGGGATATGTCCTCACCTCTCAGCAAATAAAACATATCCTACGTCCGATGCGAGTATTGCTCACCCATAACCGAAAGCAAATTTTATTAAGATCGATATACATTAACAATACCAATTTTATGCTTTAACTTATCACTAATATAATGTTAGCATAGATTAATAATACATCTTCTAACTTCCAGTCCCAATTTCATTTAAAACCTAAGTGATAAATTAAAAAGGAGATCGAGAAAAGATGATGCAAACAATAAAACTATGATGCATGCTTAAGAGTTTACAATGCCTCAAACATTCTCCATACAAATGCAAGACTGAATTTACATATATCTTTACATGCATGCGAGTTGAGTGAAACCACACTTAAACATGATATGATTAGCAGGAAGAGTTAAATTCATTTGGCTAAGTTGAGCGATGTTTGGGTGCGTCTCAATGAATCGTATGAATCATATGAGATGAAGTGAATCTCATAGATTTTTATTAGTGTGTCCTAACCTATGATAAGCACATTTGGTATATAAAATGAAATGAGCTCAAAGATCTACATGCCTAAGCCTAGGTTCGAAGACTCAAGTGGAGCCCCACCCAGACCAGGGTGAAACATGCTCTACACACCACATGCAAGTCCAAGTCCATGAGTACACAAGCGAGCCCTCAAACGAGGACCGCTAGAAATGCAATTATTACAAATATTATACGTAAATAAAATGAATAAATTGCTCATCAAAAATTCGAATGCTCCAAAGAGTGCTTCTACGGCTCTTCGCAACGAGAGATCTCAATTCTCGCCTCCTTGTTTCTTGAGCATCCTCGGCCTCAATGGGTCCTACCATAAAAGCCAACATTAGATATACAACAAGACATTTAATGGATAAAAAATACAAAAACAAAACACAACAGGTAGACCTATGTGTTGAAAATAATCAACTCAAATAAAACATTAAAATCCAAGAAATCAACAAAGATAATCAGTGTCCCCGACAAGGATGCCATCTGATGAACCACATTTTCACCTATTTAAGAGTCACATATTATCATAGTACAAGAGGCAACAATGGATCTATCATAATACCACCCCTTTGAATAGATGGAGAATATTTTACTTGAAAACTCTACTAAGGTCGAACATAGGGACACGAGCCTCTACTGATCAATTAGATTTCAATGGCCAAGTTAATGATTATTTCTAAACCTAGGTCAACATGCAGACAATGCATAAAATAATTCACAAAATAATGCAATGCATGTGATGTGATGTAAGATGCATGGATGAAAAGAATACATTTTTTATTTGATTTTTATGCAGGTTAAGAGAGATGACATAAGGCAACAAAATGATATGCAATGCAACATTTATTTGCAAGTACAAAGATGCCCTAATTATATCAAGTGATTGAGCAATACAAAAAAGATCAATTTCACTGTTAATTGATGCATCAATTTGATCAATTAATATGCAAATGGCATGAAAGATCAATGATCAAGTGACATAATAATCATCATCAATATTTAGCATACTAATATAATTTTCAAATAAGTAAATTAACTACGCCGTCATGTAGAGCATCAAATTAACATAAAAATGAAATTGAAATCAACGAAATGGTGTCCATATGCTCAATATAAAAACAAAAGCATTCAGGGTCATATATGCAAAAAAATAGCAAATAAATAGAGAAAATTAACAAAAAGGTCCTACGAGGGGTATTTTGTAATATCAAAAAGCTGACTGTGCTTCCATATAATTTAACCAGGCATGTGGGCATTTTTGCAATTTTAAAAAATTGGATGGACCCCTAAGCAATTTTCCCCTGGTGCTGCACATGGAGTGCGTGACTTGGACCTTTATGCCATTTCTGGAGAATATGAAGGTGTAGATGCAATTTTATCACAACCATCACGTGCCTAACATGCGGGTAGAGGCTTGGTGTCGATGCAGGTGCCTCGGGCCATGTGGTGACTCAAGGGTACTCTGAGCGATGCATGGTCCTACCGAACCTAGACACCTCAGATGAGTGATGTAGCGCTAGGAGCACTGTTGGATCAACGCCGGAGGGTACCAACCAATAATGCATGTACTTCGTCATGGTTCCTCCTTCGCTGTATCTTGGTGGTGCAAACAGAGCTCAGATGAAGTGCCCGGAGCTCAGCCTTGCTCCATCATCGCTGCTGATGCCTAGGAACCTTACTAGAGGTATGCCACTAAAGCTTGAGGGTAGGAGACAGAGAGGAAGCCATCGACGGATGTTAACGACACATGCTCGTTAGAGGTAAAGCTCTAGAATGGAGCTCTGCCTGAAGTCCAACAATTGAAGATGGTACATAGAAAAAGGGTTAGCATATAATATAGTTGAGGCATGTAGGTAAAATGGAGGGCTCCATGGAGTAGTAGGTGGATCTCTTAGTGTGTTCATCTCTGTCTCTTCCGAAGATGAATTCCTGAGGTAGAGGAGGTCGTGGAGGATTGAAAAGGAGGGGTCGGACCCCCTGCGAAGGTGAGGAAGACCCAACGAAGTATAAGCTCAATGAATCAAAGGAGAGAATGTGAAGGTGTGGCTAATTAAATCGAAGAAAAACGAAGTAAATGAAGAAGCGGATTTACTTGGACAGTTTGAAGAAACCAAAGGAAGAGGAATGGCCTAGGTTGAGGACCGGGAAAGTCCTCCAATCTTCGTTGGACTTCGACGACTGCTCGGAGCAACTCAAACGATCGAGGGTGGCCGTGGCATGGTCTGAGACCATGGATCTCACCAGAGACTTGAGCCCATGGTCGCTCTTCAATTCCTCCTCCCCCTGTCACGAGAAGGGGAAGAAGGCTAGGGTGAAGTATCGCATGAAGCGTGGATGCGGTGGAAGAGGGGCGGATGTGGTCTATTTGAAGAGGAGGATGATGATTACAGGAGATGGAATTGGTGGGATTGTAACTGCCATCTTTAATCCCTAGAGGTGATGAACTTAATGGGTGATGGTATTTCGTGAAAGAGGTGTGATTGATCAACGTCAGGGTGGCATTGGTTGGGGGAGAGGGCATGGGTAACGTTAAGGGTAAATGGGAGAAGAGAGGGGTGCGGCGAGGGAACGTGCATGGAGGGGACAATTACTAGAGGTTGGAGACAAGGGAGCGACTGTTGGATCTTGTGATCCAACAACCCAGATGGAGGTGGGGTTGTGTGGACGACGAGATCAGATGACCTCATCGAGTAGTTGGGATGCGGATGGAGAAGATTGATGGAGATGCAACCGACCAGATGGATAACATGATGGAACATGGTAGCAGGTGGCAACTAAAGGCCGTGTCACGTGCCAACTCCAGAGAGCACCACGTGGCCCACTAAGACAATTAAAAAAAAGAAGAAAACAGAAAAAAATGAAAACAAATATTTACAAGCTGAATTAAGAAAAAGTAAGAACATGAAAGTTTTAGATCTCAATGAGATATACAAGTTTCACATTGACTAAAAAGCCAAAATAAGTCATATTTACAAACTAGGATTTTTGCAAGCATTTTTTTAATTAAAAACACATGTTTTTTTGATTCATTTATAATTTTTTGTATTTTTAATTTATGAAAAAATCCAATATATATATATATATCTAATTTTCAGTATTTTGAATAAGGAAAAAGGGAAAACAAAGAAAATAAAAAGATGTTAATTATGTACAATAATTAAGATTAATTATTAAAATAGGGTTAGTTATTAATTAGTGTTAATTAAAGATGCAATTTATTGAATTATTTATGCTAGAGAGAAAATAGATGAAGATTGTGATGATAAATCCGAGATTCATCAACAATCAATGCAATATATAGTTTCTCCTCCACCTCCAGCCAAAGCTAATCAACATCTGGCCCATATAACCCCTTGAATCTGCTCATGAAGTTGAGATCTTGTGATCGAAGTGCTCCCTTATCGATAAAGGTGGGGAGAAGGAAGTCTGAATCGATTCAGCCATCGCTGGAGCTCCTCCATGCAATCTCTGCTCCCATCCATTGTCAACCAGGAAAGGTAGTTATTCTTAGTCATTTCATTTTGCAGGTTAATCTTTGGTATAGTTTAGGCTTTTTTTTCATGATTTCATCTAGTTTTCATTAAAAATCCCAATAAATTCCTTCATCAAAGCTTCTACTCTGACTATCGTTCCATCGTGCTACACTCTGTCCCCGATCCTTCTAATGACCCTCACACACTCCTCATTGCCTTCTCCATACATCAGGCCCATTTGATCAACCTGATCTTGCACATATCAGTGAATGGATATTCTCCCACCACCCACCACCGAAGACACCACCCCATCTCAACCCCTCTTGTTTTATTCCATTCGAGTGAGGTCTGGACCCTCTGTCTGAACTTCACCGATGCGGATCCACTCTAGGAAGATTCTGAGCTCCATAGTAGATCTCCTGACCACTGAAGGAGTAAGGAACAACTGATTGAGGGGGGGGGGGGGGTTATTTTTCCCCGTTCTTCATACTAATATCAGAGTCGTCAGATTTTGAACGAGCCCCAGTTTTCATCTAGATCGTACGAACGTGTGTAGCAGTGACCAACCATTCATCTACGAAGCGGTATCAATGCATGTAGACCGTTCGATCGCCTTAAGTGAAGCACCAGGAGTTGTCAATGAGCGGTCACATGGAGGATATTTTGCACAATCAACCCCCACTAAATGTATTTAAATTTTAATATTTAAACATTCCTTTGAAGTGCAATATTTTTGGATATCTTGCACTCGAACCCTCGACTTTTCCCGTATTTGCAAGTAGGACGAGTGCCAGGTTACCTCACGTGGCTCTCCAAGTGAGGTGCTTATGGGATATTTTGTAGGGGACCCCTATATTTCTTAGACCTATTATGCAATACATTAACATTTTGATTTATTGCATTTTAGTCCCTGCCATGTGCATATTTAGCTCGTGAAATAGGATATTTTGCACATCTGCACCTAAAATGTGCATGCATTTTCTGAAATGCAACGTTTATTTAAATTGCATATTGGACCATATGTTAAAGATTAATTTATTGTGTATTTTATTTTTATTTATTGTTTCCATGTATTCAAAAATTAAAGGAAAATTGCATTAAGTGTGTGAAACCTATATTTATCACATATAATTTTGATCTGGCATTTAAAGTTATTTCCTATTTATTAAAAACAAAATCATGATATTTTTTCATGTTTAAATATTAATAACCCATACAAATTCCAATATTTATCTAAAAATTATAGAAAATCGCATTAGTTGTATTTCAGTTGTTTTAGCATCTATCCAAAAATCACATAAAAATATCAAACAGAAACCCTAAAAATTACAAAATCCTAAAAGCATTATACAATTTTATAAAAATTTTAGAAAAATCCAAACATTGTGTTCTTATTTTTTGTATTTTTAGTATATATTCAAATGAGTTTAGAATCATTTTGGAATCGATATCTATTTTTAAAACCCTAAACAAGTTTCTAAATTTAAGTCGTTCACTATTTTATGTATTTTCAACTTTAAAAATCCATAAAATTAGAAAAATACATACACATTACTAAAAATAGAGAAAAATATCAAAAGCCCATATTATTATATTTTCTTCATTTTGACTTTATTTGACTTATTAGAAAAATCCAAAAACACATTATATCTTTATATATATAAAGTATATATTATTTATATCTATAATATTATATATCTTATTTTAAAATAAGAAGAATTTAAAAAGTTGCAAAATTAAAAACATAAAAACATAAAATATTAATAATCATAAAAATTTGAATATACTTAAAAACTAAAAAAATAGAAAATAAAAAAGAAATAGAAACAAAAAAATCAAATAATCTGTATATCATTACTAACTAGCAATAATAATATTTTTATCTATCTTCATTGCGCTTTCCTAAGTCAGACACTCTACCATACTTATACCTATTCACCTATTGTAGATTTATAATAAATTCTCACAAACACATTGATTACATTGATTATGGGCTGATTGTTGATTTATCGAGTGTTTGGTCCACTGATGAATCTCCATTTCATTACCTTTATTCTATCATTTTGGCCTTAACCCTAGATGATGCACGAAAATAGCATTTATTTGTACAAATTAACATTAATTATTTATTCCATTTATTATGTATAAAATGCAATTTTTAATGCCAAATTATAGAATGAAGAAAAGAAGAATAAAATACCAAAGGTATTTTATGACCCTAAACCCCGAGACCTAGGTATCTCGACTAAGTCGATAAGGAATAAAGTAATGGGAGATAAGGGCCAATAATACAATAAAAATCCCAGTTATTCATTCATCATTTATTCATTTTTGATACCTATTTTATTTTCTACTTTTTACACCTCAAATAAATAAACTTTATACATAAAAGTTGTAGATATTAATTTATAGAAAAATATAAAATTGAGTTTGCATAAAAATAATATGCAATGTACATTCTAAACACCAAGCAAGAATCCAAAACCCAAACTTTACGGACCCATATCTCCTAAATAAAAACTCAAAATGCTCAAAATCACCTTTAAACTTTTAATAATCTATTATTGAAGGTTGTTTCACTTAATTTGGAGCTAATATGCAAAAGTTCGGTTTTGGACCCTATTGTATAATTTACCTGAATACAATATTCTTTTTATTTATCTTTAGTATTTTTGTAGTTTTACATTTTAATAATTTTGTAAATATTATTTATAGTATATGTAAATACTAAAGCTAAAATATAAACATAAAGAAACATAAAAATAAAATAATATACAAATATATATGAAATACCTATACTTATACCTATATAACTTATACCCATATTTACTTAAGTATACAAATAACATCTGAAAAATATAATAAAATATATTTATGAACAAAAAAAAGTTATAAATATATGAAATAAGATAATAAAATAATAAAATCAATTATCAAAATAAAAATAAAAGATGCAAAACATATGACCCATAGATTTTCTACATGTTCAATATTTTCCGACTTGCGGACATTGTATTTGAGGTAAAATGATTAGGATGCCTTTCCATAACATGGTTACAAGATGTGAAGATATTCTTGACCTAATACATACTGATGTATGTGGTCCCTTTAGTACCACAACTCCTAATGGATATCGATACTATTTGATGTTTATTGATAACCATTCATGATACAGGTTTATCTTCTTATTACGTCATAAATCTGAAACCTTTGAAAAGTTCAAAGAGTTCATGTCTTTGGTTGAGAACCTAACAGATAGGAGGATTAAACAGATTCGATCTGACCGAGGTGGCGAGTACCTCTCATATGAATTCAAGGAATACCTTAAAAATAAAGGAATTGTGTCCAATCTCACTCCTCCTGGAACTCCCCAACTTAATGGTGTTGCTGAAAGATGCAATAGTACCATCATGGACATGGTCCGTTCAATGATGGGTAAATCGCATTTACCACTTAGTTTCTAGGGATAGTGGTAGAAACTGCAATATATATCATGTACATGATTCCTAGCAAATCTATACTTAAGACTCCTTATGAGCTTTGGTATGGAACCGAACCTAATGTAGAGACTTAAGGATTTGGAGTTCCTTGGTTCGTGCAAAGAATGTGGATCAAGTTAGCTAGAACCTTGCACTCGTGAGTGCTACTTCTCTGGGTATGTTAAGGACTGTATTTACACCAGATTTATAACCCTTAGTCTCAGAAGATCTCTGTCTCTAGAGGTGAAAACCTTATGGAGGAGGATTTCCTTAAGTGTCAAGACAAAATGAAGTAAAGGAACTCATTGAATCCCCTGAGTATATTGAGTTTTTTGAACCAAAAACTGATGTAGCAAATGAATATGTAACACCTGTACCTCTTTAAAGGAGTTCAAGGGTGGTTGCACTTGCACCATCTGAAAGGTACATATTCCATGTATCATGTGAAACTAAAAATGATCAAGATTTGTTTGATGAAGCACTCGTGGATCAAGACATGGATAGATGGATGCTAGCAATGAAGTCAAAAATTAACTCCATGCATAAGAAAGGAGTATGGAATCTTGAGGATATACCTAGAAGGGTAAAACTCATAGGGTGTAAATGGATCTTCAAGAGAAAGAGGGGACCCGATGGGAAAGTAGAGACTTTCAAAGCACGGCTCATAGACTAGGGCTACACATAGAGAGAAGGCATCGACTACAATGAGACATTCTCTCCTATGGCTATGCTTAAGTCTATCAAGGCACTACTAGCTATAGTTGCATCTCTTGACTATGGCATCTCACAGATGGACATCAAGACGACTTTTCTCAATAGATACCTCGAGGAGGATATCTATATGGAGCAGCCCCAAGGCTTCATAATCGAGGAAGGTAAAGTATACAAACTGAATAAATCCATCTATGGGCTGAAACAAGCTTCTTGCAGCTGGAACACCATATTCGACGATACCATAAAGATTTATGATTTGGTGCAGGATCTTGATGAACAATGTGTGAACAAGAAGCTTAATGAGAGCGTCATTGTGTTCCTCATGCTTTACATAGATGGCATCCTTATAATTGGGAATGATACAAGGATGATGACCAGTTTTAAGACTTGGCTATCACATACCATCGATATGAAAGATCTTGGAGAGTCCTTACATCTTGGATCTGAAACTGTTCAGAAATCGAGAAATATTGGGATTGTCACAACTTGGGTACATTAAGAAGATCTTGGAGCATTTTCATATGGAAACTCCAAGAAAGGTTTCCTTCCCTTAAGACATGGTATCCACCTATTTAAAGGGATGGCTCCTCAAAATGTTGAGGAAAAAAATCCATGGCTAGATGCCCCTACGCATCAGTTTTAGGAAGCTCAATGTACGCCATTATGTATATAAGGTAAAATTTCTGCCATGTAGTGGGAGTGGTAAGTCATTACCAATCATGCTATGGAGAACAA
This sequence comes from Ottelia alismoides, assembly GCA_037367405.1. NCBI lineage: Eukaryota > Viridiplantae > Streptophyta > Magnoliopsida > Alismatales > Hydrocharitaceae > Ottelia > Ottelia alismoides. The sequence continues at coordinate 655,535 of JAZKJV010004943.1, read as the reverse complement.
CACTGTATTGCAGTGAAGAACATCTTCAGGTATCTAATACAGACGCAAGATTACATCTTTGTCTATGGAGATGGTGATCTCCATGTCTTGGGATATATAGATTCTGACTTTTAGTATGATATTAATGAGTGAAAGTTGACATCAGGGTTTGTGTTCTTGTTGAATGGTGGTGCTGTGAGTTGGAGAAGCAAGACATTACCGCTTATTCAACAACAAAAGCTGAATACATTGACACATCAAATGTTGCAAATGTGGTTGTGCAATTAAGCAAGTTCATCGTGGATCTTGGCCTCTCTGATCCATCCCTCTACTCTACAATAACACGAGAGACATAGCTCAAGCGAAGGAACCCAAATGGCATCAAAAGAGAAAGCACATGGAAAGGAAATACTGTATAATTCTAAAGATTCAAAAGCGTAGTGATATCATCATCACCAAGGTGGCCTCTGCCAAAAATGTTGTTGATCCGCTTACCAAACCATTGATAAAAAAAGGTTTTCAACCAACATGTAATTAGTATGGGTCTAAGGATTGTACTTGAATGGTTTTGAGGGATAGTGGGAGATTGTTAGCAATGTGAGCATGAGACGAACCATTCCTACAATAAATGTTATTGTAATGTTTGATATATCACTAAATGTCATTGCTTTATTTTCATTCCCTGTATGAGATTAAATGAATGAATGCACTATAAGGTCCCTTAGTACAATTAGGGTTATGCACCATGGCCATATTGATGATCGTACAGTTGTTGATTCAATTGTTGAATAATGGAGGTTGGTACTTGGATGAATATTTAAAGAGTTAGATTGAGGACTCATCAAGCACCGTCAAATGATTGTTAAGAGATGATCTCCATCCTTAGTAGGAGATCACAATCCTTTCTAATTTGCATGATATCTGACCGACCTCTTGATACATGTCCTATGTATAGGAATATAGATTCGGAGGTCTCAGATAAGTTAGGTCAAAGAGTTGACTTAGTGAGATTGAGATAACCAAGTCATATGTCATATGCTGTCGTGATATAGGAAAGCATCCTCTAACCAGAGACAGATATATTTCTATATGTTTAAGTTTGTACATTTAGCAGATCGATATGCTGATGGCCTAATCAAGGTCTATACACTAGTGAGCTTGTGTGCATACAATGTCATATGTGTAATTGATAACCGAATCCGACCTGCAGTTATTAGAGTTATCAATGTAGAAGAACTGCGAAGACATATTCGATTGAATCAAACAAAAATCCGATAAAATAGGAGAGAGAGATAAAATGAATTTCTCTCCAATTTTGTCTTTAAACTAATTGTTTATTCAGGTAAGCTTCCATGGGTCGAATCTGAGGAGGCAAAATAGAAATATCACAATTTTTGAGAGGAAAAGAGATATTTTGTGATTTTTATTTCTTCTTGAAAATGATAACAAAACTTAAAAAAGGATACAAACTTAGAAAAATAAAACAAGAAAAATATACGATGAAAAATCATAAGAAATACAAAGAAACCTCACTAGGATAGTTGTGAACTAACCTAGAAAAATCGATGAAAAATAAGGCCAAAAAGAGGTCCAAATGTATCCCACAATACATGGGTAGAAATGTAAGAAAAATACAAGAATCTGTTATAAGAAGGTCCTTATCCATGGACAGATTTGAAAAGAAAACACGATTTATTAAGTTCATGTCCCTGCTTGGGAATCTAAACATAATTCTGGAAACGTTTTGGAGCGGGCTTGAATCTCTAGAATGCATGGGGGCTCTTAATGCAAAGTTTCCACTAGTTCAGAGTTAGCAGTCAGGATCATAAGATAGGAGTGGATCTGGACCATTGGTTGGTGCTACGTGCCACGAAATTGTGGCTTGAGTTCTTGACCATGTTCTTCCCCAATATGAAAAGCAGCGGCGGTGATGGAGGTTAAACCGAGCTCCTCTGCAGCTAATAGGTAAGAAGTGGGGCTGGAAAGGGAGTGCCTCCCCCTTTAAAGCACTCCCACTACGTGAGGGAGTCAGTGAAGAAGAACTGTGAGAAGAACTGAAAGTCTGGCTAGGGTTAGAAACCCTAGCATCTTTAGTATTACTTGATGGTAATTGATGAAGAAAATCATATCACTAGATGTAGAATGACACTCCATATATGTAATAGACCTGCAAGTTAAGATTCGTATTGCTCAATTCACCAACGGATCAGGCAAGATTAAGTTGTTCATTGTAGTTCAAAAAGGTTCCAGGATGTGATCTTTGAATACAAAATTGAAAGCGAATTGAATGTTATTAGAGATGGAATTGAATTACAAACTAAAGATGGGTAATTAACCATGCTAATGACGTGATTAACTACTCTAATTTGGCGTGAAAATTGAAGGAATAATAAGGAAGAATGAGGTAATACCTGGGAAGATGAGGTTGTATGACCCTATGTTGTCTTCGCTCGACGGTTGGTGGCCGAAGTTCTATGCATGTGGTGGCGTTATGCAAAGCCAATCAAGGCTTTGGAACGTCTCCTCCCAAGTCCCTTCTTCCACGCGAAGGGGTCACCAGGCTCTATCACCGCCGGAGGTGGTCGGGGCAGGCAGAGAAGTGGAGGGTTTAGCTAGGTAGTTTTGGGAACTGGAAGAGTTTAAAGAGTTACTTGCAAATGGCGAAATTGATGGAGTTTTATAGGATGATTGAAGGGGGGTTAGGTAGAGATCGATGGCTGGCGTGAATGGTGGTTGTTAGGAGATTAGGATGTAGGGTTTAGATGGAGTGAAGAGGTTAGGATGGAGGCAAGGTAATTAGGTGAAGTGAGGCTGGAAGAACAGATCGAACAGCTTCTTTCTTGAAGAAGAAGACCTAGGTGTTGACACGTGTTAGCACTTGGTTGGTCAGTGATGGAAATGCATTAATAACTATAAAATATATAGTAAATAGTGTTGTTTTAAATAGGTATAAAAACGAACAATGTAAATAATTAACTTACCTAAATTATGAAATAATTAGTTTTTTATCAAAAATAAAAAATTTTGAAATATAAATATTATATTAATAAATAAGTATAGATAATACTTAATTAAATAGGTAATTGATTTTTAATTTAATATATTAATAAATTATATCATTTCTCTATTTTATTAATTAATAAGATTATAAATAGATTATTTGTGAATTTTTATAGATTTTAATAAATTAACTTAAATATATTAATAAATAGGATATAAGTTATGATGTTCAATTTCATCTATAAATTAGGGTTTTTGATTTATTTAAATAATAAATAAGTTCTAAAAATTATTAAATAAATCATGATTAAACTATAAGATTAAGAAAATAATTCAAAATTATGAAATCATTAAAATAATAAGTATTGTGTTTTAGATAAAATAAATATCTTAGAAACCTAATTGTGATTAGGTCCCAAAACTGACTTTTTACAAACAAATTATGATTTTAGTGAAATCACCTCATTAATTAGAGTATACTATTTCATGAACTTTAAAGGTGAGTAGAGCGAAACTGGAGTTCGTATGAGAAAGTTATGATGTTCAAAAGTGGAGGATTTGACAATTTAAAAATTGGATTTCTTAGCATATATATAATATAATATAATAGTTTTTTTACTTATTTTTATATTTTTCTATACATTTTCAAAATAATTAGGAAAAGAGTTTGATGAAAAATATTCTCATGAATTAATTAAAAATCAATGAAGATGTGATAATTATTGGATAAATAGTGAATAATGTATAAAGTGTATAATTAATTATTTTTTATTGTTTTATTTCCTTTTCTCCTCCAACTTATTTGTTTATCGACCAATCCATACTGACTTGGTCTCAGGGGTTAGGTTATAAATATATCTTGCAGCTATATTTATTTTATAAGTCATATTATACATATATACATATCTACAATATGCTTTTTTTATTTTCTTTATTTTTATTCTATTATTTATTTATGATTTGATGCATAAAAGTGCATTTTTATTCATGAATATGATTTTGTTAAAAGATGAAAATTAATGAATATTTACATGCATTTGTAAGGGTTTTAAGACAAAATGCAGAAAGAATGTTTATGAATCATGGATTCATCAACCCCCTATACTTAAACTTTGCTAGTCCCTTAGCAAACACTTATTTGAAAAATAAGGGAAAAGAAAGAAAGTTAGAATGGATTTCTTTTTCTAAACTAATTCATGAGAACAGACAAAGGACGGAGCTTGATCGAGCCTAAAACAAGCATTTTGTTGAGAAAAAAATCCTAATCCTAGTTAAGGATCCAACAAAATGCTTGTTTTAGGCTCGATCAACCACCGTCCTTTGTCTGTTCTCATGAATTAGTTTAGGAAAAGAAATTCATTCTAACTTTCTTTCTTTTTCCTTATTTTTCAAATAAGTGTTTGCTAAGGGACTAGGAAAGTTTAAGTGTAGGCAATTATTGAATCCATGATTCATAAACATTCTTTCTGCATTTTGTCTTAAAACCCTTACAAATAAATGTAAATATTCATTAATTTCCATCTTTTAACAAAATCATATTCATGAAGAAAAATGGGCGGCAGGTCTGACAGTCTTGTCCGTTTTTCCTCTCTTAATTTTTTGCAACGATGCTTTGCTCGAGAGAGATTTGACGCTTCATAGAAAATCTACCTTGTACATCATAGATTCATGCCACATCTTGTCCTAGGGAACAACACCATTAATCCACCCGTGATCTCGCCTCGAACCTAGCCCCTTCACCACATACAAAACTTTTTAATTAAGTTTAATATTTTTGTGAAAATTTCATACAGATCATGGACTTTATTTTATTTATATTAATACCCCTACTGGTATTGCATTTTCTCTTTGTTTCTTGTATTTATTTTAAATAGCAATTAAACTCAAAAAATCTCAAAAAGTAGTTATAGCTTCCTAATTGCACGCACATTCACACTATTATTTCAATTGGCAATTTTAGAAGTTTTATTATTTATAAAAAAATAAAAATAGGCCTTTTGTCCTTATTTGCAACATATTATTAAATTGGTTTGAAAAATTCCCAAAGAAGTATATTTTGTGATTTATATGTTTTTAACCTTCAGACCAAAAATCACTAAAAAATATAAAAGAATACTCAAAAAATAAAAAACCCTTAAAACCTTTATAAAATATAAAAAATAAAAAAATTACCCAAAAATATGATTTTTATTTTATATTTTTCTCTATATTATTATCTATACATTAAAATTAATTTAGAGAATTTTTTATTCTATTTTCTATTTTCTATTTTTCATTTTCATTTTAATTTCAGATATTAATTTTATCCCTGTTTTAGGGTATTTTGACTTTAAAAATATATAAAAATTAGCAAAAATGCTTAAAAAATTGTAAAAATGGTAAATAATTATGTAAAACCCAAAAATATTTTATTTATCATTTTTTTATTTTTATTAGTATTTATATCTATTATAGCCTATGTTGTATATATATCACATATATATAGCTTTATATATATTAAATGAAAAAGAAATATAAAAATATAAAAATATAAAAGCATAAAATTAAAATAAAAAATAAAAAGATAAAATCAAAAATAAAAAATATATAAATTTTAAAACCCACAAAATCACTTTTATGCATTTATTTGCCCAATTCATCCTACTTGTTCCCTGTCTTCAATGTCTACATAATTGCACCTATACACCTCTTTATGTAGAGTTATAATAAATGTTAACTCCAAATTTTCTTTTTATTGCTTAATTATCATTGTGGGTTAATTGTTTATTAATCCTGGTTTCGTGAGCAGACGCTTCAACGACATTGTGGTCTTGCCTTGTGTAGATTACTTTAAACCCGTGCCAAACTTGAGTTATCAAATGGCACCGTTGCCGGGGAGAACAACACATATATTGGCAGTATTTCTTATTATGATTATTTGCATATACTTTTCTCTATTTGTTTTCTTACTTCTTTGATATTAATTGATTATATGTCTAATCAAATATTCTTTGTGCCTTTGTTGCGTGGGATCGTGGATCCAGGAGGATCGCCTCAGTGATTCTGTGCATCCTTGGGAAGCAGAGTCGGCTATTCTACCCTAGCCGGCAGGAGAGAGCAATCAAAGGCACTTGGAGGATTTTTGGGAGACAAAGCTCCACTTGCATTTTTATTATTGTAATTATTTGTGTAATTTAAGTGAGAGAGAGACACCATTATTGTAATAACTTGAACATGACTCTCTAGGACTTTGCCACACTTCACGAGGTCCAGTGCTCGAGGGATTGTTCCCTTGGGGGCCTCATCCACATTTGCATCACCTTTTTCATTTGTTTTATGATTTTATTTTCTTTCTTTCGTGTGATTGGGCCCTTAGATTTAGGATTGCTTGATGATAAATTAAGGCCAAACACCTAACAACCATTGCATGCTCCTATAGATACATTTGGACTTAGTCAAAAATTAAATTGCTTCTCACTCAGTCTTTGAACCATGTGCCGTGAAAGTCCTCCATACAACACTTGCAGGACCCACTATTGTGGGCATCGAGGAGACTCCAAGATCGGACCCTTAGGTTCTATTCTGAGTCATTAGCATTGGTTCTTCACAATAATAGCAATTTCTGAACTTAAGATGATTTCATCGACTTGCATTGCATATAGATAGGTTTCAATTCTATTGAGCATCTTTGCATGTAGAGTGCTGGAGGTAAGGTGAACATTTACGCTTTAGCATTCATCATTATTTTGCCACTTGCATTGCTTTTCCAACTCTCCCTCTGATTTTGACTACCTAGGTGCTACGTAAAATTGACTCCTCGTTAGGCGTATGCATTTCTTATTAAAAATCCAAAAAAAGTGATGATAATAAAATTGGGACTGCTAATATTACTTGACCCTAAAAAAAGATCAAAAAGAAAATAGTTGTCTCGGGCTCAGTAATCCCCTCATTATCTTCATTTTACATTGCTCAACGTACACACTAAGGTTAATGCCCAAATCCCATCAAGCCAACCTAAGTGTTTGTACAATTTTAACTTCTCACCTAACTCTAAAACATACAAGATAAAAAGACTGATCTTTTATGGTCTCTGACGAGTTGAGTAGATGAATTGAGGGGTTTGTTTTGTGTGCATTTATCTGTGTTTGCTTGTGTGTATTCTAGATCTCTTATGCGCATTTGCACCTTTTTCTTACTACTCTTGACTTGACCATCATGCGCTTCCGATCATTTTCTCTTGTTTTGGAGATGGCCGACTGGAGTGTTTTTTATTCGACTTTCACATATCCCTCGTACCCTCCAGCTGATCCACCTCCCTTTTTACCAGGAGGACTTTGCTCGTAACTTTTGTACATATCTACCTCAGCCACAATATCAGCCCTCAAATTTTTACCCACCTCCACCTTCACATTTCCTTCACATCCATCCGAGACTGAGTTGTTGGTGTTGGACATGCGAGCCCACGATGAGCCATTATGTAATAAATATTATTACACATATCATTCCCTGATATGAAATGAAGAATGAATAATTTGCATAATAGGTCCCTTACAATTAGGGTTATGTACCATGGCCATCTTGATGATCATACAGCTGTTGATTCAACTATTGAATCATAGAGGGTGGTGCTTGGATGAATATCTAAAGAGTTAGATTGATGACTCATCAAGCACCATCAAATGATTGTTAAGAGATGATCTCCAGCCTGAGTAGGAGATGGCAATCTTTTCTCATTTAGGCTGATATCTGACTGACCTCTTGATGCAGGTCCTCGGCATAGGAATAAAGATTCGGAGGTATCAGATTAGTTAGGTCAAAGAGTTGACTTAACGAGATCGAGATAACCAAAGTCCTATATCGTATGCTGTCACGATACAGGCACGCATCCTCTGACCGGAGATAGATGTGTTACTATATGTCTAAGTATGTACATTTGGCAGACCAATAGGTTGATGACCTAACCAAGGTCTATACACCGGCGCGCTAGTGTGCATATAAGGGCATATGAGTAATACGATCTCTCAAAGAGATCATACAGGTTCACTTATTGAACCGGAAGGCATGAGCTCACTCATGAGATATTGGGAAGAATCTAATTTCGTGCGCACGGTAGTCTCGCTTTGGAAGCTTAACTGAATTTGTTGGTTTGATATATACTTTTGAAATGTATACGATGAAGACCTAGGTACGATATATGCTTTTGGAAAGTATATGATCGATACCGACTCCCAATGATCAAATGAGAAACTTACTGATAAAACCATGAAGTAGATAGTATAAAGTTGATCCAATACTTCGGGTTTAGTCTGAGTCTTCCAGTATGCAGGATGTACATGTATTGGGAATACCTGAGGGTGATGTGATCATAAACGATTGTATAACCATGACGCTTCCATTCCGAGGGAGTGATGAAACGGGTTTGGATTTTAGTGACTCCTCTCGATAGAGAAGTAATCTGATCTTGGTCCAGGTGTTGGACATTGATCTGAATGTGATTCAGATGCAATGAGAAGATTAGATTTACGGTCTTGATTTAATCAAGCATCTATGGGAGGCCCGCGATCTGGATTTGAGATATGATCTCAATATCCATGTCACTATACGTGGAACAATACAATCGCCCTGTCCTTATCTCCAAGTATCTGCGGAGAAAGCGCATTATCCTTAAATGGGTTCAGGATAATTTCATTGTTGAGATTATATATCCAAGCATTGAGAAAAAGGATAATTAAATGTGATTTAATTATCATGATTAATATGAATTTGATTCATATTATAAAGAGAGATATCTTAGATAATTAAATTTGATTTAATTATCAAAGACATAAATAATGTGAATGTGATTCATAATATTTGGACACAAGAGAATAGAGATCCAAGATGATTAAATGTGATTTAATTGTCATGGATATGAATAATGTGGATAGCAATATCCATATTAATCAAATATATTATAAATGTGATTTATAATATATTAGAGAGAACTATTTGTAATTTACATTTGTTAATTAAATGATGATGTGAATTGGATTCACATTGGACAATTAATTGAAAATGTAATTCACATTTTATTTTAGGTTGTAAATATGATACACAATTTTCCAATGGTAAGATTGCAATATTCACAAAATAATTATCAATTATTTTTGTAGAATAATTTACAACAAGTGTTGTTGTAAATCTTGGAGATTTCCATGGAATAATATAATCTCATGAGATCTCATGAGATTGCCACCGAATCCAATATTATGGAAGGAGGCAATCTTCATTCCATAATATCCATGCTTGATTGATTTAATTTGGGATTGATTTATATTGATTTATTAATATAGATTTAATCTAAATTAAATTAATTGTTGTTGGTTTTTACCAACACAAATCTTAGCCATTGAAAGAAACACAATCAATGAGAGCCATTGGAATTGTGTTGTCCCATGGATTGAGATCCATGGATCCCAAAATGTTATAAAAGGAGAGGCGCTCCATTGCTCTTCTTTACATCATGCTTGAGAAGCATATCTCTCTCTCTTTTCTCTCTACACGCCAGCCCTCTCTCTCTCTCTCTCCCTCTCATGGCCGTCCACCATGGATGCCCTAGAGAGGTTCTCCATCGCCGCAGCGTCGTCGTTATGCTGCCCGATGGTTTGCTCGTAGATCTCCGTCTACTTCGGCGTGCCTTGCTCGTGAAGAAGATGTCGGATCTCGTGTGTCGAGATTAGGAGATCCGTCGCTTGGTTCACCAGCATGGATTGCGAGAAGCACGCGGTTCATCCCCGCGCTCGAAAGTGTCTCCTCCGTCGGATCGGACTTGAGACATGAGGTCTCTTTGTTTAGAGACTCGATCGCAACCACACTTCAAGAGGTAATCCTATTACTTGTTTGTGGTTTATACAAAACGATCCGAGAAGTGTTCTTCGATCATGTGGTTTCGTCGCATGAAAATTTTTTAATTTCCGCTGCATAGAACAACTAGTGTGACTAGTCGTTCTTCGTTGTATTCGATACGACACTCACGCTTCCGTGATGCGCTTGAGGATCTAACCATATCTTTCAAGTGGTATCAGAACCTTAGATCAGTGGTTTTGGATACGATCCATGAACCGAGGATGACTTGGGTTCATTGGGGTTTGCGAAAGTTTTCTTGCATTTCATTTTCGCATCTCTGTTTTGATATTTTTTTCGGTACTGTTTAATTGTTTAAACACGAAAATAATAATTGAATTTTGTTCCCCATTAAATAAGGAAATCGTAGGATCTGAGTTTACGTGATTTCGATTCCGTTTGCTCAAGTTATACTCATTTTAGTAAAAATGTATCCACAGTTTCGGGGACTGCGAATCTTAACGTAATTAAGATGTTAATTGCGAACTTGAAACGCCTTGAAATGCGTGCAGATTACTTAGGTTCTGTTGTAAATCAAATTAGTAAACTTTAGGCACTTACTTTGCTTAATTTGGATTTAAATTGATTGAGATATGATATTTTTAGTAAGTGGGGGTCACTGCTGGAAATACTTTCCTAATCAAGAACCTAGTGATTGTCATTTAATCAATAAGTGAAATTAAATTGTTTAATTTCCTGGAATAATTAAGCATAAATATTTGTGAAATATTTGATGATAATTATTTCCTTAAATGACATTGCCTTAACCAATATTTGATTAGATGTGATCTAGATCACTAATTGGTTACATGATCTACATGATCTACATTCCAACAAACATGTTGCTTGAATAGGATTTGGGATTTGTTTAGCAAATCTTATTATAATGTTAACCAAAATTATTTTGATTATTATGGTATAATTTTGGTTGAAGAACCGATGATCATCTCAAGTACGAAGTGATCTATTTTGCATTATCCTTTCCTGAGGTGGATATGGTGTCTAGTCGGAGAGCATTGGGGTTGCGGGTTGCAACGTATGTGGCCCGTCCCACTCTCGTCGGTACTGACCATGACAGCGGGTAGGGTTAGTATAATGCTTAAGAAATCATGATGTATTTTAATTATTAAAATTCAAAATAATACGTATTTGAGATAATACCATAATTCAAGTAACAATTAAAAATGTTTATTGGATATTAATTGGATCTTTAATTTAATATGATTAGATTAATTGAAATCCAATTAAAATTAAGACACTCTATTATATATAGACGTGTTATTTCCCTTGGAAGAATTAATCATAATGAATGTGATTCATAATGATGAATTAGAATTGAATATGATATGGAGGATCACATAAGTGACATCCATGGTCTCCTGTCCAGGCGAAGGGTTCCGTCGCCAGGGATTGTATGTAGGAGACGCCTGTCTGAAGTGACAGCTCCTGTATGCAAGCGCATCTGGATCGGGCTCTTCGCTTCTCGAAAGAGTAAGGACGTATGCGTAGTGACCCCAATATCGGGTCCTCATATTATTGGGGCGATATTGGATTGCGCATAGCGACTTGTATTCCTATTGACGGTTGGTTCAATTAATGATGGGTCAACATTTCCTTAGGGGTGGTGGGCCCGGGTGTTAAAGACCGAATTGGGAGATGCAAGTTGGACTTGCAAGGAGGAATGTGTTCCCGCTTCTTTTTATCCGAGTTGTATGTTCTCATATTATTGGGATGCAATAAAGATAAGGAAGGAGATCCCAGATCTTGCTTGAGATATAATGGTAAGTATATCTCTTACATTGAAAGTGATTAAGGGAATGAAATTTCAGTGTTGACAAGGCAAGACAACTTTGATATAAAAATTCCTAAATCGAAGTAAAATATGTATATATATATATATACGCTTATGCAAATTTCTTATTTCAGATAATCCTTCATTAAACCCCCTCAATGTTATACTCAATGATAACCAGTAAAGTATCATGAATTGGACTCATGATCCAGATATTGTACTTGCAGTTGAACACATAATGTATGTGGTTGCAATGTGCAAGTTTCCTCATAATAATAAGGATTTGCAATTAAATAGATAATAGGACTACAACCCTAGGGTTTGTATGTCTCTATAGTCTTGATCTCTCATCGGATGTACTTTGGAAGTGACATGTTGATGATAATCATAATTGTCATATAATCCTTATAAAATCTAAGAAGATATTCTGGCATACATATGTGCTCTTGACATTTATCATGAACGACATGGTTCACTGCATCATGCAGGATGGTGTCTCTATAAGAGATGATGTATTCAAAATGTTTGAATACCTACCTGAACCAATGTTTTAAGAGTCTAGATGGATGTAGACATGATGAGTGTCATCATTCTACTGTCTACACTCTAGTCATTGATGAAGCTTCATACTATTCATATCGTATGAATTTAATGAAGCATGTACAAATATTGAAATGCTCTTACATTGAATTCTTTTGAATTTAACGTAAGAGATCCTTAGTCTTAAGCAATGGTTGTTTATAGATAATGGGAGCGCAGTGGAAGCATGGGTTGGACCCAAGTAAGAAAGAAAGTCAAAGAGTTGACTGTACTTCTGTGACTTCCATATGACATCCAAAGAGTTGGATGAATGCCAATACTGCAATAAGTTGATGTGTTGATAGTATGACTATCAAGTCTGTCTAGAATCCTTAGAGAAGGACTCGGATAGAACATCAAAATAATCTAAATAAATAATTGAAATTGACTTTCTTATTTGTTAAGATAGAGTCTAATAATTGTATCTCAATCTTCTAACAACACTTGCAATGGATTGCATATGTTTTAGAAGACTGGAAAATTTGATCTTAAGGTTTATAGTTATCTACATGGATATTGATGCAATTGTTGCAACAATCTCTGTTAGATTGATAGACTTATTAATTTCAGTAGGAGAGCCCTTTGTCTTAGAGAATGTCTCTATGACCTAGACTTTGGAATACACTCTATGTTTATTTCTAAATGTTGGAAATAAACATAGATTCTGAGATAGAACTATCATAAAGAGTTATGATGGAGATATTTCAGATAGTAATCTAAAATCTAGTGGACTCCACTAAATTAGAAAATTAAGGAATGGTTCATTAACATTTCTAATACTGAAAATTAAAACCTTTATAAATCAAATGGAGGATGAAGATCATTTGGCAATGATCTGGCATCATGTTTTGGACATATGTCTGTTGATGAGATCAAAGGACTAGTGAGAGATAAAACTTTGGATTGTCTAAAGGTTCAAATCTTACATACTTGTGAATATTGTATTCAAAAGTAAAAATGTCCAATACACCCTTCCTTGGGAAAGGTGTAAGATGTCAAGGTATTCAGGATCTCATACATATTGATGTATGCGGATCATCTATATCATAGTAAACATTATGGATATGTGATATCTGTTGATGATTATGTATGATATGAGATTTCTTCTCTTCACCTAAGAAACCTTTGAAATGTTCAAAGATTTCATTATTTTTGGTTTATAACCAAAGTTTGAAGGAAGATAAAATGAATTTGATCTAATCTAGGCGGCAAGTACCTGCTAGATAAATTCAAAGAATACCTTATGGAGATAAGAATATCATTTCTATCTCAATCCTCCTAACACAACTTAACTCAATAGAGTTATAGGGGGATACAATTGGATCATGTGTGACATGATCTTATCAATGATGAATTTTAGCATAATTATCTCTTAGTTTCCAGATATATTTGTGTAGTAGAGATTACAATGTATATCCTTAATGAGATTCCATGCAAGTAAGCTGGAATTGAGCACTAGAGAGTGCAGCTTCATTAGGAAAATAAAAGATGGTATTGGATACCTACTTTATGACCTTGAGAGTCTTAAAGTATATCATCTATGAGAATGTGATTCTTAGAGGTTGAGACTCTTGAGAATCAAGATGAAAATGAAGTGTAGGAACTCATTTAATCTTGAGAAGATAATGAGGCTCCTGAAATTGGAAACTAAAAGGATAATTAAAGATGAAACACTAATACCTCTTCAAAAGAGTTTGAGGATGTACTCCATGTGACAATTAAGTCTGACAATGATCGAAATTCATGTGATGAAACTCCTGAGGATCATAACATGGAAAGATGGATTTTAGCAATGAAAGTCTAAAGTAAACTTCATATACAAGTGTTGTGTATGGACCCTCGAGGATCCACCTATATGGATAAGGCCCATTAAGGTGTAAATGGATCTTCAAAAGAAAGGGAACCTGACTACACAACTTGACTTTGCTATCCATGAGATGAAAGTCAAGATTGCATTCCTCTACGAATACTTCTCTGAGGATATTCACATGAAGTATCCCCAGGGATTCATTGTTGAGGAAAGCAAGGTGTGCAAGCTAAGGAATCCATCTATGGACTCAAATAAGCTTCTTGAAGTTGGAACTTCAGATTTGATGAAATCATAAATGTTATTATTGTAGATAGAATCTTGACGAATCATGTGAAGCTTAGTGGGAGTGCCATTGTGTTCATCTTGCTAAATGTAGATAATATCCTAATCATTTAAAATGATATAAGGATAATAATAAGTGTTTTATTATCTGGTTGTTCCATAACTTGAGATTGGATCTCAAGGATACCTCTTGGATCTTAGTTCTGAAGGTGTTCAGAAGCATAGAGAAGAGGGTATTGGGACTGTCACATTAATGGTACACCTTGGACATATTCCATTTTCTGGAAAAATCCAAGAAAGGCTTCCATCCCTTAAGATATGGTACTGACCTATCTAAAGGGATAACACCTAAAAGAGTTGAGGAAGTGAATGCTAGAACTGCTTGCACTTGTGCATCAGTTACGAGAAGCTAAGTGTGTGCTAGATGTGTACAAAAGCTAGATATCTGCCATGCAGTGGGAGTAGTAAAGTGTTGCTAATCCTACTGTGGAGATAAAACACTTGATTGCAGTAATAACAAAATCTTCATAAATGACAAGATTTTTGAGAGAGTGTTCTCAAAGTCTTATCTTCAAAAACTTAAGACTTTATAGATAGAGATCTAAAAGATCTTAACTGCGGATACCTTAAGAGATAGTGATCTCCGAGAATAAGGGTATTCTGATAAGGATTATGGAAATACTGGTTATGATAATTATTAGGCTATAGTGTCAAGGACATTATAACTAACTAGATTGAGTATTCGTTGCATAAGATGTAACATTCGCATTGGATACGAGCACTGTTACTGGGGATATGCAAGTGCCGTAAAAGGACTTGGCGTCGTCTCGCGGGAATAGAGTGTCTGATCAGCTTACCTAACTATTTTCTTAATAGCCTATGATTGTCACATGAGTACGGGTTTAAATGATTATCCCATTAATGGCTCTTTGGGCTAGTGGGAGATTGTTGGACATGCAAGCCCACGACGAGCCATTATGCAATAAATGTTATTGCACATATCATTCCCTGATCTGAAATGAAGAATGAATAATTTGCATAATAGGTCCCTTAGTACAATTAGGGTTATGTACCATGGCCATCTGGATGATCATACAACTGTTGATTCAACTGTTGAATCATAGAGGTTGGTGCTTGGATGAATATCTAAAGAGTTAGATTGAGGACTCATCAAGCACCGTCAAATGATTGTTAAGAGATGATCTCCAGCCTGAGTAGGAGATGGCAATCCTTTCACATTTAGGCTGATATCTGACCGACTTCTTGATGCAGGTCCACTGCATAGGAATAGAGATTCGGAGGTGTCAGATTAGTTAGGTCAAAGAGTTGACTTAACGAGATCGAGATAACCAAAGTCCTATATCGTATGCTGTCACGATACATGCACGCATCCTCTGGCCGGAGACAGATGTGTTACTATATGTCTAAGTATGTACATTTGGCAGACCAATAGGTTGATGACCTAACCAAGGCCTATACACCGGCGCGCTGGTGTGCATATAAGGGCATATGAGTAATACAATCTCTCAAAGGGATCATACAGGTTCATTTATTGAACCGGAAGGCATGATCTCACTCATGAGATATTGTGAAGAATCTAATTCTGTACGCATGATCGTCTCGCTTTGGAAGCTGGACTGAATTTGTTGGTTTGATATACGCTTTTGGAAAGTATACGATCAAGACCTAGGTACGATATATGCTTTTGGAAAGTATACGATCAAGACCTAGGTACGATATATGCTTTTGGAAAGTATATGATCGATACCGACTCCCAATGATCGAATGAGAAACTTACTGATAAAACCATGAAGTAGACAGTATAAAGTTGATCCAATACTTCGGGTTTAGTCTGAGTCTTCCAGTATGCAGGATGTACATGTATTGGGAATACCTGAGGGTGATGTGATCATAAATGATTGTATAACCATGACGCTTCCATTCCTAGGGAGTGATAAAATGGGTCTGGATTTTAGTGACTCCTCTCGATAGAGAAGTAATCTGATCTTGGTCCAAGTGTTGGACATTGATCTGAATGTGATTCAGATGCAATGAGAAGATTAGATTTACAGTCTTGATTTAATCAAGCATCTATGGGAGGCCCGCGATCTGGATTTGAGATATGATCTCAATATCCATGTCACTATACGTGGAACAATACAATCACCCTGTCCTTATCTCCAAGTATCTGCGGAGAAAGCACATTATCCTTGAATGGGTTCATGATAATTTTATTGTTGATATCATATATCCAAGCATTTAGAAAAAGGATAATTAAATGTGATTTAATTATCATGATTAATATGAATTTGATTCATATTATAAAGAGAGCTATCTTAGATAACTAAATGTGATTTAATTATCAAAGACATAAATAATGTGAATGTGATTCATAATATTTGGACACAAGAGAATAGAGATCCAAGATGATTAAATGTGATTTAATTATCATGGATATGAATGATGTGGATAACAATATCCATATTAATCAAATATATTATAAATGTGATTTATAATATATTAGAGAGAGCTATTTGTAATTTACATTTGTTAATTAAATGTTGATGTGAATTGGATTCATAGTGGACAATTAATTGAAAATGTAATTCACATTTTATTTTGGGTTGTGAATATGATTCACAATTTTCCAATGGTAAGATTGCAATATTCACAAAATAATTATCAATTATTTTTGAAGAATAATTTACAACAAGTGTTGTTGTAAATCTTGGAGATTTCCATGGACTAATATAATCTCATGAGATCTCATGAGATTGCATGAGATTGCCACAAAATCCAATATTATGGAAGGAGGCAATCTTCATTCCATAATCTCCATGCTTGATTGATTTAATTTGGGATTGATTTATATTGATTTATCAATATAGATTTAATCTAAATTAAATTAATTGTTGTTGGTTTTTACCAACACAAACCTTAGCCATTGAAAGAAACACAATCAATGAGAGCCATTGGATTTGTGTTGTCCCATGGATTGAGATCCATGGATCCCAAAATGTTATAAAAGGAGAGGTACCCCATTGCTCTTCTTTACACCATGCTTGAGAAGCATCTCTCTCTCTCTCTCTCTCTCTCTCTCTTCTCTCTACACGTTAGCCCCCTCTCTCTCTCCCTCTTATGGCCGTCCACCATGGATGCCCTAGAGAGGTTCTCCATCGTCGCAGCGTCGTCGTTATGCTGGCCGATGGTTTGCTCGGATCTCCGTCTACTTCGGCGTGCCTTGCTCGTGAAGAAGATGTCGGATCTCGTGTGTCGAGATCAGGAGATCCGTTGCTTGGATCATCAACATGGATTGCGAGAAGCACGCGGTTCATCCCCGCGCTCGCAAGCGTCTCCTCCGTCGGATCGGACTTGAGACAGGAGGTCTCTTTGTTTAGAGACGTTTCGATTGCAACCACTCTTCAAGAGGTAATCCTATTACTTGTTTGTGGTTTAGACGAAACGATCCGAGAAGTGTTCTTGGATCATGTGGTTTCGTTGCATGAAATTTTTTTAATTTCCGCTGCATAGAACAACTAGTACGACTGGTCGTTCTTCGTCGTATTCGATACGACGCTCACACTTCCGTGATGCGCTTGAGGATCTAACCATATCCTTCAGTTGGTCACCTTTCATGGAATCCACCCTTGATCACTTGACCCAGATGATGGATCATATGAGAAAGAGATTGACGATGTCATCAGTATAAACAAGAGCGACCATGATTCTCCACCATTAGATGATATGGGTTCACTCGAGGATTTCCATGAGAGTTGGCAATCGCTTAAAGTACAAAAAATGAGCAAAATTAAAAAATACAAAAAGAGTTTAGGAGCCGCTTGGTTGATTCAGACTGTGAGGAGAGGGCTCATTTGCTAGACCCTTTGACTACACAACCTCTCACGTCCTGACCTACCTTTGACCCTGAGGATGCCGATGTATAGATTGCTATTGGCATTCCTCGTGTAGATGCTTATTCTGACTTCCTCCCTTGTATGGAGGAGGTCTAAAAATTCAAAAAAATATTGACTGAACTAAAGTGGTGGCTGCTATTCATGATATCATTGATGCACCACTTCGCCAGGCCATGACCCAAGTATCTGCTCCTCATCATAAGAAGAGAGAGCAGAGGAGCAGATATGAGCATCATATATTGACCATGGACACTACCCATGCCATCACACACCATCTTATTTCTAAGAAAAGAAACACTGTCACACCTATCATCAGTTGCACCATCTCTGACCACACATGTGATCACACTCTCCTTGACGATGGTGCTTCAATTAGAATATTACCCTTCTCGTTGGTACAATCTCTTAGGGCCTCCAAAGAAAACCAAGACGATAGTTTAATTTGCCGATGGATCTATCAAGAGGCTGAAGGGTATCCTTGAAAACGATGTCATCTCTATTCAGGGCATGAACTACACTGTTGATTTTGTCGTCTTTCCAATGGAGACCTCCACAGGGGAGCACTCTCCAATCATATTGGGATGATCATTCCTCACCTCTGTAGGGTCGTTATATATTATGGATCAGGAGAAATGTGCTTCCAGCCTACTGATGAGAGTGAGGTGATCATCACCGTACCCACTGTCAATCAGAGACCTGCACTTGATGCACCTTTACCTATCATAGTTGACCCAGAGGACTGTGACCTTGATGATACCATCAGAGACTTTTGTTGCATGCTGGATTCCATTGAGACTCGAGAATTCCTCTCGAAGGAGGAAGACTCGGAAAGCATGGAGCTCGGAGTTCCTTCTTCTGGGACTTGGCAATGTGTTGATGGCATCCGTGGGATTTACACGATCGATACCATTGAGGAGAGGGCGGAGATTGATGAGACCAAGGTTGAATTTGATCTTGTTACTTTTATCTAGGAATGCGAACCTTTTGATGAGAATGATGATCTGATTGAGACTCTTGAGGATGAACATGATTTGAATACTTTCACTTATGAGTTCGTTCCTTTTGGTTTTGACCTAGATGAGACATCGCTGGACGAACTTGACTCCACTTCCTCTGATGATGAGTTCATCCCATTTTATTTCGATATCAACGAGACACCCAAGGCCGAACCTAGCTATACTACTTACACCGACCCGTCTGTGCCTTCTCACCCTGCGACTGCTGAGGATCTTCACTGGTCGATCCTGATTAGCTTCCGTCCACTATGGACCCCGATGTCGACCTCCACCTTGTTAGATTTATCCCTTAACGATCTCGCAAGATGGTTCGCTTTCAACCCTCTTTATTCCCTTTATATATCCACTCTGTTTTATATTCACCTTCGGTTACCTCCGTCTATCCACAGTTTCGCTCATTCACCCCATCCTCATGTGTGCCTTGCTTAGGATGTACTTTGTCCTAAGTGTATCATCGTTTTGTGTCATTACTCCTATTGTTACCTATACTTAGGGCTTCTTTTACCCTAAGTATAGGGGGAATGATGTGTACATCCTCTTCTATCTTCATCTCTCATCTTTAAATCTCTTTTCTTCTTTTCCTTTTCTATTTTCTTTTTATATAAAAAGGTGTCGCCCCTTTTTGTCAGTCTTCTATACTTAGTATGTACTTTGTCCTAAGTATGGGGGGGGTATTAACCCTGAGTTCTTTTATTATTTATTCCTCTCCACTATCTCCTCTTCTTGTCTATACTTAGGGATATCTTACACTAAGTATAGGGGGAGACACTTTGAGTATGATCTATTCATTCCCATCCTTGACCCTCCCTGCTTTGTGTATAGTCTGCTATACTTAGGATTATTTGATCCTAGGTATGGGGGGACAGTCAACTTCGCATTCGTTCATTCATTTCTCTATTCCTTTATTCTTTAGACTTTCCTACACTCAATATGACTTATGTCTTCTCTTTTCTCTCTGATCTATGAGGACATAACTCAAGCTAAGTATAGGGAGGTCGTATATAATTCGTATATACTTTAGCCATAACTCGTACTTTTGTATTTTAAATATTAATAGTTATGGCTAAATATACATATTAAATTCATTAAAAACACTTAATAAATAGATGTTTATTATTCCTTAAATTCTTTTTGTATTATTGATTAATAAATCATGTAATTTTTTTTTGCAAAATGTTTGAAAAATAGTTTGAAAATCCTGTTGAAAAATATTTTGAAAACTATTTTGAAAACATTTTGTTAAATATTTTCAACCTTTGTAAAAATATTTTATTTTAAAAAATTATTTTCTTTGCGTGAAATAAAAATATTTGAAAAACTATTTGCAAATGTTTGGAAAATGGTTGCAAAAATATTTTGAAAAATCTATGTATAATGTTTGAAAAACCTTTGCAAAATGATTTTCAAATGTGTGTAAATGTTTGTAAAATTATTTTCAAAAATTAGTTTGGACTATAGTTTTCAAAAATTGTTTGAAAAACCCTTTTCAAATAAGTTTAAGGAATATATACTTCACACCTAAAATTCTTTACTATATATTTCTGTAAAATTAAGCACTTACCCCTTGTAAATTCTTAAAACTTACTTTCAGTAAATATAAGATGTCTCCCCTTGTAAATATTTGTACCTAATTTTTAGCCATAATCTTTTGTTTTCAAAAGCCACAAAACATTTGCAAAAATGTAAAATCCAAAAACATTTGAAAAATCTTTTAAAAAAATACCAAAAAATGCATATGCGTTATCTTTTCAAAAATCCATAGAAACTTCAAAATCTTTGAAAATCGCATCACAACAATATTTTCTGCATAGCATTTGCATGGCATTCGCATTTTTCGGATTGAGTTTGATAATTGAACAAGTCTAAGTAAAATCCGAAGATTGGAACTTGGTTGGACCTTAAATCTACGTAATTAACACGAACCTTATAGTAATTGGACTTGAGGTACTTCATGTCTAGTTGACTTAATTCTTTGAGGACCACGAGACTTGGTTCAATGGATTCTTGACTGTCTAAGTAGAGTATTTTGGAGTATATACATGGCTATTGTCGATCATGACCTAACTTGGACACCTGAACCTTTCACTTGGCTCAACTCAGTTGGAGTGGTGAGGGGATTGGATTTGCCAATATGAGATGCAAACAAGTGGAAACATTTGTCCTCGTCTAGGGAGGGAAGTGCACCCCAACCCGTCCAGTGACAGTGAACTCTAAAGACAAGAGAGTGTGGGTTGCAATAATGCTTCAAAAGAGGGATAGTCTACTGGCTTAAGAGGAAAAACTCTTTATGTAAATGTTGTTGTAAATAGTAGTTCAAAAAACAGCAAAAAGCAAAAAAGTGGACATGCTTGATTCAAAATAAAATGCTTGCCGGAGTAAATATATGTGTATAGTCAATAAGAAATCTTGAGCTTCAAAGTCAAATTATGTGAGCCTGCAGCTGGATGACTTGACTACGCTGGTCTTGCATCCTAGAATAGATAGCTACATTGGCTACCGTACATTCTTCTCTTCACCCCCTCCTCTTGAGTTGGTCTTCATTTGAACTTAGAATGGAATACCCCACTCCTCGAGGAAGGAGTTGCTAGATTGGGGAATCACTGGTTGTCATGCTGGAGAAGTTCGACTCTTTGTCATTTCAGTTGGGGAGATCCATTATCACATACACTATATGAGCCCAATTCATAGTCATAAGGGTTTACGTATGAGTTGAAATATTATGACCTGCTATTGAGGAGACTTGAGCAGAGTTTTAAGATTCTCGAAAGCTGTTGGATTTAAAATTCGGTTCTCATTAAGGTTCCGCCCACACTAAAATTACAAAGATCCAACTTAAGCTCCAAACTTCGATTTTGTGAAGACAAGTTTGATAATTAAACTTAATCCATTTTCCTTCATTTTCTTTTCTTTGTTTTCTCTTTTTCTGCACTTATTGAATAAGTATTTGCTAGGGACTAGCAAAGGCAAGTATAGGGGAATGATGAATCTCCATTTCATCATCTTTATTCTATCATTTTGGCCTTAAAACCCTTAGTAAATACATGTAAATACCTCTAATTCATGCATTTTACTATTCATGCATTGTTGTGTAAATAGTATATCAAATACTGTTTATAATGCCAAAATTATAAAATAAAGAAAAGAAAATAAAAAGAATAAAATATTGAATATATTTTATGACCCTAAACCCCGATACCTAGACATCTCGATGACTAGGTCAATAAGGAATAAAGTCGGGGGAGACAAGGCCCAACATACAATAAAAATTCCTTTTTTTATTCATTATCAAAGTTGTATATAATAAAATATAAAAAATACAAAAATTGAGTTCGTACAAGAATAATATATAGTGTACAGAATACAATCTGAACAAGAATCCAAAATTCCAACTTCCCAGACCCATATCTCTCACATAAAAACTCAAATTATATCAAAATCACTTTTATTGTATATACCTTTTAATAAGATATTTAACAAAGGTGGTCTCATATTTTTTGGAGTTAAGGTGTGAAAGTTAAGTTTTGGACCCCTATTGTACCGATTAAAATATTCAATTTATTTATTATTCATGATTTTTATATTTTTATATTTTTTAAATATTATTTATAGTATATTTACATATTAAAATAGTAATAAATCATAAAGAAAACACTAAATTGAAATATGTAAAGAAAATACATAGATGAATTACACATCTCTATACATGTATACTAAAAAGATCTAATTAATTAAGTGTATTTTCTATATCAGAAAAATATAATAAAAATATATCTAAGTCTATAAAAATAAGTTATAATTATATAAAATAATAAATTAAATTAATAAAATAAAAATACAAAATAAAAATAAAATAACAAAATACATAGATAAATATACCTATACATAGCCCCTAAAAAGTATCTTGTAATTATATACCTCAAAAAATAAATAAAATAATAATAAAATACTTTATAAATAATAAGAGAATTATTTTATAACTTTAATTTAAGAAAATCATTTATTTTATTAACTAATTTACCAGTATTTTTGACCAACTTTTTTTCTGGTTGGTCCACGTGGGCGACGGGAACACCTCCAATCGATCACCACGGGTTGAGGCGAAGTCCAAGGAGCGCTACCACCATCTCAGGCAGTTAACGCCGTCGTGAGGTCACATCTCTGGTCTCCTGACCATTGAGGTCCATTTTCCATCTATTTTCTTTGTCTTCTAGCTTAGTCTTAACTTTAGGATCAATTTCGTGTATTTAACCTAGCATTTAGTAGTCCAAATCCCCCTTTTTTGAATTTCACTGGGGCCCTGCTCCGGCGAACCATCCTTCACCGTTTTCCGACCGTTCTCTGCCCACCTCGCAAGCCGGAGGGTTGCGACAATTTTCCTGCGACCTTCTTAACCCTTTTTATGGGTATTTAAACTTCACTCGTACCTGGGAGGCATTTTGGCTTCTCGCCAGAGGTACCTAGGTGGAGGTTTCTTCCTCGACGTCGTGGCGACGCTCCAGTGTCCAGCCGCCCTTTTTGACTCATCCCTCCATTAGAGGTCCCCCACAAGAGCACATATGGGCATTTTGGGAGCTTCAAGGATCGCTGGAGAAGGGAGATCGTGCTCGGAGAACCTCGATGCGGTGGCCTTTCTTCCTTATTCCTCCATCGATCTTCTCTGCTGTAGGATCAAGGAGGTAACCCAGATACCACAACAACCATTCGATCGTCAACCACCTTCACCTTCGGATCGTTCCAGACGATCTAATCACAAACGTCAGCTGTGAACCGACATCAGAGCATGAGAGTGTGCCACGTAGATTATTTACTCGACCTGGACCGTCCCATCGCATGCTTGCTTGGGTATTTTGCACTTTCACCTAAGCATTTTTTGTATTTTTTGTAGGAATTAAACATTCATAGGTTGCCTTATAATTTTATAATATTTGCATTTAGCCCTCTATACTTATGGTATTTACATCTAGGTCCAAGTTGCATCACCTTACGTGACGCATTACGTAAGGTGACATTTTACAGCGGACCCCCTAAGCTTCTATGTATTTGTGTTTAGTCCCAAAACTTTTTAATTAAGTTTAATATTTTGTGAAAATTGTGTACAGGCTCCTGGACTTTATTTTATTTATATTAATACCCCTAATAGTATTGCATTTTCTCTTTGTTGCTTGTATTTATTTTTAATAGCAATTAAACTCGAAAAGATCTCAAAAAATAGATGTAGCTTCTTGATTGCACATACATTCATACTATTATTTAAATCAGTAATTTTAGTAGTTTTTATTATTTATCAAAAAACCAAAATAAGCCTTTTTATACCTGTTTCTAATAGATAATACATAAAAATTATAAAAACATTTTGAAAAATTCCCCAAAAATGTATTTTATGTATTTATGTGTTTTTAACCTTCAGGCCAAAAATCACTAAAATTTATAAAAGAAAACTAAAAAATAAACCCCTAAAACCTTTATAAAAATATAAAAAAATTCTCAAAAATTCCCAAAACATATATTTTTTATTTTATATTTTTCTCTATATTATTATTTATATATTAAAATTAATTTGGAGAATTTTTATTCTATTTTATATTTTTCATCTCCATTTTAATTTCAGATATTAATTTTATCCTTCTTTTAAGATATTTTTGACTTAAAAAAAAATACAAAAATTAGCAAAAAATCTTAAAAAAATAGTAAAAAAATATTTAAAACTTAAAAACATTTATTTTCTTATTATTGATAATTTTTGTTAGTATTTATATCTATTTTATCTTATATTGTATATATATCCTATATATAACTTTATATATATCAAAAGAAAAAGAAAATATAAAACTATTAAAATATATTTAAAAAACACAAAATTAAAAATCAAAATATAAAAATATAAAATCAAAAGTAAAAGTAAAAAATAAAAAATAAAAAACGCACAAAAAAGAGTATATATAGGCACATACATCACAATCACTTTTGTGCATTTATTTGCCCAATCTATCGTGCTTGTTTCTTGTGTTCGACCTCTACATACTTGCACCTATACACCTCCTTTATGTAAAGTTATAATAAATTTTAACTCCACATTTGCTTTTTATTGCTTAATTATCACTGTTGGTTAATTGTGAATTTCGTGAGCGGTCGCTTCAACGACATTGTGGTTTTGCCTTGTGTAGACTACTTTAGACCCTCTCCAAACTCGAATTATCTGGGACCTATTATACAAATTAGTTATTCTTCATTTAAGGTTGAGGAGTGAGTTGCAATAGAATTTACTGCATAATGGCTTGTCGTGAGCTCATATGTCCAATAGTCTTCCACTAGCACAAGGAGCCATCTAATGGGATAATCTTTAAATCAACATTCATGTGCTAATATATTTAGAAAAATATCTTTGTAGTCTGACTAGTCACTCTGTTCTCAAGGGAGTATGCCAAGTCCTTTTACAGACTTGCATATCCCCCATTAACAGTTCTCGCATTTAATGCGAACGTTGCATCTTACGTAACCAATACTCAATCTTGTTAAAGTAATTATTGTGCCTTTGTCACAATGACTTGATAATTATTATAACCAGTGAGTTATACCTTTATTCCTGGAGATCTCTACTTCCTCGTATTAAGACATAATCTTAGTAAGGTATTTTCAGGTAAGACAATTTAGACCATATATGTAAAGTCTTAATTTCTTAAAGAGAAGACTTTGATATTGTTATCTCAAAAATATTGTGGCTTTGAAGGTGTTGATTATTAATGCAATTTAGTCTTTTATCTCCATATTAAGATTGGTAACAATTTACTACTCCCACTACATGGAAGACATCTAGCCTTTTATATATATCCAGCATACATCGAGCTTCACATAGCTGATGCACTAGGGCATGTAGCTTTGGCATTCACATACTCAACTCTTTGAGGTTTTATCCCTTTAGATCAACCATTGCCATATCTTAAGGGAAAGATTTCCTTGTAGTTTTCCAAAAATTAAATATGTCCAAGGTGTACTGTTAATGTGATGGCCCCAATGACCTTTTCTCTTTGTTTCTAAACAACTTCAGAACTAAGATATAAGATGCATCCTTGAGATCATTTATCTCAAGTTATGGAACAACCATATCATAAGATACTTATTATCATCCTTATATCATTCCAAATGATTAGGATTTTCATCTACATTTAGCATGATGAACACAATGACACTTGTAACACCCCACCTCGGTAGGAGCGCATCTCAATGCCCATTCACAATTATTACCCAACAATAATTGTAAACAACCTGCATGATAAATTATTCATACAAAAAAGTCAGGATAAAATATCCATTTAACAGAAGACCGTCCACAGCTTAAGACGACATGAATAATCCAAGATCTTATTATTACACTATCAATCGAGATGATGGAGAAATAATAAAAGTAGACTACCCAACTAGGTAACAACCTCTGAAATGGTTCTCTGCTGCTGCCAAAAACTTGAACGATATGGTATTATCCTCAAGCGCATCACGGAAGCGTGATCGTCGTATCGAATACAATGCAGAACGACTAGTCGTACTAGTTGTTTTGTGTAGAGGAATTTAAAAAATTTTCATGCGATGAAACCACATGATCCAAGAACGATTCTCGGATCGTTTCATTTAGAACCGCAACAAGCATAAACAAATACCTCTTGAAGCATGGTTGATCGAGTCTCTAAGAGCAGAGACCTCCTGTCTCAAGTCCGATCGTCGGAGAAGACGCTTGCGAGCGCGGGGATGAACCGCGTGATCCTCGCAATCCAACAAGATGATCCAAGCATGGTGAACTCCTGATCTCTTCGTACAAGATCAAACGTCCTCTTTGCGAGTGCAACACTCTAAGAAGATGGAGAACCGAAGAACGTCGAAGCGGCGACGCGGTGGTGAAGGCGACGACGATACTCTCTTCTAGGGTTTGATGGACGATCACCAAGATGAGGGAGAGATGGTTGATGTGTGGAAGAAATGAGAGAGAGAGAGATGCTTCAAAATTGCATAGCCGTAGAGAGCATGGCATGCCTCTCTATTTATAGGGTTTTGGGATCCATGGGACATATAAAATCATTGGATGAGATTGATTTATATTCAATCCAATGGCCAAGATTTTTGTTGGTAAAAACCAACAATTATGACTTAATTTAGATCAAATTATATTTTACAAAATCAAATATAAATAAATCCTAAATTACATCAACCAAATAAGGAGAGAATATACATGGAGATTACATCTCCCATGTATATCAAGGTGGACGTCCACCCATTCCAAGTAGGACTTGGTGGCCGTCCACTTTATTCCATATGGAGGCAATCCCATGAGATTTCATGAGATTGCATATCTCCATGGAAATCTCCATTATAATTTCCAACAATTTTTGTTGTGATTTATTCTTCAAAAATAATTCATAATTAATTTTAAGAATATTGCAATCTTGCCATTGAAAAATTGTGAATCACATTCACAGCCTAAAACAAAATATAATTTACATTTTCAATTAATTACACAATGTGTATTCAATACACATTAATAATCAATCAACAAATATAAATTATAATTAGCTCTCTCTAATACATTATAAACCACATTTATAATACATTATGAATAATTGGATATTGCTATCCACATTATTCTTATCCACAATAATTAATCACATTTAATTACATTGGACAATTTCCACACACATCAAGATGATTAAATCACATATAATCATCAATTCTTCAATGCTTAGATTTATAGAATTATTCTTGAACTCTTTCAAGAATAATGCGATTTCTCTGCAGATACTTGGAGATAAGGACAGGGCGATTGTATTGTTCCACGTATAGTGACTTGGATGTTGAGATCACATCTCAAATCCAGATCTCATGGACCTCCCACAGATGCTTGATCAAATCAAGACTGTAGACCTAATCTTCTCATTGCATCTGAATCTCATTCAGATCAATGTCCAATACATGTACTAAGATTAAGTCACTTCTCTATTGAGAGGAGTCACTAAAATCCAAACCTCTTTCATCACTCCCTCGGAATGGAAGCGTCATGGTTATACAATCGTTTATGATCACATCACCCTCAGGTATTCCCAATACTTGTACATCCTGCATACTGGAAGGCCTATGATCATCCTGAAGATATACATCACTTTTACACTGTCATCTTCAGGGTTTGATCATTAAGTTTCTCAATCTTGGCCATTGGGAATTGGTATAGATCATATGCTTTCCCAAAGCATATATCTTACCTTCAAATTCATGTCATGCTTCCAAAGCATGACGAACATGCATCAAATTTGATCAGTCCCCATACCTCATGAGTGAGCTCATGTCTCCTGGTTCACAAGTGAACATGTATGATCCCTTTGAGAGATCGTATTACTCATATGTCCTTACATGCACATCAGCTCACCAGTGTATAGACCTTGGTTAGGTCATCAACCTATTGGTCTGCCAAATGTACACACTCAGACATATAGCAACACATCTGTCTCTGGTCAGAGGATGCATGCCTATGCTGTGATATCATTCAACTTAGGTCTTTGGTTATCTCGATCTCGTTAAGTCAACCCATTGACTCAACTAACCTGACACCTCTGAATCATTATTCCCATGCAGAGGACTTGCATCAAGAGGCGGTCAGATATCAACCATATGAGAAAAGGATTTCCATCTCCTACTCAGACTGGAGATCATCACTTAACAATCATTTGATGATTCTTGATGAGTCCTCTATCTAACTCCTTAGATATTCATCCAAGCATCAGCCTCTATGATTCAATAAATGAATCAACAGCTGTATGATCATCAAGTTGTCCATTGTACATAACCATTACTGTACAGAGGGACCTTATAGTGAATTCATTCATTCAATCTCAGAAAGGGAGTGAAAAATAATTAATAACTTTTATTGATAAATCATTTATTATAATAACAATTATTGTAGGAATGGTTCGCCCCGGGCTCACATTGCTAACAATCTCCCGCTAGCCCTCAGAACCATTCAGGAACAAGCCTTAAACCCATACTCAGTACATGCTGGTCGAAAACCTTCTGTGTCAGAGGTTTGGTAAGAGGATCAGCAACGTTGTCGACAGAGGCCACCTTGGTGATGATGATGTCACCACGCTTTTGAATCTCCCGAATGATGTGGTTTTTCCTTTCCACAAACTTGCTCTTTTGATGCCATCTGGGTTCCTTTGCTTGGGCAATGGCTCCCGTGTTATCGCATAGTAACGGGATGGGAGTATTAGAGGACAGGACGAACTTGCGCAACCACACCGCCTCCTTTGCAGCATCTGATGCGGTAATGTACTCTGCTTCTGTTGTTGAATCTGCAGTAGTGTCCTGCTTCTTGCTTCTCCAGCTCACAACACCACCATTCAACAAGAATACAAACCTGATGTCGACTTTCGATCATCAATATCCGATTGGAAGTCAAAATCTGTGTATCCCAAGACTTGGAGATCACCATCCCCATAGACCAAGATGTAATCTTGCGTCCGTCTTAGATATTTGAATATGTTTTTTTACTGCATTCTATTGTTGTTCTCCATAGAAGGATTGGTAATGACTTACCACTCCCACTGCATGGCAGATATCTGGCCTAGTACATATCATGGCATACATTAAGCTTCCTACAGCTGATGCATTAGGACATCCAGCCATGGCTTTCGTTTCCTCAACTGTTTGAGGAGCCATTCCTTTAGACAGGTGGATACCACGTCTTAAGGGTAGAAATCCTTTCTTGGAACTATCCATACAGAATCGTTCAAGAATCTTTTTAATGTATTCATGTTGTGACAATCCCAAAATCCTCATTTCTCAGTTTCTGAACAACTTCAGGCCTAAGATGTAAGAGGCTTCTCCAAGATCTTTCATCTCAAAGGTATGGGATAACCAAATTTTGACACTGGTCATCATCCCTGTATCATTCTCAATGATAAGGATGTCATCTACGTAAAGCAAATGAACATAATGGCGCTCCCACTAAGCTTCTTGTATACACAAGGTTCATCAGGATTCTGTATAAAATCATAACTCTTTATGGTTTCGTCAAATCTGATGTTCCAGCTACGAGAAGCTTGCTTGAGCCCATAGATGGATTTCTTCAGCTGGCATACTTTGCCATCCTCAGCCATGAAGCCCTGGGGCTGCTCCATGTATATATCCTCCTTGAGGTATCCATTGAGGAAAGCTATCTTGACATCCATCTGCCAGATGTTGTAGTCAAGATATGCAACTATAGATAGCAGTGTCCTGATGGATTTAAGCATAGCCACAGGAGAGAATGTTTCATCGTAATCGATGCCTTCTCTCTGTGTGTAGCCCTTGGCTACGAGCTGTGACTTGAAAGTATCTACTTTCCCATCAGGTCCTCTTTTTCTCTTGAAGATCCATTTACACCCAATGGGTTTTACCCCTTTAGGTGGATCCTCTAGGGTCCATACACCATTCTTATGCATGGAGTCAATTTCTGACTTCATAGCTATCATCCATCTATCCATGTCGTGATTCGCGAGTGCTTCATCAAATGAAGTAGGATCAATGTCGGTCTCACCTGACACATGGAATCCATAACTTTCAGGTGGGGCAACCACCCTCGAACTCCTTCAAAGAGGTATGGGTGTTTCATCTTTATTTATCTCTTCAGTTCTTGGCATAGGAAGCTCAGAATCCTCAGGCGATTCAATGAGTTCCTCTATTCATTCTTGTCTTGACCTTTAAGTAAATCATTCTCCAGAAATTTCACATCTCTAGAAACAAAAACCTTTTGGGTCTCAGGATCATAAAGCTGGTATCCAATACCATCTTTAACATACCCAATGAAGTAACACTCATGAGAGTGAGATTCTAGCTTACTTGCGTTCACGTTCTTCGCATGGACCAAGAAACCCCAAACCCTTAAGTGATTAACACTAGGTTTGGTTCCATACCAGATCTCATAAGGAGTATTAGGTACAGATTTGCTAGGAATCTTATTCAGGATATATATTGCAGTCTCTACTGCATATCCCCAGAAACTAAGAGGTAAATGTGCTTTGATCATCATTGAACGGACCATGTCCATGATGGTCCTGTTGTGTCTTTCAGCAACACCATTAAGTTGGGGAGTTCCAGGAGGAGTGAGATTGGAAACAATTCCATTCTCCTTAAGGTATTCCTTGAATTCATCTGAGAGGTACTCGCCACCTCGATCAGATCGAATCCGTTTAATCTTCCTATTGGTTTGGTTCTCAACCAAAGCCTTGAACTCTTTGAACTTTTCAAAGGTTTCAGATTTATGGCGTAATAGGAAGACAAATCTGTATCGCGAATGGTCATCAATAAATGTCAAATAATATCGATATCCATTTCAAGTCGCGGTACTTAAGGGACCACATATTTCGGTATGTATTAGGTCAATAATACCTTCGCATCTTGTAACCTTGTTACGGAAAGACGTCCTAGTCATTTTTACCATGAATGCAATGTTTACAGGTAGGCAAAGGTTGAACCTGTATAAAAACCAAAGGTCCATCTTTTATCAATCTATTGATTCTATTAACAGATAAATGACCAAGCCTTTGATGCCAAATCTCATTTGAGAGATTTCTATCCTCCCTGGATCTTTTAGGGTTTTTATTAGTGGTTGTAACATTCATGATATATTTATCAATGCACAACTCATAGAGTCCACCAGAAGTCAAAATACCATCTGCAAATATTTATCATAACGATTTATGACTAGTTTATTATAGAAAAGGAATGAATATCTGTTTCTAACAAGCTTAGATACAGATATCAAATTCCTTCTGACTTCGGGTACATAAAGACACTCTTTAAGTATAAGGACTCTACCACTAGATAATGATAGTCGACAAGTCCCGACGACGACTGCTGCAACACTTGCATCAGATCCCATCTGGATGACTATCTCCCCTTCCTCCAGATTTCTAGTTTCCTGAAACAAATGCAACAAGTTGCGTACATGAACAGAAGCACCAGAATCTACAACCCAACTTCCTTCTCGTCCAACGAGAAAGCTAGTTTCAATGATGAAAGTAGATTTCATACCTGCTGGGGAATTACCTTTGTCTGATGACTTCAGGTATTCCGGGCAGTTATGCCTCCAGTGCCCCAGCTTCTTGCAGTGGTGACAGACGTCGGATTTCTTCGACGCTATCAGTGTGGATGCACTAGAAGATGAGCCAACACCTTGACTCTTCTTCTTTCTCTTCTGGGTCGGGCCCTTCCGAGAACCTTGCTTCCGACCGCGCTTCCCTCTGACCTGTGCAACCATTGCACTGCCAGCGGGACCATCTTTCTTCATTACGTCTTATGCAGACTTTAATGCAGTGATGAATCGCAAAATTGGCCCTCTAATAATGCTAAATTAGCACCTTAATATGTCGAAGCAGTCGGGCCGGTTTGGTTCATCAAAAGATCATCCCATTTAAATATATGCCATAATGAATCAAAATGAGATGATCGTATTTATTTTTTACTTGGCAAGATACCAAGGTCGAACTCAGGGACACGAGCCTCTCTCGTATTAATCAGATTTAAGTTAGTTTAATCAAGTGTTGAAATGAATCATATAGGTCAAACAACATGACAATGCATTGAAGTAAAACATGCATTTTTTTTAAACATTTTTTTTTATAATGCAACTGAATGGACATGCAAAGCAAATGTTATACCCAATAAAAAAAATCATTTGAACCATAGCAAAAATGCAAGTCAATCTGAGTCAGCATTACGAAGCCTTCTACTCTTATTAAGCAAGTGGGCATGATAACTAAAGCGATCAAAACAATTAAATAACACATCACGGTCCATGGTGTCAAATTTAAAATTTAAACATGCCATAGTGAAGAGGACGAAAAGAGCTTCGAAACGAAACTGAAATCAACTTGATTGGAGCTATGTAGCTCAAGATATTCAAGTTCAAACATAAGGGCATAACTGAAAGAAAACATGAAAGGATAACTACAAAAAGGTCCCTGGGAGGGACTAAAACGCAATTAAAATAAAAACGAATCCTTCCCTGTAATTTACCCAAACGCGCGGGGACCTTTCTGCAAATATGGAGAAGTTTGAGGGCTCCTCCGCAAATTACCCAGAAGGCACGCGCCAGGCACGCGCCTTCCAGGCTCGGACGTTGGCTCGGGATCAGCGGAGGTTTGGCGTCGCTTCGGCGTAAGCTCGGGAATTCCGAGGCTCGATGCAGGCTCGATGGAAGTTCGGGATGCCCAGGCCTGAAGGTTCGGTGGTCGAGGCTCGGTGGAGCTCAGGTTGCGCCACGTGGTTACATGTCGGCCCTTGGATAGTGATTATCCAAGGGCTGCTGGTGATTACACTTCGGCGCGTCGTGGAGGCTTGAAGGCCGTTGGATCATACTCATCCAACGGCATCTGGAGACAGCTTGAGATGATGGCGTGGCTGGATCTGAGCCGTTGGATCGAGATGATCCAACGGTCGCTGCTACTCCATCTTCATCCTCGACTGGTGGCGGGGTTCGAGCTCCGGCGATCAAGCTGTTCCTCCGCCGCTCTATCCTGGGCCCTGTGGTGGTCACTCGATGCTCCTGAAGGGTCTCCGAAGAAGAAGGGAGCTCAGGCGAGGTGTCGGGCTTCTTGGTTCGAGTCGCCGGCGCACTGAAGTCGAGGGTGATCTTGATGAAGTTTGCGCCGGCGAGCGTCCGACCATTAAAGCCTCTCATTGACCTGCATGGTTAGGCCTATATCCGAAGCGAGAGAAAAGTGCGTGCGTGCGACGTGGAGTGAGATGGGGAGCTCCTGCGGGCGAAGAGGGTGATGAGCTCGGAGCTCCTCCGCCGTGAGGGCGGAGGAGATGGGTCGGAGATGGTGGAGGGTTTGGAGGAAGGAGAGAGGTGATCGGGAAGTTGCGCGAGATGGGGGAGTTGTTGGCGAAGCTTGTGAAGATGTAGTCGGAGTTAAGAGATGGCCGGAGAGGCCTAGAAAATTCAAAGAAGATAACTAAAAAATGCAGAGGAAAAAGAAGGAGGAGCTTACCTGATCGGAGGCGGAGCGGAGCTTGGGGGCGAGCTCGAGGCTGAGCTCTGGTCTTCGCTGGACGTCGGCAGCTACCCGACGCAGCTCGAGCGGGCCGAGGGCACCGCAGCTCCGCCGAGAAAGGCGAAGGGTCCCACCAGGTGGTCTTCGTCGTCTTCGCTCGATCCGGCCACCTCCCCCTGTCACTGGGAGGTGGCGGAGGGCTGGGCGAGCCACCGTGTAAAGGCTGACCACCGGGGACAGTGGAGGAGGCGGTGGTTTTAAAGGTTGGAGTCGGCGGGGTTGCGAGTGGCCGACGTGGGTTTCGATGGGATTGTGGGGCGATAGGGAGAAGTTGGAGGTTGATGGAGAAGTGCGCGAGGAGGACGGAAGACTGGGGGAGACCGGGAGACGGTTAGCGAGGTGTGAAGTCAACTGGAATCGTGGGGAAAATGGAAAGGGGGAGAGATGGCGCGAGAGGGTGATCGTGTGAGAGAGGGGGTCTTCGGAGGTAGACGACGATCGCCTAGCCGTTGGATCTGGAGATCCAACGGTAAAGGGTTAGGCGCGGAGTGACGGCTTGGATGAGATCCGAGGCGGTGTGATCGGATGGAGATGGGACAGGCCACGTGTCGTCTAGAGAGAGCGGCGCTAATGGATGGCTATGATCTCGGTTGAAGTCGATCGAAGGGCTGAAATTTAAGTGTTTGTAGACGGTGGAGATCAAGGCCCCCAATGCGTGATCGAACGGCTTAACAGGCGACACGTGGCGTGCTCTATGCGCAGCGTTAACGGGCGGTGATGATGGAGCGCGGGGACGATCAGATGGCCGAGGATAAAGAGCGACGTGGAGTGGCCTGGGCCGTTGGATCAAGAGGCAAATCCAACGGTCGGTGGAGCAGGCGGATAGGACAAGAAGAAGCGGGCCACGTGGCTCGCCCAGATTGGGCCACGTGGCCCAATCAGGTTATTGCAAGAGTATTTTTGATTTTTGAGGGCCTTATTGGCCGAATTTGAGAAAACTCAAAACATGAAAGTTGTAGATCTTGAAGAGATCTACAAGTTTCATGTTGACCAAAACTCGAAAAGAGATCAAACAAGGACCCGAAATATTTTTGAAGGTATTTTTAAGTCTAAAAATACCACGAATTTTGTTTTGCCATTTTTTTGTGGTTTTTAATTTATTTGAGACTCTGATAATTACAGGACATTAACTGGGATTTATTGATACTAAGCTTAAGCAAGGGGGTTAATAATGTGGAATTATGATGATGAAATCGAGTTTCATCACCCCCCTATACTTAAACTATGCTCGTCCTCGAGCATCAAAAAGAATGACTAAGTTGGATTAACCCCCTTGTGCATGTGAATACAGGATCCAATCTGATCAAGTCGACTCGGCTTCAGAGATCCAAAATTTTAGAGTTCAACCTAGCCTTAACCAAGAGGCTTCCAATTCCTCTATTTTTCTAGACTCTCTCTGATATACATATAAACTAAAGGATATGAGTTTAGTGTTGACTGCAATTTCGAGAGTAGAGTCAAGTCTTCACCAAAAATCTTGGTCCAAGAAAATCTCCTAAGGACCCAATCCTCAGTACTAGGGAATAAATCAAATCTTGCATTCAGTCCACCGTCTCTTTAGTTGTCAGACTTAGAAAATGTGGATGGCAGGCCAGAAAATGGAGGGTATGGGATTGTGTCAATTCTTCTCTCCCTCTCATTGGAACAAGGATTCTCTCTAGTGCCTTTTTACGCAACACTTTTTTTTGGTGTTGATCAGTGCGTCCGTCAAGAGAAGTTGGAGCCGTCTGCACTTGTTTTCCTGGGAGTACACCGGGGTGTGTCTTTTTTGGGTATCTATTATACCTTCTACACCCAGACTTGTAGCATTTATGATGCAGAGCCCTTTTTTGGTGCAAGCCCGACTCCTGGTCCTAATAGCGGTGGTCCAAGTGGACACTTTGAAAAAGTTTGGGAGCGCTCGCCTTTGGTGGAAGCTCTTTGATAATTTGACTTTGTGGAATGAGAGCTTTTCTTTGAAATTTCATTGACTTTGTATAATTTTTGGCTAGCTCCACTGCTTTTACCAAGAGTTGGCGCACACTGATCAACAATTTTTTATTTATATCACACCCAGGCACTTAGGTCAATGTCAAGAGATTAGTATAAGAATCAAGTTCTCATACTGGCTAATATTGCTGACACTCAGGTTTCCTGAAGCCTCCAAAGATTTTATCCCATCCTCGAGCATCATTAGATCAAATCCAAATTCGACTTCCTCATCCCAATCCCTCAGGTGAAAAATCAACTCATCTCAATCAAAACCGCAGTCGTGCATGTGATGTGCTGATCATATTCTTTTTGTCTGGGACTAAGCATGGAATATAGCATGCAAATCTAGAGACCTAGGGGAATGTGGATGATTAAGTCTAAGACCCTGATGGTTAAGGCTGGTTAACCGCAAATCTCAAAGACCTCAAAAAGCTAAGTCTTCTTGACCAAATCCGATCCCGGGTGAAAAGTGTAAGTAGAGGACTAATCCAACTTCTTCATTCAAAAACACACATTTTTTTAATTTTTAATTTTTCTCATTTTTATGGGTTTTAGTTTTTAGAGTTAAAACACAGGTTAGACTCAACTTTTCTTGATAGAAGATTTTCAAAACCATGTCACACGAATAAAGAATTTTCAAAACATTTTTCAAAAAGATTTTTCAAAACAAGAAAAACTTCATTTTTTCAAATCATTTTTGAAAATATTTTTATCAAAATAGTGTAACATAGTTAGAAAAGCCGTGAAATCTTTTGAGTTCTCTTTAATCCAACGAATTTTACCTTAGCCAAAAAGTTTTTAATTTTTCAAAAATTTCAGATATTAGCTAAAGTAAATAAATTGTATGTGCAGTATACCCCCCTATCCTTAAACTTTGCTATGTCCTCATAGCACTAGATGTTATGAGTCCATAGGTCCATTTAAAAAGAGAAGAATATACGGGAGATAAGAGGGACTCCCCCCTATACTTAGGTTAGAAATAACCTAAGTATAAAGGCAAGAAAAGAGGAGTAGAGAAAATCACGGAGATTTGGGTCCCCCCCTATACTTAGGCTGAGATTAGCCTAAGTATAAAGATGAGGATTGATGCTGGAAGAGACCCAAGGTAAACAAAGAAGAGGGATGGATTTACAAGTGAGCGGTATTGAATCTTGGAGATGAAAATTGAGTCACTACGGTTTTGGGGTGTGTGTCGCAACAATTATGGCTCAATCAAGCAAGCAAAACCCGTAATTTCACCAACTCACACATGAAACCAACCAAAGTTGGTTGATTATCTTGTCGGTTTTATTGGTGATAAAACTTTAGATAATTACGCGGTAAAAAATGTAAGATGAAAACCAACGCGTAACTGAGGGTGTTGCTCTCCCAAAACCGAATTTTACTCCATTTATGGTTGACTTGCAATTAACAGTCCCAATTTTATTTTAAGTTATCACTGAATTAAGGTTAGCACAAAATCAAGAAATCATCGTCTACCGTTCATTCCATTTTCCATTAATCCTAGGTGATCAAGCTAGGAAATGAAAGCCGAAAAAAAACATGTATTCGAAGAAACCGCGATCTAGGCTAAGCGATAAATCATGCAGTGATTTGACGATAAAAGCCGCGAAAAAACTGAGGCCGTTTGAAAACTCAAGTCCACATGTATGCAAGTCGAGAAAGCCGCACCTAATCATGCATCTATTAGCGGTGATTAATCTTCATGAATTTTAGCTAAGTGATGCGAGATTAAGTGCGTCTTCATTTAGAGTGTGTCCTAACCTACGATCAAGCACAAAAGATAAAAAATAAAATGAGCTCGGAGAGCCGTGTGCCTAAATCCTAGGTCGACACTCAAGTGGGGACGATCCCCACACAACCACATTCGTTCGATTACAACCGCGAGTCTTCGATCGAAGACCGCTGTAAAAGACGAATTATTAAGAGTATAATGCAACAAAAATGCGAGACATTTTTTTTTCTCCTTTGCTTCAAGCATGCTTCTGCGGCTCCTCACAGCGGGGAACGTCCTGCTCCTCGCCTCCTTGATCCGTCAAGGGCCCTGCCACAGACACAATGGTTAGAGATCAAGTAAGGAAGAAAAAATTTTATATGCAAAAATATGTGACTATTTAACCTATAAAAAGAAACACTAAATTAATCACACAAAAATCCAAAAAATAAAAGAGATGAGCCGTGTCCCCGGCAACGGCGCCATTTGATGAACCGCGAAATCGGCCCTCTAATAATGCTAAATTAGCACCTTAATATGTCGAAGCAGTCGGGCCGGTTTGGTTCATCAAAAGATCATCCCATTTAAATATATGCCATAATGAATCAAAATGAGATGATCGTATTTATTTTTTACTTGGCAAGATACCAAGGTCGAACTCAGGGACACGAGCCTCTCTCGTATTAATCAGATTTAAGTTAGTTTAATCAAGTGTTGAAATGAATCATATAGGTCAAACAACATGACAATGCATTGAAGTAAAACATGCATTTTTTTAAACATTTTTTTTTATAATGCAACTGAATGGACATGCAAAGCAAATGTTATACCCAATAAAAAAAATCATTTGAACCATAGCAAAAATGCAAGTCAATCTGAGTCAGCATTACGAAGCCTTCTACTCTTATTAAGCAAGTGGGCATGATAACTAAAGCGATCAAAACAATTAAATAACACATCACGGTCCATGGTGTCAAATTTAAAATTTAAACATGCCATAGTGAAGAGGACGAAAAGAGCTTCGAAACGAAACTGAAATCAACTTGATTGGAGCTATGTAGCTCAAGATATTCAAGTTCAAACATAAGGGCATAA
Organism: Ottelia alismoides; assembly: GCA_037367405.1. Classification (NCBI taxonomy): domain Eukaryota; kingdom Viridiplantae; phylum Streptophyta; class Magnoliopsida; order Alismatales; family Hydrocharitaceae; genus Ottelia; species Ottelia alismoides. Next base: position 616,448 of record JAZKJV010004943.1, on the reverse strand, counting down.
CTGAAAGAAAACATGAAAGGATAACTACAAAAAGGTCCCTGGGAGGGACTAAAACGCAATTAAAATAAAGACGAATCCTTCCCTGTAATTTACCCAAACGCGCGGGGACCTTTCTGCAAATATGGAGAAGTTTGAGGGCTCCTCCGCAAATTACCCAGAAGGCACGCGCCAGGCACGCGCCTTCCAGGCTCGGACGTTGGCTCGGGATCAGCGGAGGTTTGGCGTCGCTTCGGCGTAAGCTCGGGAATTCCGAGGCTCGATGCAGGCTCGATGGAAGTTCGGGATGCCCAGGCCTGAAGGTTCGGTGGTCGAGGCTCGGTGGAGCTCAGGTTGCGCCACGTGGTTACATGTCGGCCCTTGGATAGTGATTATCCAAGGGCTGCTGGTGATTACACTTCAGCGCGTCGTGGAGGCTTGAAGGCTGTTGGATCATACTCATCCAACGGCATCTGGAGACAGCTTGAGATGATGGCGTGGCTGGATCTGAGCCGTTGGATCGAGATGATCCAACGGTCGCTGCTACTCCATCTTCATCCTCGACTGGTGGCGGGGTTCGAGCTCCGGCGATCAAGCTGTTCCTCCGCCGCTCTATCCTGGGCCCTGTGGTGGTCACTCGATGCTCCTGAAGGGTCTCCGAAGAAGAAGGGAGCTCAGGCGAGGTGTCGGGCTTCTTGGTTCGAGTCGCCGGCGCACTGAAGTCGAGGGTGATCTTGATGAAGTTTGCGCCGGCGAGCGTCCGGCCATTAAAGCCTCTCATTGACCTGCATGGTTAGGCCTATATCCGAAGCGAGAGAAAAGTGCGTGCGTGCGACGTGGAGTGAGATGGGGAGCTCCTGCGGGCGAAGAGGGTGATGAGCTCGGAGCTCCTCCGCCGTGAGGGCGGAGGAGATGGGTCGGAGATGGTGGAGGGTTTGGAGGAAGGAGAGAGGTGATCGGGAAGTTGCGCGAGATGGGGGAGTTGTTGGCGAAGCTTGTGAAGATGTAGTCGGAGTTAAGAGATGGCCGGAGAGGCCTAGAAAATTCAAAGAAGATAACTAAAAAATGCAGAGGAAAAAGAAGGAGGAGCTTACCTGATCGGAGGCGGAGCGGAGCTTGGGGGCGAGCTCGAGGCTGAGCTCTGGTCTTCGCTGGACGTCGGCAGCTACCCGACGCAGCTCGAGCGGGCCGAGGGCACCGCAGCTCCGCCGAGAAAGGCGGAGGGTCCCACCAGGTGGTCTTCGTCGTTTTCGCTCGATCCGGCCACCTCCCCCTGTCACTGGGAGGTGGCGGAGGGCTGGGCGAGCCACCGTGTAAAGGCTGACCACCGGGGACAGTGGAGGAGGCGGTGGTTTTAAAGGTTGGAGTCGGCGGGGTTGCGAGTGGCCGACGTGGGTTTCGATGGGATTGTGGGGCGATAGGGAGAAGTTGGAGGTTGATGGAGAAGTGCGCGAGGAGGACGGAAGACTGGGGGAGATCGGGAGACGGTTGGCGAGGTGTGAAGTCAACTGGAATCGTGGGGAAAATGGAAAGGGGGAGAGATGGCGCGAGAGGGTGATCGTGTGAGAGAGGGGGTCTTCGGAGGTAGACGACGATCGCCTAGCCGTTGGATCTGGAGATCCAACGGTAAAGGGTTAGGCGCGGAGTGACGGCTTGGATGAGATCCGAGGCGGTGCGATCGGATGGAGATGGGACAGGCCACGTGTCGTCTAGAGAGAGCGGCGCTAATGGATGGCTATGATCTCGGTTGAAGTCGATCGAAGGGCTGAAATTTAAGTGTTTGTAGACGGTGGAGATCAAGGCCCCCAATGCGTGATCGAACGGCTTAACAGGCGACACGTGACGTGCTCTATGCGCAGCGTTAACGGGCGGTGATGATGGAGCGCGGGGACGATCAGACGGCCGAGGATAAAGAGCGACGTGGAGTGGCCTGGGCCGTTGGATCAAGAGGCAAATCCAACGGTCGGTGGAGCAGGCGGATAGGACAAGAAGAAGCGGGCCACGTGGCTCGCCCAGATTGGGCCACGTGGCCCAATCAGGTTATTGCAAGAGTATTTTTGATTTTTGAGGGCCTTATTGGCCGAATTTGAGAAAACTCAAAACATGAAAGTTGTAGATCTTGAAGAGATCTACAAGTTTCATGTTGACCAAAACTCGAAAAGAGATCAAACAAGGACCCGAAATATTTTTGAAGGTATTTTTAAGTCTAAAAATACCACGAATTTTGTTTTGCCATTTTTTTGTGGTTTTTAATTTATTTGAGACTCTGATAATTACAGGACATTAACTGGGATTTATTGATACTAAGCTTAAGCAAGGGGGTTAATAATGTGGAATTATGATGATGAAATCGAGTTTCATCATGCAGCAAGAAGACCAGCGTTCGACAAGTCCAACTTGTTCATGTGGAATGAAACCACAAAACTATTGAAAGACTTGGGAAAAGACAACAGAATGAAGTCAGCTTACATGTCTGCATCCATATTTGCCCCAAGAGTCTCCAGTTCAAACAAGTACTCAAACATTTTGAGTACATGCTCTCGAACCGAAGTTCCTTCCTGCATCTTGCAGCGAACGAGTTCTTTCATAAAATTGTAATGCTGGGTGCGGTTTATGTCACAAAACATATCTTTTAGATTCTGCATTACTTCCTAGCATGTGCTCATCTCCACATGTTGCTTCTGCAGAACATTGGAGAGAGAACCCAGGATATAACATCTAGCCAAGACATGATCTTCTTCATACTTGTCATTGTATGCCTTTTCTTCTTTGGATTTAGGGCTTTCATGCTTGTCTTCGGAGAGCACATAACTTATGCGCTCAGCAGAGAGAACAAGCTCCAAATTACGGATCCAATCTGAGTAATTTGGATCGGTCAACTGATCGATCACTAGAAGCCTGCTTAGTGGGTTCAAGGACTTCATTCTCTGAAATTAAGAATGCACTATATTAGAACATATAAACATATATTCAAATTTATGATATTTGATTAAGGCATTTTAAATCAAATTATTCTTGCATTGTCGACTTGGAAAGTTCATTCCCTTAATCACTTTCAAAGCAAGAGATATACTTACCGCTATATCTTTAGCAAGAACTGGGATCTCCTCTTTATCTTTGTCACATTCCAATAAATAGAGAATATGTGACTCCAATAAAGAGAAGCGGGAACACATTCCGCCTTGCAAGTCCAACTTGCATTTCCCAATTCGATCTTTAACACCCAGGCCCACCACCCCTAAGGCGATGTTGACCCGTTGTTAATTAAACCAACCGTCAATAGGAATAGTACTCTCTATGCGCAATCTAATATCGCCCCAATAATACGAGGATCCGATATTAGGGTCACTTCGCATACGACCTTACTCTTTCGAGAAGCAAAGAGCCCGATCCAGATGCGCTTGCATACAGGAGCTGATACTTCGGACATGCGTCTCTCACATGCAATCCCTGGCAACGGAACCCTTCGCCTTGACGGGAGACCATGGATGCCACTTATGTGATCCTCCACCTCATATTCAAATTTTAATTTATTATCATGAATCATATTAATATAATTAATTCTTCCAAGGGAAATAATAACTCTATTCATAATAGAGTGTCTCAATTGGACATAATCAATTTAATCATATTAAATTAATTATCAATCCAATTTAATCAACAAACTTTATTATTTTAATTGAATATATATGGTAATATCTCAAAGTACGTATTAATTCGAATTTTAATAATTAGAAAATACACCTTTATTTTCTCCGGCATTATCGAGTCCCTACCCGCTGTCATGGCCAGTACCGACGAGAGTGGGACGAACCACATACGTTGCAACCCGCTACCCCAATGCTCTCTGACTAGACACCATATCCACCTCATGAAAGAATAATGCCAGATAGATCAATTTGTACTTGAGATGATCATCGGTTCTTCAACCGAAATTATACCATATAGTAATAATCAAAATATTTTTTATTATAAGGAAATTTGCTACACAAATTCCCAATCCCATTCAAATATCAAGTTTGATGATTGTGTTTCCAATTATGATCTAGATCAAATCTAATAAATTAATTGGTTGAGGCCAAATCAATTAAGGAAATAATCATCTTCAAATATTTAACAAATATTTTCCATAATTATTTCATGAAATTAACAATTAATTTCACTAATTGACAATCACATGGTTCTTGATTAGGACTGTAATTTCAGCAGTGACCCCTACTCACTAAAATTAACACATCTCAATCAATTTAAATCTAAATTAGACAAACTCAATTTTCAAAGATTTCTAACTTGATTTAGGACAGAACTCAAGTGATATTTAACGTATTTCGAGGCAGATCAAAACAGTAATTAACTCATTAATCACGTTAAGATTCGCAGTTCCCGCAACACTAAATACATGTTCATTAAAACAACCATATCTCGAGCAAACAGAATCCGAATTATGCAAACTCAGATCCTATAGTTTCCTTATTTAATGGGGAACAAAATACAAGGGACTAATTCGTGTTTAATCATTTTAAACATGGCCGAATGTATTCACTAAACATATCTGCGAAAATCAAATGCGACAAAAAAACTTTCACGACCTTAACAAACCCAAGTCATCCTAGGTTTGCGGATCGTATCCAAAACACCTTCGACCTAAGGCTTTGATACCACTTGAAGGATATGGTATTATCCTCAAGCGCATGACGGAGGCGTGATCGTCATATCGAATATGACGCAGAACGACTAGTCGTACTAGTTGTTCTGTGCAGCGGAATTTAAAAAATTTTCATGTGATAAAACCACATGATTTAAGAATAATTCTCGGATCATTTCATCTAGAAACACAAAAAGCATAAAGGAATACCTCTTGAAGCGTGGTTGATCGAGTCTCTAAGAGCAGAGACCGCCTGTCTCAAGTCCGATCGTCGGAGAAGACGCTTGCGAGCACGGGAATGAACCGCATGATCCTCGCAATCCAACAAGATGATCCAAGAACAGTGAACTCCTGATCTCATCATACGAGATCAAACGTCCTCTTCGTGAGTGCAGAACTCCAAGAAGATGGAGAACTGAAGAACGTCGAAGCGGCGGTGCGGCGGTGAAGGTGACGACGATACTCTCCTGTAGGGTTTGATGGACAGTCACCAAGATGAGGGAGAGAGGGTTGACGTGTGGAAGAAATGAGAGAGAGATGCTTCAAAATTACATAGCCTTAGAGAGCATGGCATGCCTCCCTATTTATAGGATTTTGAGATCCATGGATCTCAATCCATGGGACATATAAAATCAATGGATGAGATTGAATATATTCAATCCAATGGCCAAGATTGTTGTTGGTAAAAACCAACAATTATGACTTAATTTAGATCAAAATATATTTGACAAAATCAAATATAAATCAATCCTAAATTACATCAACCAAAGAAGGAGAGAATATACATGGAGATTACATCTCCCATGTATATCAAGGTGGACGACCACCCATTCCAAGTAGGACTTGGTGGCCGTCCACTTTATTCCATATGGAGTCAATCTCATGAGATTTCATGAGATTGCATATCTCCATAGAAATCTCCATTATAATTTCCAACAATTTTTGTTGTGATTTATTCTTCAAAAATAATTCATAATTAATTTTGAGACTATTGCAATCTTGCCATTGAAAAATTATGAATTACATTCAGAACCCAAAACAAAATATAATTTACATTTTCAATTAATTACACAATGTGTATCCAATACACATTAATAATTAATCAACAAATACAAATAATAATTAGCTCTCTCTAATACATTATAAATCACATTTATAATACATTATGAATAATTAGATATTGCTATCCACATTATTCTTATCCACATTAATTAAATCACATTTAATTACATTGGACAATTTCCACACACATTAAGATGATTAAATCACATATAATCATCAATTCTTCAATGCTTAGATTTATGAAATTATTCTTGAACCCTTTCAAGAATAATGTGATTTCTTTGTAGATACTTGGAGATAAGGACATGGCGATTGTATTGTTCCACGTATAGTGACTTGGATGTTGAGATCACATCTCAAATCCAGATCTTATGGACCTCCCACAGATGCTTGATCAAATCAAGACCATAGACCTAATCTTCTCATTGCATCTGAATCTCATTCAGATCAATGTCCAATACATGGACTAAGATTAGGTCACTTCTCTATTGAGAGGAGTCACTAAAATCCAAACCTGTTTCATCACTCCCTCGGAATGGAAGCATCATGGTTATACAATCGTTTATCATCACATCACCCTCAGGTATTCCCAATACCTGTACATCCTTCATATTGGAAGACCTATGATCATCCTGAAGATATAGATCACTTTTACACTGTCATCTTCAGGGTCTGATCATTAAGTTTCTCAATCTTGGCCATTGGGAATTGGTATAGATCATATGCTTTCCCAAACCATATATCTTACCTTCAAATTCATGTCATGCTTCCAAAGCATGATGAACATGCATGGAATTTGATCAGTCCCAATACCTCATGAGTGAGCTCATGTCTCCCGGTTCACAAGTGAACCTTTATGATACCTTTGAGAGATCGTATTACTCATATGTCCTTACATGCACACCAGCGCACCGATGTATAGACCTTGGTTAGGTCATCAACCTATTGGTCTGCCAAATGTACGCACTCAGACATATAGTAACACATCTGTCTCTGGTCAGAGGATGCATGCCTATGCTGTGACAGCATTCAACATAGGTCTTTGGTTTTCTCGATCTTGTTAAGTCAATCCATTGACTCAACTAACCTGACACCTCTGAATCATTATTCCCATGCAGAGGACCTGCATCAAGAGGTCGGTCAGATATCAGCCATATGACAAAATGATTGCCATCTCCTACTCAGACTGGATATCATCACTTAACAATAATTGATGATGCTTGATGAGTCCTCTATCTAACTCCTTAGATATTCATCCAAGCATCAACCTCTATGATTCAATAAATGAATCAACAACTGTATAATCATCAAGTTGGCCATGGTACATAATCCTTATTGTACAGAGGGACCATATAGTGCATTCATTCATTCAATCTCAGAAAGGGAGTGAAAAATAATCAATAACTTTTATTGATAAATCATTTATTACAATAACAATTATTGTAGGAATGGTTCGCCCTGGCCTCACATTGCTAACAAAACTCTCGCCTCGGTTTCCTGCTCAAGATTTCCTGTTGGATTTCCATGTGGGTTAACTTGTGAGTCAAGTGACCCAATAAGGATAAAAAATAAAAATCAGGTAGGCAATGCAAGTGCAGTAACTATAGGGGTTTAAAGAAAATATTCTAAGAAACTCAAGTAGAAATCCTCTAATTGAGATACAAGCAATGAGTACATTTTTGACAATTTACATAATTAATCCTCTTCTAAGTTCTTTGGTCCGTAGCTTATTTATTTATCTATTAATTCCTGACTCACCCATCAAAGGAAAAAGTCTACGCTGTGAATGAAACCTGCATCGCTTCATCCATAGTGCAAATTAAGACTTGTGCGCAAGCGTGATCCTTTAGCTAGTCTGGTTGGTAGTACTCTGACACTCGTGACACGAGGCGTATAGCCCTAAGGAATCATGATTCCGTCAATCGAGTCTGCCAGGGGAGTCTTTCTCACCCCAAAACTAATAGTCACAAAACAGATCCGTATGGTGCGATGCCCACGTGCATCCACCCAACTCTCCGGAGTACCTACCACCACCCCACTCTATGATGCCCCTCGAGTGGGGGTGACTCACTGTCGGCTCAGCCGGACTACATGGGTGTGCACCCACCTTGTAGTAATTACAGTTCATCCCCGCAAGTAGAACATACTTTACTCAAAGGTTAACAATTTATGGATTCCATTAGTACCACGACTATCTAATACCATCGGATCAACATCTATTTCATTATCATTTGATCAAAGGTATAATGATAGTATCTCATCATACCTTACTCATAAAAATAATTTTCCATATCCGTAATGTTACACTTACACAGAAAACCAATGCATCTCAACTTATACATACCAACTCTTGTCTTGGTGAAAGTGCAAATATTTAGTTGCAAATTAGGACCTTCCCTGACCTCAATTTCATAGAATAATATGTGAATAGACTCTTTTCAATCAACACATGATCTGGACCCCGTGGCAGTCCAGCTTATGATAGAAATCTATATAGAATTATGCTCCCAATAATAAGATGTACTTATAGGTCCATTTACATATTGTATTGCATTGCATCCGATCAAGAGCTAACTTACTGTTGTCGAACATAACACACGTTAGTTATGCAGTGTAAGATGAAGGTGATCTATGAATGACAAAATTCAGTAAAAGTTATGAGATCTCAAGGCTACAGGGTAACCTAAAAATATAATGTTAATTATAAAATTAACACTTGATGACACAATATAAGTAATATTTAATGTGACTAGTTAATCTAACTAATGGTGGATCATGTAAGCAGAAAATCACATTAGGAGTTTTACAGTTGATATATATACACATACAAATTTCCTATGGTAACGAAAATTGTATCACATGAGAAAGAGCCCTATCTTATGTAGTTTATGCGTAATAACATGTATATGAGTTTCCACAATCATCTAGATAAGTTAGGCAAAAACAGATCTTTAATTGGATGAGCTTTATTGTATTAACATCTTTAGCAACAAAAGAAAAGGCAAGAAAACTTTACATCTACGACTTCTTTTGGTATGATTAAGAACCCATTCGTACATGCCATAAAATAAAGTTCGTAAGGCATAACCTCTATAGCATTGCATCTACTAATGATAAAAATGTATAACAGCAACCTAATATATATTAACATTTTTATTCATGAAAGTGCCAAAACCTGATTGTAATATCATATTAAAACTCTACGCATTTGCATGCTTTGTAGATCATACATCATTAATATGTGCACATTATTTTATTTCCAGAATGATGATTGATTCACATTGCATGGATCCATAACCAACGAATTATCCAAGCATTACGACCTCCTTTTTTTGTTTTACGAAAGCCACTATCAGATGGCGCAACAAGGGAAGCCGTGAAAGGACAACATTAAGAAGGGATCCAGGGGTAGGATCAAAACAACTAACCATCCCCAAAACAATATTCTCCTTTAACGCTACACACGCCTAAGAAAAAGGGAGAAAATTTAAGAAATCTGTTGCGGGCCTAGAAAATCCGTATCCAATGAAACAAGTCAATAGGTCAAGATCTGCTCATGAGATATTTTTGAGATTAACCAACAATAAGAGGCGATCCAGGGATGATCGAAATCAACACGTCAAACCCCCAAAATAACAACTCCATCATTGCAAGGTACGTGAATATAATGGAGAATGTCAAGATCCGTTACCTTCGCGTGAACTTTTGATCCAGGAACACGATCAATGATATGAACTTTGTGATGCCTTTCCCTTGCGGCGACATTTTTCCTCCTCTTCTCGTAACGAAACTTCAGAACCTCGTGGCTCGCTAAAGGGAAGAAGCTCTTCCTCTCATCTCTCTAGGGAAGAACAAAGAAATCATGTTGGAGAAGGGTGAGAATGGAAGGAGATCAATGTGGTTTTAAAGACCATTCAAGGGTGAAGAATACTAAATAAGGTTGTCAATTTTTAGGTGAAATCATGCCTCAAAATATCTCCAACGTATGCAATAAGGTGCAAACCCACGGGTCTACCTTCCATAATTGTCCTTGACCATAGTTCACTAAAACAAGCATAACTTCCTCATACGAACTCGGATTTATGCAATCTTGGTCTCGTTGGAAATCTTGCGACGAGACGCTTCTTTTGAGTATATATTGTAGATGTTTTAATATTTTGGAAAAAGCTGAATTTTCAAGATGTTACATCATAACAATCTTAAAAACAGTCTCGTCCTCGAGACTTAAGATGCATGGGATGTAACATAACAACCTTAAAAGGTTGAGCCTAATAAATTGATTGCTAAAGATATAAGTAATATTTAGAGATTACCTTCAAAAAGATGTGGGTAGTCCCTTCGCATATCTGCCTCAGGCTCCCTAGTTGCCTCCTCGAAGTTATGACGCTGCCAAAGGACTTTCACCAATGGTATCTCCTTATGCCTCAACTTCTTCACCAAGTGATCTATGATTCGAGCCGGTTCCTCAGGATAGCTTAAGTTAGTGTCCACATGAAGATCATCGTAGCTGATCACGTGCGATGGGTCATGCACATATTTCCTTAGGTTAGAAATGTGAAAGATGTTATGCACTCCCGACAGGTGAGGGGGGAGTGCCAACCTATAAGCAACATTGCCAATTCTATCAAGGATCTCAAAAGTTCCAACGAACCGTGGGGCTAACTTCCCCTTTACTCCAAACCGTTGCACTCCCTTGGTTGGAGATACTCTCAGGAAGACGAAATCTCCAACATCAAAGCTAAGATCGGTGCGCCGTTTATCACTGTAGCTCTTTTGTCTACTCTGTGCAGTAAGAAGCTTTTCCCGAGCTGTCTTAATGGCCTTAGCAGTTTCCTCCAAGTATTCCACCTTATGCAGCTAGTTATGCCTGACCTCCTGCCAACTCAAGGGTGTAGTACATCGTCTCCCATATAATGCCTCGAAGGGGGCCATGCCTATGCTGTCATGGTAACTGTTATTGTACGAGAACTCTGCTAACGATAAATAGTTCTTCCAAGACCCTTTCCACTCTAGCACACATGCTCGGAGAAGATCCTCTAACGTTTGTATCATCCTCTCGGATTGTCCGTCGGTCTGAGGATGGTAAGCTGAACTGAGGCACAACTGCACTTCGAAAGAGTTCATAAACTCCCACCAATAATTTGAAGTAAATCTCGGATCACGAACATATATAATCTACCTTGGCAGACCATGAAACCTGACAATCTCCTTAATAAAAATCACTGCGAGTTGTATTGGAGTGTAAGCCATTATCAAAGGTATGGAGTGTGCTAACTTCGCAAGCCTATCAACTACTACCCATATGGCATCATGACCGCTAGAAGCTCTAGGAAGCCCTGTAACGAAGTCTGCAGATATGCCTTCACACTTCCACTCAGGAATCGGAAGGGACTGCAGAAGTCCAGGTGGCTGCTTATGCTCAGCCTTAATCTGTTGGCATGTCATACACCTTGCCACAAAATCAGCCACATCTCTTCTCATTTGCTTCCACCAGAAATTTTTCTTTAAATCCTTATACATCTTGGTGCCACCAGGATGTATTGATAATCGAGATACATGTGCCTCGCCCATGATCTCATTTCTTAGTTCCATATCTACCGAAACACACAAAAGGTTGCCATTTCGTAGCACACCATCTTCATATGAAAAGCCAATCAAAATCCCTGCAAGGGCTTTGTCCTTGAGCCTCTGTAGACTCTCATCTGCAAGCTGTCCTTGAATGATCCTCTCTATTAGTTCAAGACGACAAGGGGAGGGAATTATAATCGTCTCTCGACTACTCTGGAAGGGGCTCCACTCACTAAAAGATGCGAGGAGATTCCATGTCTTGAGCTGGGGATGGGATTCACTCGAGCGTGGTCTACGACTATGTGCATCTACTACCACATTTGCCTTTCCAGGGTGATATGATATAGCGCATTCGTAATCCTTCAAGAGCTCCATGCACCATCGTTGCCTCATATTTAGCTCTTTCTGATCAAACAAATGCTTAAGACTCTTATGATCTGTGAAGATCTCGAAAGCCACCCCATATAGATAGTGCCTCCACATCTTGAGAGCAAAAACAACTGTTGCAAGCTTCATATCATGGGTTGGATAATTCTTCTCATGAGGTTTCAACTGACGAGATGCATATGCAACAACTTTGCCATATTGCATCAAAACGACACCCAATCCATTCTTTGACGCATCGGTGTATACTGTAAATCCGTCATTTCTTGATGGAATCACTAATATGGGAGTTGTAGTAAGTTTATCCTTCAACATCTGAAAGCTTTCCTCACACTTGTCTGTCCAAGTGTACATTGTCTCCTTCTTGGTCAGCTGATAAGGGGAATGGCAATCTGAGAAAACCCCTTCGCAAATCTTCTATAATATACGACTAAGCCAAGAAAACTACGAACCTCTAACACGTTCTTTGGTTGTACCCAGTTAAGAACTGCTTTAATCTTTGCAAGATCCACAACAACTCCTGCACCTGAGATGACATGGCCCAAGAATGCCACTTGTCGATGCCAGAACTCACACTTACTATACTTCGCATATAGCTTGTGTTTTCTCAGTGTCTCTAACACTGTTTGTAAATGTATTCAGTCTTGCTCCTCATCGCTCGAGTAAATAAGGACATCGTCAATAAAGACCACCACAAATTTATCAAGAAATGGCCTGAACACCCGATTCATCATATCCATGAAAGCAGCTGGGGCATTTGTCAGGCCAAAGGGCATTACCATGAACTCATAATGTCCGTACCTGGTCCAAAATGCAGACTTCGGTATATCGACATCTTTAATTCGCAGCTGATGATAACCAGACCGAAGATTAATCTTGGAGAATACATATGAACTCTGTAGTTCGTCAAAGAGGTCATCAATCCAAGGCAATGGATATCGATTCTTGATAGTCACCTTATTTAATTGCCGGTAATCTATACACATGCGCATAGATCCATCCCTCTTTTTAGCAAATAGGACTGGTGCCCCCCATGGAGATGTACTGGGGCATATGATGCCCTTCTCCAATACTTCCTGCAGCTGCACCTTAAGTTCTTTTAGTTCAGCTGGTGCCATCTGGTATAGTGCAATAGAAATTGGTTGAGTTCCCTGAATAAGAGTTATTTCAAACTCTACTTCCCTTTGTGGAGGAAGTCCAGGCAATTCATCTGGAAAAACATCTAGAAAGTTTTTAACAAGTTCTACATTAGAAATCTCCTTGTGCTGTACTTGATCCCCAATGACATGGGCAATGTATCCCTCACACCCCTTATCAAGCAAGCGATGTGCTTGCAATGCTGATATGCATACTACTCCCCCAGAGGAGGTACTCCCATCAAATACGAATTCCTGTAAATCAGGAATCTTGAAAATGATTTGTTTCTGGAAGCAACCAAGGCATGCGTTGAAGGATATGGTTAGATCCTCAAGCGCATCACATAAGCGTGAGCGTCGTGTCGAATACAGCAAGGAGCGACTAGTTGCACTAGTTGCTCGATGTAGCGGAATTTAAAAAAAAAATCATACGACGAAACCACATGATCCAAGAACACTTCTCGGATCGTTTCGTCTAAACCACAAACAAGTAATAGGATTACCTCTTGAAGTGTGGTTGTGATCGAGTCTCTAAACAAAGAGACCTCCTGTCTCAAGTCCGATCCGACGGAGGAGACGCTTGCGAGCGCGGGGATGAACTGCGTGCTTCTCGCAATCCATGTTGATGATCCAAGCGGCGGATCTCCTGATCTCGACACATGAGATCTGACGTCTTCTTCACGAGCGAGGTGCACCGAAGGAGATGGAGATCCATGAGCAGACGATCGGGCAACATAACGAAGACGCTGCAGCGATGGAGAACCTCTCCATGGCATCCATGGTGGACGACACATAAGAGAGGAAGAGAGAGTAGGCGTGTAGAGAGAAAGAGAGAGAGAGAGAGAGAGAGAGAGAGAGAGAGAGAGAGAGAGAGAGAGAGAGATGTGCTTCATAAGCATTGTGTGTAAAGAAGAGCAATGGGGTGCCTCTCCTTTTATAGGATTTTGGGATCCATGGATCTCAATCCATGGGACATATAAAATCAATGGATGAGATTGATTTATGTCAATCTAATGGTCAAGATTGTTGTTGGTGAAACCAACAAATTTAGATTAAAATATATTTGACAAAATCAAATATAAATCAATCCAAAAATCACATCAATAAATAAGGAGAGAATATACATGGAGATTACAGCTCCTTGTATATTAAGGGGGGACAGCCACCCATTCCATATAGGAATTGGGTGCCGCTCACCTCTTTCCTATAGGAGGCAATCTCATGGATTTCCATGAGATTGCATGCCTCCTTGATTTTCTCTCTTATTTATTTCCAACAACTATTTGTTGGGATTTTATTCACCAAAAATAATTCTCAATTAATTTTGGGAATATTGCAATCTTGACATTGGAAAATTGTGAATCATATTCACAACCCAAAACAACATATAATTTACATTGTCAATTAATTACACAATGTGTATCCAATACACATAATAATTAATCAACAAATATAAATTATAATTAGTTCTCTCTAATACATTATAAATCACATTTATAATATATTATGAATAATTGGATATTGCTATCCACATTATTCTTATCCATGATAATTAAATCATCTTGGATCTCTTTTTCTCATGTGTTCAAATAATATGAATCACATTCACATTATTCACATCTTTGATAATTAAATCATATTCAATTATCTTAGACAACTCTCTTTATAATTTGAATCGAATTCATATTAATCATGATAATTAAATCACATTTAATTATCCATTTTCTCAATGCTTGGATACATATATGAACAATAGAATTATCCATGAACTCTTTCAAGGATAATGCGCTTTCTCCGCGAATACTTGGAGATAAGGATAGGGCGATTGTATTGTTCCACGTATAGTGACTTGGATATTGAGATTACATCTCAAATCCAGATCTCGGGCCTCCCATAGATGCTTGATTAAATCAAGATCACAAATCTAATCTTCTCATTGAATCTGAATCACATTCAGATCAGTGTCCAATATTTGGATCAAGATCAGATTAATTTTATTGATAGGAGTCACTAAAATCCAGACCCGTTTCATCACTCCCTAGGAATGGAAGCGTCATGGTTATACAATCGTTTATGATCACATAACCCTCAGGTATTCCCAATACCTGTACATCCTGCATACTGGAAGACTCAGAATAAACCCGAAGTATTAGATCAACTTTATACTGTCTACTTCAGGGTTTTATCAGTAAGTTTCTCATTCGATCATTGGAAGTCGGTATCGATCATATACTTTCCAAAAGCATATATCATACCTAGGTCTTGATCATATATTTTCCAAAAGTATATATCAAACCAACAAATTCAGTCAAACTTCCAAAGAGAGACGACCGTGCGCACGGAATTTGATTCTTCCCAATATCTCATGAGTGAGCTCATGTCTTCTTGTTCAGTAGTGAACCTGTATGATCCCTTTGAGAGATCATATTACTCATATGCCCTTATATGCACACCAACGCGTCGGTGTATAGACCTTGATTAGGTCATCAACCTATTGGTCTGCCAAATGTACATACTCAGACATATAGTAACACATCTGTCTCCGGTCAGAGGATGCGTGCCTATATCATGACAACATACGATATAGGACTTTGGTTATCTCGATCTCGTTAAGTCAACTCTTTGACCTAACTAGTCTGACATCTCCGAATCTCTATTACTATGCAGAGGACCTGCATCAAGAGGTCGGTCAGATATCAGCCTTTAGAGAAAGGATTGCCATCTCCTTCTCAGGCTGGAGATCATCCCTTAACAATTATTTGATGGTGCTTGATGAGTCCTCAATCTAACTCTTTAGATATTCATCCAAGCACTGGTCTCTATGATTAAATAACTGAATCAACAACTGTATGATCATCAATATGGCCATGGTACATAACCCTAATTGTACTAAGGGACCTATTATGCAAATTATGTATTCTTCATTTCAGATTAAGGAGTGAATTGCAATAACATTTATTGCATAATGGCTCGCCGTGGGCTCGCATGTCCAACATGCATGGTGATTCTCGAGCCAATCCATACCAAGAATAACATCAAAGTCTTCCATCTGTAAGAGTAATAGGTATGCTTCTAGCATATAACCTCCGATATATACCAGACAATTAGGAAACACCCGGTGGATCACAAACAACCGACCTCCAGGTCCCTTAATAAAATAAGGGTCTGCAACTATGCTAGGCTCTCGGCCCAAGATACTCGCAAAGCTCAATGATACGAAAGAATGTGATCCACCGAAGTCAAAGAGAGCATGAGCTGTAGAGTCGCCTACAGAAATCATACCTCACACTACCGATCCTGAGGCGTGAGCTTGTCCGTCAGTAATAGCATTCAACTGTCCCTCTCTTTGTGGTCTACTTGAGCATGCCGTGCTCCGAGTCTGGTAAAGTTGTCCCCTACCTCCCCGAGATATAAAGCCGCACCCCCGTTGCTGGGGACGTCCTCCTCGTACTACAAATCCAGACTGTGAAGATCCCAAGGGACAATTGGACCGAATGTGACATTTCTGGTTGCATCGATAGCAGACCCGATCCTCCACCCGAGCATTTGTACCAGTACTCAGTATCGGGTGAGATGTCCCTGCTGGCTCAGAAAATGCTTGCCCCAAGGTAGGAGCTCCTCTGTGAGTAAACCGAGTTGACATCCCAGAGCGGTGAGGGTGGAAGCATTGTCCTGCA
>JAZKJV010004942.1:0-259332 GCA_037367405.1 Ottelia alismoides | reverse complement strand
TGTTAAAAAGATCATGATTAATCAACAATAAACCCACTTCAAGAATAGCAAAATACTAGTGGAGCTAATTTACAAATCATTATGGGCTATCGATATCTATAATTTGGACTCACAAAGAGGTGGTCAGAAAAGAAAAGAGGATCAGAACAGGCTCTTGGAATTCCAACTTTGCATATGATAACACATTGATGTACAGCGAGAAGGTTAAACACTGGCATGACTGGCACATCAAATGAAAGAACTTCGAGACTGGGCAGTGGATATTTGATGCAAAGTTGAAGATATTCTCGGGCAAATTAAAGAGTTAATGGACATGGTCATTCAAAGTGCAGGAAGTGCATGACATTGGAAGCACTGTAATATCAGAATTGTCTCATGACGCACAACCGTTTATCGTCAACGGTCGGTTACTGAAGCCTTACCTAGTCCATGATACTT
This sequence comes from Ottelia alismoides, assembly GCA_037367405.1. Taxonomy (NCBI): domain Eukaryota; kingdom Viridiplantae; phylum Streptophyta; class Magnoliopsida; order Alismatales; family Hydrocharitaceae; genus Ottelia; species Ottelia alismoides. Next base: position 258,894 of record JAZKJV010004942.1, on the reverse strand, counting down.
TTCTGGTTGTTGTCGATTATGTTTAAGTGTTATGCACCAAAGGAGCCTCCACAACCTTAGCGGCATCAGAATATTCAGATAATGTCACTCAAAAACTCTTCCTTTCATGTTTCCTTCTTTTCTTCTCTTCGTTTTCATTTTTCTTTTTCCACCAAAAAGTTGTCACCCCTTTTTATCAGTCTTCTATACTTAGGATGTACTTTGTCCTAAGTATGTGGGGAGCACTCTGAAATTCTTTCATCCCCCCCACTGTCTCCTCTTCTCGTCTATTCTTAGGGATATCTTACTCTAAGTATAGGGAGAGACAGTCCGGATGTGATTTGTTCATCCCCATCCCTCGACCCTCCCTGCATATAGATACAGTCTGCTATACTTAGGAATAATTGATCCTAAGTACAGGGGGACGACTGACTTCTTATTCTTTCCTTCATTATTCTTTCGTCGTTGAAGTATAGGCGTTTCTATATTCAGTACGAGTTATGCCATCTCTTCTCTCTTCGATCTATGAGGGCATAACTCAAGCTAAATATAGGGGAGTTGTATATGCTTTGTTTATACTCTAGCTATAACTCGTACTTTTGTCTTTTAAATAAATATGGCTAAATTACTATTTATATGAGTAAAATTCATAAGATCAATTAATAAAATGATGCATATTATTCCTCAAATTATTTTGTATATACGGATTAATAAATCAAGTAAAAATATTTTGCAAATGTTTGACTTTAAAAATCTATTTGAAAAATCTTTTGAAACCTGTTTGAAAAATATTTTGTAAAATGTTATCATCCTTTGTAAAAATGCTTGGTTTGTAAAACAACTTTCTTTCATGTGAAATAAATTATTTTGAAAACCTATTTGCAAATGGTTTGGAAAATAGTTGCAAAAATATTTGAAAAAATCTATATACACTATTCGAAAAAACTTTTGCAAAATAATTTCCAAATGCTTGTAAGTGTTTGTAAAAGTTATTTGCAAAAATTATTGTAGACTATAGTTTTCAAAATTATTTGTAAAACCACATTCAAATAAGTTTGAGGAATATATACATCTTTCAAATAAACTCTTTACAAATTGTACAAGTGTACCGATACAAATAACTCACATTTGATCTATAAATCCTCCAACCTCAATTTTGTAAATAAAAAGAGGCACACCCGTGTAAATATATGTGCATACTTCCTTTTTGCGCCAAAAGTCTTTTTATTTTGAAAAAAACCCTAAAATTTGCAAATAGAAAAATTCCAAAAACATTTGAAAAAAAATATATAAAAATTTGCAAAACTTTTCCAAAAATATATAAAAAGTTTAAATTTAGAAAATGGCATTACAAAAAGATTTTTGCATTGTACATATCATTCACATTTTTTTGAATAATGTAGACAATTGAACTAGTGGAAAACAAAGTCCGGAGATTGGAGCTTGGAATAGATTTTAATCTACCTAATTTTAGAGGACCCCATTGAGGACCGGAAGTGGAGATGTTTTAGGTCACCTTGACTTAATTCTTTAGGTTCCAAAAGGCTATGTCATGAGTCAATTCAATGCGCTTAAAGAGAACGCTTCATATCATCCGTATGACTCTTGAGACAATGACTTGACTGGAAACCTCACACCTAGCACTTAGCTCAACCCAGATGGACTGTTGAAAAATCTTAGGGTCTAAGTTGGGACGATGCAAAGCCGCTTCGTCAAGGTGGCTCAGGAACCATTATTGGGGATTGTCGACACTGGTACTCCAACCCACTTATTTTGGTAACAATGATATCTGAAGACTGGAGATGGATTGAGACAATGCTTCGGATGAGGAATGGTCTACCAGCGCAACTTTCAAGACCCCAAAATAGTCGGTGGAACAAAATATGCTATATCCACCAGGGCATGAACAAGAATGCATAGGTTATGCAAAGTCAAAGAAAATATCCGAAGAAGCCTATACCAAAAACTCCACCAAAAAACTTGAGCTTCAGAAAGCCTGCTTCTTGATGAAGAACCGGTTGCACTGACCGACTTCACAAGAAAATGAAGTCTACACTGGTCCATTCCCACTTCTCTTCCCATTCTTCTGACTTCCTCCCCCATTCGGTTTGTAAAGACCGGAAGTACCCGACCTTAGAAGGGAATATTTGTCTCCACTAGTACGGGTTACCAGAAGAGCATACACCATGATGGTTCAATGGTTTTGTCTAGGAAGAGCTGAACAAATCCACACACATGGTTCTATCATTTCAAGGTAGCAGGAGTATGCGACTAAGAGGATGGTTATGACCTAGCTGCGAACTGGACTGGATGATAGGAGTATGGAATCTGAGGGTTGTTATGTCACACTTCCCGACTTTAACGTGGTTCCGAACACACCATTAATCCAAAGCCCTTCTCTGAGCTCTAAACTCCGACTTTATTAAAATTTGGTTTAAAAGTCGATAATTGCACCAAGTTATTTCATTTTCTTTTCTTTATTTTTCATTTTTTATACTTATTGCATAAGTATTTGGTAGGGACTAGTAATGACAAGTATAGGGGGTGCCTTTATTCTTATCATTTTGGCCATAAAAATCCTATTTAATGCATGAAAATAGTATTTATTTGTACACATTAACATTCATTCTTTATTCCATTCATTGTATATAAAATGTAGTTTTTAATGCCAAAGTTATAGAGTAAAGAAAAGAAAAGAAAAAATAAAATATCAAAGCTATTTTATGACCCTATACCCCGAGACTTAGGCATCTCAATGACTAGGTCGACAAGGAATAAAGCAAGGGAGATAAGGGCCAATAATACAATAAAAATCCCATTTATTCATTTTTTGGATCTATTTTATATTCTACTTTTTACACCTCAAATAAAGAAACTTTGTACATGAAAATTGTAGCTAATAATGTATAGAAAAACACAAAATTAAGTTTGCACAAAAATAATATGTAATGTACATTCTATACACAAAATAAAAAGCCAAAACCCAAACTTCACATACCCATATATCCTAAATAAAAACTCAAAATGACCAAAATCACCTTTAATTTATATAACTTTGAATAAGCTATTTAATGAAGGTAGTTTCACTTAATTGGAAGCTAACAAGCAAAAGTTAGGTTTTGGACCCTATTGTATAATATACCTGAATAAAATTATCCTTTTATTTATCATTTAATATGTTTACAATTTTATATTTGTATACTTTTGTAAATATTATTTATCGTATATGTACATATTCATAATAGAGGATAACCATAAAGATATTAAAAATATAATAAGTCTACAAAATATATAGACAAAATACCTATACTTATACCTATATGATTTCTACCTCTATTTATTTATGCATACAAACAACATCAAAAAAATATAATAAAAATATATTTATATACTTAAAATATGTTATAAATATATAAAAAAAATAAATAAAATAATTAAATCAAAAGGACAAAATAAAAATAAAATGTACCAAACATAGATGAATATACATATAAACATACCTTTAAAAATTAACTTGTAATAAATAAACCCAAAAAATAAATAAAAATCGTAATTAAATACTACATAAAATAACAAATATTTTTTATTTTATACTCTAAAAATAACTTAATTCGTTAGCTATTTAATATTGATTTTACCGATAATTTATGCTATGGATTTTTCTGGTTGGTCCATGTGGACCAACCAGGATCAAACCCCAGTGAACCTGGGTCAACTCTTCGTCCCAGGTCACCTACCCCCGTCAGATGAGAAGACGCCTGTCTTCTCCTCTTTTTCTCGTGCCTCTAATCACTCAGACCTGAGTAGATCTTTCACCAAACTCCTCTTTGATCATCCCTAATCCACGCCATACCCTCTAAACTTATGTACATACCGTCGATTCATCCTAAATCAACGGTCAATAAGGGTTCCTACTGTTTCAATAAATAAGATGCTCCTTTCCTCCTCCTCTTGATCCCTCTTGGAGCTTCTTCCCGTGTCCCGCATGTGTGTGCCGAAGGTCATGTGATAACTGCACCTTCCCCCATGCTTAGAGACAACAGAGCGAGGAGAGAAGCAGATCCACGATGGTTCTCCGACCACCTCTGCTCCCTGCCCACTAGCTGGTATAAGAGTTGCGCTCTTCTATATTTCTAGGTAATTTTTCCTTCTGTGTTTTTAATTCCGTCGTTACTTTTGTGTTTGATTCAGTAGGATAACGTAATTCTAGATTTTCCGTTCGACGGAGCTGCCAGGGCTCCAGTCAATTCACCATGTTCTCGACTGTTTCTGACTCCCACGTTCACCTCATCTCATTTCCTGACGCATTCTCCACCTGATCGACCCATCTAGACTCCTCAATTCTCATTGGATCAGTGAATCGAGGCTTCCCCTCCGCCTTTCATTGGAACCTCTCCATACACCTCATCTATTATGCTCTCTAGCTTCAAAATGGGTCGAGGACTATCGCCTCATGTCCCAAAATCTTTCTATGTAGGTCCCAAAGCCAACAGACCCTTCCCGGTCGCAATCGATCTCGCCGAATACGCTCCGGATGCGTGTGCTTTCCCGGTGAACCATGACCCCATCGATGGGTCTTGGATCCTCCTAAGTACCCCAGTCGCTGCAGAAGATTCTCCTAGAGGTGTAGAGCCCAAGAACATTGAAGAAGGTTGTTGGTGGATGAAGAAATCAACTACGAAGGACGAGGGGCCCTATTCTTCCCCGTTCTTCCCGAGCAGCAGCAACCGTCGGATCACACTCATGCCCCAGTTCTGATCTCGTCCGTTGATCGAGCGACGAACCGAAGCGCCCATCACCGTCCAATCACCTAAAGTGACACGATCTGGGCCGCATGTTAGCGCACAATAAGGGGTAAATTACCCTGGACCCTCTGCCTTTTATGTTTTATTTTTAATACATTAAATATTATTTGGAGTGTAAAATATGTTAAGAAAAAATGCAATAAATCCCTGGAGGTTTCTTGTATTTGCCAATCTGTCCGTGCCAACTCACATAACGTGGGGTGCCACTTGAGGTAAGCATTTTCCATGCATACCCCTCTGATTTTCTATATTTACATTTAGTCCAAGTATTTGTATATGCAGTGTATACTTTTGTGGACAAATTGCACAAAGGACCAATTGTCTTATCTATTTGCATTTATGTCCCTCCCAGGCGCATAACAGTTTTTTTCATGTAAAAATTACACATTTACCCATATATTTTGTATTGAGGGTTCTGAAATGAATAGATAATTTTCGTTAATTATATTTTGGTCCCTATAAGTAATGAACATGCATTTTCTTGGGATTTTCATGAAAAATAGCCCATGTTCGATTTTTGTTTTAAAAAATTATGGCGAATGCCTGGAATGACATATTTAATTGTCAATATTTTTAATTAGAATTTTAAGGCATTTAAGTATTTATTAAAACTCGAACAGTGCATTGATTTTCTCTATTTGGACATAAAAATCAAAAAATAATATTCAAATGCCTTAAAAAACTAAAAGTTATATGTCATCTATTGTGCCCTATATCAACTCTAAAGCAAAAATCCCTAAAAATAAAAAAAAGAAAAAGCATAAAAATAAAAAGTTCCAAAATCAAACAAAAAATAATAAACATTCTCAAAAATACCAAAAAATATATTTTCTTATTTTTGAATTTCATTTATACTAGTATCTATCTATTAAAATTGATTTGAAGAATTTTAGACTTATTTTACTATTTTTTTATCTTCATTTCAATTTTGGGCTATTATTTAACCCCCTAATTTGAGATATTTTTTACTTTAAAAATCTATAAAAGTTAGCAAAAATTCCAAAAAACACAAAAGCATTAGAAAAATATATAAAACCTCAAAATAATTTATTCTTTGATTTTATTATATTAATGTATATATAGACATATTTTACTTTATATTGTGTATATATACCTATATATGATGTATATATCTATTAATATTATAAACACCTTAATATATATTTTAAAAAACCCAATATATATGGAGAGAGGGCCGTACCTGTGGGTATTCACTTGGTTTTTGACTATTTATTATATATTCTATATATTATCTATATTAGACATATTGTATATATACATCTATATGCATCATTCTTATATATTAACAAGAAAAATAAATTTAAAAAATATAAAATTAAAATCCAACAAAAAAAAATATAAAAACTAATATATATTATAAAATTAAAAACTATAATATATTAAAAAAATGGATAAAAGAACAAGTTTGAACACACTACATAGTTTTAATAATAGTTGTGGGCTACCTGGTTTGCTCTATGTGGTTCGACCTCTACATGCTCGCATGCTATACACTTAGTTTTGTAGAGAATAAAGTCCAAAAGTTGGGACCAATTTTTCCTGTATGGCTTTACATGCTTCTAGAGAATCGTCTTGATTTCTTTGTTTAATAATGTAGCCATGCCATTGGTCTAAGGATGATAAGGAGATGCGACTAGGCGCTCGATCTCGTATTCCTTCGTTAATTTCTTGACCTCTCGGTTGATGAAGTGACTATCCATATGATATGAGTATCTTCGAAATCCTGAACCGCACAATGATGTTTTCTCTCAGAAATCGACAAACTGTATAGCTGTCCGCGGCTCGAACGGGGATAGCTTCAACCCAGCGACTCACATATTTAACGACAAGAAGGATGTGCTCGTATCCTTGGTTGTTAGGGAAGGGTCTCATGAAGTCAATGCCCCAAGCATTAAATACATCTGCTATGTGAATGAACTTCAGAGGTATAGAATCTTTAGCTGTAAGGGTTCCCTTCAGTCTATGACAGTCAGTGCAATGCTTGACGTATGATGTAACATCCTTAAATAGTGTAGGCCACCAAAGGCCATACTGCAATACTTTCGTTGTCGTTCTGTCTCCAGAGTGATGTCCACCAGATTCGAGCGAATGAAAAAGCTCGAGGACACTATGATACTCCTCCTGAGGAATACACCTGCACCAAATAGAATTTGCTCCCACTACAAACTTAACGATCTTTTGGGACGCTTAGTGGGGACGGTCGGAGGACAACCGTCCCCTATAGAATCAGAGGGGACGGTCGAAACACAACCGTCTCCTCCAGTAAGTATAAGAGACGGTCATTACTGACCGTCTCGGATAATGGACTCACTGGTGACAGTTACATAGCCGTCCCTTATGAGTAGAGCTCCTGTTTGTTTCTTCTGTACCCGGGCATTTTAGGGGATGGTCATAATCGTCCCATATACGCCATTGTTGACGTCGCGTATACCTAACCTTAAGGGACGGTTGCAACCATCACTTATAGGTAGGTATAAGGGGCGGTGGCAAAACCGTCGCTGATGTCTCTGTACTGGCGGGACATATAGAAATATCTGTCACCAAAGGGGACGATTCACTTATAACCGTCCCCGATCATTATTATAGGGGACGGTCATACGACAATCCCCGATTGTCTTATATCCTCTCGCCCCGAATCCTTTCCTCATTCCGCTCAATCCTCAAACCTTCGACCTCCTCACAAGCCCGCCGCCGCCCTGGCCTCCTTCTCCCCTAACGTCGCTGCACGACCTCCCCGTTAAAGCCTCCATTGCCGCCGCCTCGGTCTCCTCCTCCCCTAGCCCACTGCCCCAGCCTCCTCCTCCCCTAGCGCCGCCTTAGACTCCTCCTCCCCTAGCGTCGCTGTCGAAATCCTCTCCCATGTTGAAGCCTCTGTCGTCGTCACCTCGGTCTCCTCCTCCCCTAGCCCACTGCCCCGGTCTCCTCCTCCCCTAGCGCCACCGCCCGACCTCCTCTCCTCTTCTTCGGTTGTGAGTTTCTTCAACTATTTTTACTTTTATTACATTATTACTTGAAATATGCTTGCTTTTAACATTGTTTAGATTTTTGAACTAATAGCTTAATATTTAGGAATAATGAAAAGAATGTAATATATTTGTCTGTAGGTCTAATAGCTTATTCTTTAGGACTAATAATGTAATACATTAATTTTCCATGTATATGCTTGTTTTTAACTATGGTCTTTGGGATATACATTAACTTAGTATAGAATGTATACATTAACTTAACATACATTAATATTTGAATTATACATTAACTTAGTCTTTGGATAGTGCACCAGATCAAATAGGATGTTAATATTAAAACTTTCATAGTATAGGAAAGATGGTGTACAAGATATTCATAATAGATATTAACATTGTTATTATCTTTGGATCTTTACCTTTATGATGATATCATTATTGATACCTGGTCCAAAAGGGTCAGGTAATGTGATAGACACTTATATGCAATCGTTGATTGATGAACTAAAGATTCTGTGGAATTCTGAAGCAAGAACGTATGACGCGGTAAAGAAAGAGTTCTTTGCAATGCATACTTCTTTATTATAGACAATTAATGACTTTCCGGTGTATGCTAATTTATGAGATTGGAGTACGAAAAATAAACTCGCATGTTCAGTTTGTATGGATAAAACACAATCGACATGGCTAACTGTGAGTATGAAACATTGTTATTTGGGCCATCATCGTTTCTTACCTGTAAAACATAGATGGCTGAGAAGTGAAAATAATTACATGTTTGACGAACAGTTGTTTGTACGCCGGATAAGTTTGAATTGACGATCTGGTAGCGTAGTGTGGACGGAACAAAAAAATTGGGCAACTACTCTCTAGGTCGATTATTTAAGAGGAAGGTATCTGGCGGATGGCGGAAACAAAGTATATTTTTTCAAGAACTACCCTACTGGCATACTTTACATGTCTGTCATAACTTGGACATGATGCATATAGATAAGAATGTTATGGAAAAAATTCTTGGAATTTTAATTCTTTCTAGTACTGTGAAAGACAGTTTGCGAGCTAGACGTGATCTGATACAGTTGGGTATCCAGTACGAACTACATCCAATAGAGTCAGATAATTGTAGAGTAACAATTCCTGAAGCGATTTATACATTGTCCAGTGATGACAAAGATAAAATACTCAATTTTATTAAATCAATTAGAGTATCGGATGGATTCTCCTCTCAAATAAGCAGATGTATAAATATGGTGGAAAGAAAGATATCATCATTAAAAAGTCATGATTGTCATGTATTAATGCAAGTTCATTTCCCGTTGGCCATTAGGGGAGTTGTACACCCTGATGTTATGCAGCCACTAATCGAACTCAATCTTTAAAGTCCTGTGTTCGAAGACTTTAGATCCTGAAGTATTGTTCCGACTAGAGACAGATATTGTTATCACTTCATATAAGCTGGAGCAGCTCTTTCCACATACATTTTTTGATATAATGATACATATAATTGTTCATCTTGTTAGAGTATTAGATTCGATCGGTTCGAATGAAATAATGATGACGAGTTATGGATAGAAGATCCAAATAAACTTTGGATATTTTAACAAAATGGACGAGCTATTATAAAGAGTGTCCATCGAATTATTTCAGACGATGAAAGAGACCCTATTCATTACTATATCTTGATGCAATTAGATGAGATTGATTCTTTCTTTGAAGAGTTTCAGTCAATAAGCACAAAAAAATCAGACTTTCTTAAATGGTTCAGGGATAGTATTGAACTATTTAAAGTTACCAAAGATGAACTGTGGAGCATGAATCATGATATTATCCATAGGAGTCCATACTCAATTGTAGTGTCACATTCTGTCTATATCGTTAATGGATTCAGATTTCAGAAAAAGTCAATTGATGAAAATAAAGCAACACAGTTTTCTGGAGTGATAGTGAAGGCCGGACTCTCATCTGAAACTGATGGATACTATGGCGAAATTATTGATATACTAGAAATCAGTTTTACGCATGATGGAAGGTGTGTTATATTTCATTGCATTTGGTTCGATGTGGGTCACGTTAGAGCAAGTTACAAGAAAGATAAAAATGGAGTTCTCTCTTTAAAGCAAACATGTCGGTTCGTATGCGCTTGCCAGTCAGGTAGAACAGGTCCTTTATGTACCATATAACTCTGTTAGTGGATGGATTATACCCGTTAGGACAACACCGAGAGACTTCTTCGATGTTAACGAAGATGAAGATGCATTAGATAATGATGTTGCATACCAGAATAATTCAAATGATTTTTTTTCATGAAGTAGTAGACAACGACATTGCTACTAGCAACACGACGTAATGTTATTTTTTGTTTTATGTTCAAATAATTGATATCTTCTAATCGATCAAAATGTATTTTTTTAAATTATATGCTATTGAAATGCAGATATGGCTCCTAGACCCAGGCGTATTCGGGAAGTTTTTTAACCCGCTCAGCAACCAGGGGGAGGATCTTCTGATGTCGACAGTGGCGGATCTCAGAGACGACGAGAACCGTCTCAGTGTAGATTTCTGTATCGTCTTGCACCCGGACAGACGTTACATGTTCGAATCGTTGGTGGAGATGCAGTGGGGGAGAATTCTACTGAGTTTCAGAGCTACCTTGGCCAGGATGCTCGTGCACGTGTCCCCATCACGACGCATGACTTTCGACAACTTCCTTATGTTGTCAAGGCTGCCATACTATCTGATTTGGAGGTATTCTACAATCAAATTTTTATTTGCACTATTTTAATATACTAAACTTTTTTATTGTTCTTGTACAAGATTGTTTTTACATGGGAACAAAATTCCCATATAGATTTCCATTTTATTTCTCATTCGACTGAGATGTTGTGTCGATATAAGGGACGCATAAAGGCAAAGGTAACAAGATCTTTATATATACATAAAGGAAGATTTGAACAGTCACGATATTTATTTTCCCGTAATTAGTACTACAACCCCTAGATTTTATATGAGCAGCGTGTGCAGAACGTCCCACCAGGTGTTACACCAGATCAGTGGAGGGAGTTGATCAATTTTTTGTCCAATGAGGAGTTCGTGGTATGTAAAATTTTTCATAATTAATTGATTTATGTTTGTACTAACTTTGTTTAATTATAGGCGATATCTACAAAAAATACTTCGAACTGCTCCAAAGATTTTAAATCCACCCACAATATGGGGAGAAAGAACACAAACCAATTGAAGGATGACTTTGTAAGCATTCACAAATTTTTAAATGTAACTAATTTTGGAAGCAAATTTTAAAAATATCTTCTTTTATATTTTTTAGTTGAGGGATAACGATAGAGAAATGACCCGAATAGAGGTTTTTCCTGAGTCAAAGAGCAGAGATGTAGGAGGAGAAGTGCAATGGGTTGATGAAGCCTACGCACCAATTCATGTAAGTAATATATATTGCTAATTTTAAGAATGCCTTATATTAAATTTGTAAATAATATATGTATCTATGCATGCAGGAAGAAATGATTAGGCTCTCCACCGCCACCTCACTAGATAGCACAGGGACGAGCACTCTCCCTTTATCCGCCGATGAAGCCTTCCTCCAAGCCACATGTCCAGAACACAGTGGACGCATACGTTGCAGAGGACGTGGAGAAATGATCCGTACATGGTACGGAATGGGTGGTACAAGTGGGTCTCGGACCTCCTCGCAATGGAGCCAGAGGGAGAGAGAGAGGGAGAGGGAGTTGCGTAATGTTAAGGCAAAGATGTCCTCACATGATGAAGAGATGGTTAAGATGCGTATGGACATGGCGAATGTCATGGCATACATTAGCCGTCTTCAAAGTCAGGCCGAGCCACCAGTGGAACCTGCACAACTCGGCAATGATGAGGAAAACGATGAAGAGAGCGAGGAAAGTGATAAATCGGAATAGATTACGATGGATGTAGAATATGTATGTAATCTGTTTTAGTTCTATCTTGAACATTCGTTATTGTAATTTAAGTTTAGTGGCCATGATGTTGTAGAACTGGAAAACTGTTTTTTTAAGTATTAAGTAAAAAATTTGATTTCTTTTAAGTGTCTTGGATTATCTATGTGGTTTTGCAGCAGTAGCAGGATAAAAATACCAATAAAATCGTTATTTTTTTGCTTTCAGAGGATATCGGGGACGTTTGTAACCGTCTCCTTTTATACTCAAGAAACATCCCCTCTGTATCAAAATAGATCACGGTCTATATATTTGGCTTTCAGGGATTAAAGGGGACGGTTTAGACCGTCCTCGAAAGACTTCTGTTAGCGTCGTAAAAGGTCGTTTGAGCGTAGGGGACGGTCATAACCGGCCCCGTTGATACTCTAAGGGGACGGTTTCGATCGTCACTTCCGTTTGATAGGGCCTCGCTGTCTCCGGTTTGGACCCATGGGACCTAAAGGGGACGGTTTAAATCGTCCCCTAAACGCTTCTGTGGGCATCACGAAAGGTCAATTGAGCGTAGGGGACGGTCACAACTGTCCCCTTTGATACTCGAAGGGGACGATTTCGACCGTCACTTCCGTTTGATAGCATCCCGCCGTCTCCGGTTTCGACCCATGGGACATAAAGGGGATGGTTTGGACCATCCTAGAAAAGCTTCTGTGGTCGTCCCGAAAGGTGATTTGAGCATAGGGGACAGTTGTGACCGTCCCCATTGATCTTATGAAGGGGATAGTTACGACAATCGCCTGTTATTCATTGTAGAAGGGACGGTCATACCCGTCCCTATTATTCATAGCAAAAGGGACGGTTACAACTGTCCCCAATGGTTGGATAAATGGGACGTTCGTAATTAGCGTCTCTTCTGTTAAAATGAGACGGTGGTAAAGAGGATGGTTTCGTGACTGTCCCATCTGAGCAGAAGGGATGTTTTGCATAGCAAAGAGGACAGTCCTCGACCGTCCCCTCTGGGTCCTCTGCTTGTAGTGTCCTTCTCTGAATAGAACTGGGTCTTCCCATTGGTAGGAATGGATGGTGGAAAAGAATTTATCTTTCTTGATATTCATCCACTCTTATGGAACTACTGTAAAGCCATGAACTGGGCATCTCTCGAATCCTATATCATAAGATCCGACTTGTCAAGAGAAAATCAACGGAATTTGTTTCGTGTGAATCGGACTTCATTTTGATTTGTTATGATTTTCGGAAGAAAGATAAGTAAGGAGGGTTAATAAGTCATTAACCCATAATGACTGCCATTAAGACTAATTAAGTGCGCTTAAAGAAACTAATGACGGATTGAAAATCGCTAATGATCATTAGCAACACTAATCAATAGTTAGCAAAAGATAAGCGTAAACTGTGAAAGTTAAATTGCGATTAGTGAAAGTTAATCATGATTACTGTCAACTAAGCGTCATTAGCGAATCTAGAATAATCTGGAATGTTCTAACTTAAGCCCCAAGTTTCGGATAAGTTTTGGCCAAAACCATGGGCCAAAACGATAGGCCGCTAAACCATGGTTAAGGTCTAAACCATGGTTTTATAACCATGGTTAGTGGTTTTCTGGAGCCTATAAATACCCCCTACCTATTCATTCTCTACGATTTCCACTACCACCACCACCCAAGGGCTAGGGTTGAGAGGTCGGGAGAAGAAGTGGGAGGCGTGGAAAGAGCGCTAGCGAGCGCTGCCGGGAGAACAAGTAGGAGGAATGTATGATCCTCTCTTAGTTTGCTTCGTAAGCTAGGCTTTCAATTCATCATCTTTGCTTCTAAGTTTTGTTCTTGATTCATCTTTCTTTCCGATTCGTTTCTTATTATGGTTTGAGGAGAAATCTATGTAACTCCCTACTTAGGTGCGGGTGGTTGTGCACATGAGTGAACCATGTGATTCGTCACACATTCGCTCACCTAAGATGCGTGGTGTCTACCGATTCTCCATCGCTTGCAGTTTAATTATATTCTTTCAGTTTCGCTGTTGTTTTCCTCTCGATTGATTTTATAGAGGAAACTCTTTTCATTTTATTTTAAAATATATCCTGATATAAGGGAAAACTCTGCCGAATTTTTCCGAGAAATATGCCCCGATATTAAGGGAAACTCTGCTGAAATTTTCCGAGAAATATGTCTCGATATAAGGGGAAACTCTGCCGAAATTTTCCTAGAAATATCATCCTGTATAAGGGGAAGCTCTGGTGAAATTTCAAGAGAAAATATGTTCTTGGCCTTCTTCGTGTTCTTCGTGTTCTTCGCGTTCTTCATTTCTTCATTCGTTCTTCGCATTCGTGACACGTTCTTAGCATTTTTTTATACGAAAATGAAATTCAATCGTTTCAGGAGCCTTAAACCATCCTTTCTGAAAATGAAATACGATAAAGCATTGCATACGCGAGAGATAGCTTGATTAGGTAACGAAATCCTTCATTTTGTTGTTGGGTTCTCATATGAGATCATTGAAAATTCTGATTTTATGTTCTTTGCTACGGAGAACCCTAATTTGGCTATTTTTGAGAAAATATGAAAAGCTACATTGTGATTTCAATTAAAATAAGGTCTAAGCATCAAATTGATGCAGTGGCCTGGAAAGATAGGGTTGGGAGTTAAAAGAGCATAAATTGAGTATATAGATATATGAATTAATATATGTGTAAGTCTATACTCAATATTTATGGTTACGTTAATCTACGACTTGACAGAGGAACCACATCATGGAAATTGATGTATTTTAAGTTGGATCCTGAAATGGTCGTGAGTCACGTTAAGGATGACTGGGAGTAGAACTGCAGGTTGGGCATGCAAACTGTAGGTTTGTCGGAAGGAACTCGTATTGGTGTTTCCCTACCTAGGTGGTACATGGTTGCCCTGTTATGATAAGCGCGGACGAAATGAATGATTTGCAACGCGTGATACCGGGAGCCAATATATTCGAGTTGGACGACGAAAGATGTGGTCGTGCCATGTGGAGGCACGGGTGGTTCAATAGCAGCTGGATCACGACAACATGTATTTAAAGCCGCTAGGTTATGTGATTAAAGGTTAGCCTGAGGTTTTAAGTAATCGGGTCATCGAGGATGGTGTGCTCCTTTGTATTCCATGCTGAGAGTTTGAGACCCTGATTAATAAAAGAAAAGGAAATTGTCAGGATAGTATTGGAGGATTGGTTGAGCCGACGTGCGGCGGTATAAGCTTATCAAGATCAACGTAATATCCAATCTTGAAGTGTCCACAGCTTCGGAGTCTAAGAATGGTGGGGTTCCCCTGGACTAATCCCTGGCGTGGAATAAAAAAGGAATAAGACTTAAATTAACGAGTAGAAATGATTTTGTGATAACAAGTTTTGCAAAATAAAACAATTTGGTTGCTTTTCTCTTCTTCGTTACTTAGCATTTGCTAATTTTTATCCTATTATTTATGGAAAACCCAACAGGTGTCGGTGAGCCATCGCAAGGACTTTAAAAATTCATCCAGCTAACATACTAGACATCCAGCCAGCCACAGTAGCTTTTTTCTGTAAGGTAGTTAGTAATATTTCTGTGTATTTCCTTAAGCTGATGTACATGTAAAGGGTTGTAGTGGAACAATGGATCATGTAAACTTTATTTTGTGAATGGTAAAGTGTTGAAATACTTCCTTTTGAGTAGTTTTATTTGCAGTATATTTCTGAATGTTAGTTATGATTGCTGAATAAATTATTGCTGAGTAACCAAATCCGGATATGGGAGGATCCGACGGCTCGAGATTCGGGGTCGCGACATATTGGTATGAGAGCTCAATTACTCCAGTAACTTATTTAGTAATTGTCAACTATGATCGGTATTCAGAAACTAAGGTTGTATTAAGATCCTTTGATCTTAATAATTGACTGCAACACCATTCACAAGTCATTATCTCTTATGTATATCATGCTAAGACATATAGGATCTGACTTTTGGCCTTGATTCATCACATGATCATGGCAGACCAAGATGTGTCTAAGTTGATGGTGATATCCCATGAGATGGAGCAAAGGTAAAATGCATTAGAGCAGAGACTTAATGCCACAATGAGAGATCAAAGTCATCCAGACCCGTGAATGCTAAAGATAAGGGTTATGTTAATACTTCTTTGGAAGAATCTAGTTATGTAACTCTATGGAGTAGACCCCTACTCCTATCGAAGGGGCCATGTAGGAGGCCCTCCTTAGGCAAAAAAATTTGCTTGAATCCTACCATAAATATAAGATTTCGATAGAAGTACAAAACCATTATTTGATTAAAGGAGAAGGAGTTAAAGTATTTATAATCCAAGAGATCTTAGATGACTATGTGATATAGATTGTAGGACATCATTTACCAGCTTCTCTACTACTTATTGAAATATGAATAATTTTGATCTATTCCTAGGGATGGATTGGCTAGAAAGGCATCATACATGTCTTGACTATTTTCAGAAGACAGTAATGTTTCACATTCCTAACTCGATAGAGTTCTAGTTCATTGGAAAGACATCCAATGATAATGTCGAATATATATCTACTTTGAAGGCACAACAGTTGTTAGGGAAAGGGTGCCAAGGCTATTTAGCTTATGTAACCACTACATCAGGGTCAGACAAAATGATGGAAGATATACCTATAGTGTGTGAATTTCCTTATGTATTTCCAGAGGAACTACCTGGATTACCACATGAGCGAGAGATTGAATTTGAAATCTCTCTCATACGGTCATACACGATACTCATCCTATCTCTATCCCTCCGTATAGGATGGCACGAGCTGAGTTACAGGATTTAAAGGTACAGTTGCAAGAACTGTTAGATAAAGGATTCATTCGTCCTAGTACTTCACTATGGGGTGCACCTGTCTTATTTGTCAGGAAAAAGGATGGGTCAATGCGGTTGTGCATTGACTATAGACAACTAAACAAGAAGACTATAAAGAACAAGTATCCTCTACCAAGAATAGATGATCTCTTTGATTAGTTACATGGTTCAACTGTGTATTCCAAGATTGATTTAAGATCTGGATACCATCAGTTGAAAATTAAAGATACAGATATTCCCAAGACATATTTTCGAACTAGATACGGGCATTATGAATTCTTAGTTATGCCTTTTGGACTGACAAATGCCCCAGCAATCTTAATGGATCTCATGAATAGAGTATTCAAGGAGTTCTTAGATCACTTTATAGTAGTCTTTATTGAGGATGTGCTTATTTGCTCTAAGGATAAGTATCTGCATAAACATCATCTCAGGCAGGCACTTGAAACTCTAAGGAAGAACAAACTGAATGCTAAATATAGCAAATGTGACTTCTGGCTATCTGAAGTATCTTTTTTAGGCCATGTTATTTCTGGGGAAGGTATATCAGTTGATCCTACAAAGGTTAATGCGGTGATGAGTTGGGAACGCCCGATGACTGTCACAGAAATACGATCTTTTCTGGGATTAGCTGGATATTATATAAGTTTTGTGAAGTACTTTTCATGAATAACATTGCCAATGACTAGGCTGACCTAGAAGGAAGTTCCATTCATATGGTCCGATGCATGTGAAACTAGTTTCCAAACACTAAAAGAATGCCTAACATATGCACCCATCCTTACTCTACCCTCTGGGAGTGAAGGGTTTACAGTGTACACTGATGCATCTAAAGAAGGACTTGGGGCGGTTCTTATACAACATGGTAAGGTAGTTGCGTATGCATCACGACAGCTCAGAACACATGAGAAGAACTACCCAACACATGACCTTGAATTAGCTGCTATAGTTTTCGCTTTAAAGTTATGAAGACACTACCTATATGTTATTACTTTTGAAATCTTCACCGATCATAAAAGCTTGAAATATTTGTTTGATCAAAAGGAGCTCAATATGAGACAGAGACGTTGGCTATAGCTGTTGAAAGACTATGATTGCACCATTTCCTACCACCCTGGTAAGGGGAACATCGTAGCAGATGCCCTCAGTAGAAGAACTTATTCACATGGGTTGATGAGTGTTATCGACTTCTGGGGTGCACTATCAGCGTTAAGTGAATGATAACCATTTGATAGTAGTGCTGATAATATAACTATTCCTCGCCAATACAAACCAGAGATCTGGGATAGAATAAAGAAAAGACAAGAGGATGATCCAGTCCTTGAAGACTTGAGACAACAACTTGAGCAGAATAAGATAGAGGGAATCCATATACAAGCTGGGATATTGTATAACCATCATAGAGTTTGTGAACCAAATACACCTGAACTGAGGAAAGACATCTTACGTGAAGCTCATTGTTCTAGATTATCTATTCATCCAGGAATTAGGAAGATGTATAAAGATCTTCATTCATACTTTTGGTGGCCAGGAATGAAGAAAGATGTTGTTGAGTGCGTGAATTCATGTTTTACTTGCCAACAGGTAAAAGCTTCACACCAAAAGCCACTAGAATTGTTACAACCCCTCCCTATACCTGAGTGGAAATGGAAAAGCATTTCCATGGACTTCGTTACTGGTTTACCTCAGATGACTGGTGGTAAAGATAATATATGGGTAATAATAGATCGTCTGACCAAGGTAGCATACTTCATTCCAATAAGCTTATCTTTCACTCCAGACCAGCTTGTTGAGTTATATATTACACATGTGATCCGCATCCATGGTATCTCAGAGGAAGTAGTTTCCGATCAAGATTCACGATTCACCTCACACTATTGGGAGAACTTCATGAAAGTCTTAGGCACACAACTATGCTTGTGCACAGCATATCATCCACAAACAGATGGTCAATCAGAACGTACTATTCAGACTTTAGAGGATATGTTACGAGCATGTGCCTTAGAATGGAAAGGATCATGGTTGAAATATTTGCCTCTTGCAGAATTCACATACAACAACAATTACCATACAAGTATTGGTATCACACCATTTGAAGTACTTTATGGACGTAGGTCTACTACTCCTTTGTGTTGGCAAGAGATCGGAATAAAGAACCTTTATAATTCAGATATACTCCAGGAGACACGGGAAGCTGTAGGGCTTGCTTGAAAAATACTATAAACTGCCCAGAATCGCCAGAAAAGCTATAGTGATACCAGGCAAAGAGATCTTGAGTTTGAGGTAGGTGACTTTGTATTTCTCAAAGTACCACCTATAAAGGGTGTTCGGAGGTTTGGCTTACATGGGAAGTTAGCATCCAGGTTTGTGGGTCCCTTTGAAATTATTCAACGGATTGGAAAAGTCGCCTATAGACTTGCGCTTCATCCACATCTTTCGGCAATACATGATGTTTTTCATGTATAAAATCTGAGAAAGTACGTTAGGGATCTGATTTGCGCGAAAATCGATGGTCTTAAGTTCAGCACAAAGCGTGAACTCAGTCGAAGTGTCGACCAATCAAAATCCGCGTTTAATCAACAATTAACCCACACTAAGATCAATAAATTAGAACTAATGCGGAGTTAAAATTTATTTTTAACTCTACATAAAAGATGTATATGTGCAAGTATGTAGAGAGTTCGAACACAGGGAGCAAACAAGGTAGTTCAAGCAAAAATGTGCTCAAGTGAGAGTGTGTGATGTGTCTACACTAAGCAAGCAAGCAACTACAATTTTGTGGGTTTTTAATTTTTAATTTTAATTTTTTTTTTAATTTTGTATTTTGATTTTTGATTTTCTGATTTTATATTTTATATTTTATATTTTTGTATTTTTTTTCAATATTGGAAGATAAAAACAATATAAGAAAAGGCAAGGTAAAATATTTATAAAAATGCACAAAAATACTCAAAAATTCAGAAATAAAATGTTTTTGGTATTTTTAAGGTTTTCTACTGTTTTTGTGATTTTTGGGGATTTTTCAAGGTGTTTTTGATATTTTTAAGTACTGAAATAAGAGAAAACAGTGGAAATAAGGCTGGCTGGGACTAAAATGTAATTTAAAAATAGCAACCAGTACTCAAAATATTTCACACTATTTTTCTAATAAAAAGGACAAAATAAGGGATAAACAGAACCTGAGTTTGTAATTTTTGGGTTTTTCTACTATTTTATATATTTTTTTTGAAGTTTTTAAGTGTTTTTTAAATTTTTAGTGTTTTTCTTTTGAGATTTTTAGTGATTTTTGGACTGACGCTAAAATAGGATAAACTAGACACTAGGTAATTTTTTTGGAATTTTTAGAGGTGTTTTAATATTTTTTTGGTATTTTCTAAGCTAGACAGTACACAAAAAGGTTGTTTTTGATTTTTAATAAATAGGAAAATAAAATAAAATCAAAAACTAAATAGCTGGCGTTAAAGTACACTTATCCAGAAGCTTAAACCTATTTTTGTGGAATTTTTGGACTTAAAATGATAGGTTAAATAATTAGAGCAAACATCCAACCATTAATCAGTCCTGGCAGGGGCATATGTGCAATATTTAAAACTTCCAGGGGCATACATGCAAATATCCACAAAATATTAAGCTGAATATTTAATTTCTGGAACCAAAATGTAAATACAAAAACCGCCTGGGCACGCCAACAATTTACCCACCAGGGCGCGTGACTTGCACGCGCCTGGGAAGGACTAAAATGCAATATAACAAAACCCTGGGGGTCTACTTGCAAATTATCCAAAAATAGTACACTTAATGCGAAAGTTTCAGGACTAAAACGAAATACACAAAAGCCCAAGGGTGTCCTTGCAAAAAGCCCACACCCTCACGTGTACAGGTCACGTGAGGTGACGTGGCGAAGGACCTAAGTGTAAATAAACAAAACCTAGGGGTCTTTATGCAAATATTACAGAACTTTTAAACTACAGACAAAAGTTTAAATGCTAAATATTAAATACAAAAAAAACGCGAGGGTTGGGATGCAAAATACCCTCGCTCAGGCGCTCTGCAGGTGACGCGTGGCGCGCATCCAACGGCTGGCGGTAATGGACGATCCAACGGCGTGAAGCGGGCCACTTATCCACGTGGCAGCACGAGAGCGGCCGATGACGGTTGGCTTGTGCGGCTGAGATTAGAGCTCCCCCGATGATCGGACGGTGGGCACGCAGGGAGATCTAACGGCTCCTGTGTGATCTGGGCGCTCCTCGCTGATCCGACGGCGCCGGAGGCAGAGGGAAGAACACGGAGGAGCTGCGGCTGGGCGAACTTCTCCGAGCTCCTCCATCCGGCCACGGCGACGATTGAGCTTGCAAAGTGGTCGAGGATGCTCCTGCCGGTGTCGGCTGACGTCTGGAAGCCTCAAAATCCACCGGCGGTCGCCGGTGCTCTCGCACGGAGGTGGCGGAGCTGCAAGGCCCCAGGTGCTCCGGCGAGAGAGCAAAATTGCTCCAGACGCTTCGATGGGCTTCAATACCTGCACCAAAAAGTTAGGGAGATCGAGGGCAAAATGCCTCGACCTCGGATGACTCTCGAAATGGACGGGGAGGCGAGATAGGGGCTCGCCGGAGTTGCGCTCCGGCGAGGTGATCGATTAGGTGATGAAGTGATCGATTCAACGCGGCGTGAAGGGCGAAATGATCCTAACACTAACAGGAATAAGACGGAGATAAAAATGGGAGTGGTGGTAGCCTCGATGGCCAAGGGCCAGAGGGTGAATACCTCACGGGGGTACCCGCCGGAGGTGGAGGTGGAACACGCTCAGCTCGATCAAATCCGCCTCCTCGAAGGTGCCGACCTGGAGCTGTCACCTCCACGTTGCTGGAGCGACTCCAAGGGGGGAAAGAACTGGATGAATTGCGGTTAAAATTCAAAGGGAGGTCAAGGGGGACCTTAAGTATGGTTGACGAGGGGGGTTGAAAGAACGAGGCTGCTAGCTCGATTCAGAGGCTCTCAGCCCAAGGAGATCCTTGGGCGAGCAAGATGGGTAGTAGGGGGAAAAGTTTGCAGAAGGACTCGAGCTCAAAGGATGAAAGAACGCGCCTCGAAAAATTGGTGAACATTGGGTCAAAGATGGTTCTGACAAAGGCTACAGGGTGTAGGTCAGACTGTTGACCGAGGTCAACAGTCCTGGCCTCCTGGTTGGTCCACGTGGACCAACCAGGAAAAACCCTGGAAAAAATATATTAATAATTCTATTTAAAATACTAAATGGCCGAATTAAATAAAAGTTATAAAATAAAAAATGCTTAGAATTTCATGTAGTATTTTATTTTGATTTTTATTTATTTTTATGACTTATATTTTTATAAGTTGCCTTTGTAACCCTATATAGGTATAATACCTATGGATTTTAGTATTTAATTTTTATTTAAATATTTTTAATTTATTTTTATTTTGGTTTTTATTTTCTAAAATTATAACATACTTTTATATACACAAATATATTTTTATTTTAATTTTCTGATATATTTTATACATTTAATAAAATGAAAGTATTATTTGTATAGGTATATGTACAGGTATTGTACCAATGTATTGAATATACAACTATTTTTATTTGTATTTTATTTATACTTTTATTCTGATTTTAATACTCATACTTATTATAAGTAATATTTACAACATTATAAAAATATAAAAATGAATAAATAATGGATCAAGAATAAATTGAATATTTTATTCAGTACAAATATACAATAGGGGTCCAAAACTCAACTTTCAAACCGTAGCTCCGCCAAATGCGAAACCACTGCCATTGGATAGATTATTTTATTCTATATAAATTAAAGGTGAGTTTACTGCATTTGGAGTTGTCAGTTGTGAGATACAGGTCTGGGAAGTTGGGATTTTGGATTCTTATTAAGACCATAACTTTTTGTCTGTACATGCTTTTTCTGTGAAATCGATTTTGTATTTTTCTTTATTAAATTATCTACAACTTTCATGTAAAAAGTTTCTTTATTTGATGTATAAAAAGTGGAACCAAAAATAGGTCCCAAAATGAATAAAGAATGAGTAGAAATTATAGGTGTTTTATCTGTGTTTCTGACCTTATCTCCCCCTACTTTATTCCTTGTCGACCTATTCATCAAGATGCCTATGTCTCGGGGGTTTTGGGTCATAAAATATTTACAATATTTTATTCTTTTTCTTTTCTTTATTTATTCTATAATTTTGGCCTTAATTACAGTAATTTATACACTGTTTAGATGCACATGCATGAATGCTAAGATGCTCTATTTAAGGGTATTTTCAGGCATTTGCTAGGGTTTTTGGTGCCAAAATGATAGAATAAAGATGATGAAATGTGGATTCATCATCCCCCTATACTTTACCTTTGCTAGTCCCTAGCAAACACTTATGCAATAAGTGCAGAAAGAAACAGAAAGAAAAGAAAAGAAAAAGAGGAACTTGGATTTTATCTGATTGTCAAACTTGTCTTCACAAAATCAAAGTTTGGAGCTTAAGTCGGACCTTTGGAATTTTAGTGCGGGCGGAACCTTAGTGAGAACCGTGTTTGAAATCCAACAGTCCCTGAGGAACCCAAAACTCTGCTCAAGTCTCCTCAATAGCCAGGTCAGAAATACTTCAACTCATACGCAAACTCTTACGACTATGAATATGACTTGTACAGTGTAAGTGATGGTGGCTCTCCTCAACTAGAATGACAAAGAAACTGACTTCTCCAGTACGACAACCCAATGATTCCCCAATCCAGCAACTCCATCCTCGAGGAGCGGGGTATTCCCTTCTAAGTTCAAGTGGCAACCAACTCAAGAGGAGGGGGTGAAGAGAAGAATGGACGGTAGCCAGTGTAGCTACCTATCCTTGGATGCAAGACCAGTGTAGTCAAGTCATCCTGCTGCAGGCTCACATGATATGACTTTGGAACTCAAGCTTGCTTATTGACTTTACAACATATGTACATACTTTGCAGGCTTTTTATTTTTGTACATGCCTGAACATTTTTTTTTTGAATACTATTCACAGCAGCATTTACATAAGGAGTTTTTCCTCTTGAGCCAGTAGACTATCCCTCTTTTGAAGCTTTATCGCAACCCACAGCCTCCTGTCTTTAGACTTCCTAATCACTGGACGGGTTGGGGTGCACTTCCCTCCCTAGAGGAGGACAAATGTTTCCACTTGTGTGCGTCTCATACCGGCAAATCCAATCCCCTCACCACTCCAACTGAGTTGAGCCATGTGAAAGGTGCAGGTGTCCAAGTTAGGTCATTATCAACAAGAGTCGTGCGTGTGCTCCGAAATACTCTACTTAGGCAGTCAAGAATCCATTGAACCAAGTCTCGTGATCCTCAAAGAATTAAGTCAACTAGACCTGAAGTACCTCAAATCCAGTTCCTATAAGGTTCCTGTTATTAGGTAGATTTTAAGGTCCAATCAAGCTCCAATCTTCGGATTTTACTTAGACTTGTTCAACTATCAAACTCAATCCGAAAAATGCGAATGCTATGCAATGCAATGCAGAAAATATTTTTGTGATGCAATTTTCAAAGATTTTGAACTTTTTATGGATTTTTGAAAATATGATGCATGATGCATATGCAGATGCATTTTTTTGTGTTTTTCAAAAAGATTTTTCAAAAGTTTTTGGATTTTAATTTTTGCAAATGTTTTTGGGAATTTTTGAAAATAAAAAGTTTTGGCTGAAAACTAGGTTAAAATATGTACACGGGAGTGCTTCTTATATATACAAGAAGTAAATTTTAAGAATTTACAGGGTAAGTGGTCAATTTTATACATATATATAGTGGATTTTGGTGTGATGTGTATATTCCTCAAACTTATTTGAAAACAATTTTACACACAATTTTTGAAAACTATAGTCCAAAATAGTTTTTACAAACATTTTACACACATTTGAAAATCATTTTGCAAAAGGCTTTCAAACAGTATATATAGGTTTTTCAAATCATTTTTGCAACCATTTTTCAAACCATTTTGCAAATCATTTTTCAAACATTTTTATTTCACGCAAAGAAAAGAAGTTTTACAAACCACACATTTTACACAGGTTGAAAACACGAAACAAAATATTTTCAAAATAGTTTTCAATAGATGTTCACAAAGATTTTCAAACTATTTTTCAAACATTTTGCAAAAAACATTTTTACCTGATTTATTAATCAGTAAATATAAAAAGAATTTGAGGAATAATCACATCTTTTTAGTAAGAATTTTTAATGAATTTTAAAGAATTATTAGCCATATTATTAAGAAAAAATACGAAAGTACGAGTTATGGCTAAAGTATATACGTAGTATATACGACCCCCCTATACTTAGCTTGAGCTATGTCCTCATAGATCGGAGGGAAAAGAGAAGACATAACTCGTACTTAGTATAGACAAGTCTAAAGAATAAATAAATGAATGAATCAAACGAATGAGAAGTTGACCGTCCCCCCTATACTTAGGATCAAATAATCCTAAGTATAGCCGACTATACACAACGCAGGGAGGGTCAAGGGTGGGAATGAACAGATCGTACTCAGATTGTCTCCCCCTATACTTAGGGTAAGATATCCCTAAGTATAGACAAGAAGAGGAGACAATGGAGAGGATCGAAAAGAATAGAAAAACTCGGGGTGCACACCCCCCTATACTTAGGACAAAGTACGTCCTAAGTATGGAAAACTGTCTACAAGGGCGGCACCTTTTCGGTAGATGAAGAAGATAGAAAAGGAAAAGAAGAAAGGAAGAAAAGAAGAAAATAAATCAACAGACAACAAAGTGATATAAACAGATGGATCTGTACAGCGGAAGATAGAATTTGATCACCATGTATGAGATGTAGATGATGAGAGTCAAAGGACACATCTCATACCAGAAGAATGGGGGCAACGTCAATGGTCGGTGGATCATGATCAAGATATAATTTCAAGCGTTGACCATTAACGCGGAAGGTAGCAGAAGATGACGGTTCGGATATGTCGATGCTGCCATTGTCATGTACCTTCCTGACCACATACGGTCCTTTCCACTTGCTCTGCAATTTCCCTGGGAATAATTTCAGCCTGGAATCAAACAACCATACTCTCTGATCTGGCTCAAACTGTTTATGGCTGATATGCGAATCATGCCATGTCTTCACTTTTTCTTTGTACTGTAGGCTGTTGGAGAAGGATGTATCTCTCAATTCCTCCAGGGCTGCCAATTCTGCTCTTCTCTGTTCTCCTATACTCTCGGGATCTAGAAGCAACTCAGTAACTGCCCAAAAAGATTTATGCTTGATCTCCACTGGCAAATAGCACGGCTTGCCATAGACGAGACGAAAGGGAGATGTTCCCAATGGATTCTTGAAAGAAGTCCGATACGCCCACAAGACCGAGTCCAAAAGTTGTGACCAATCCTTTCGGTCTGGGCGGACAACTTTCTGCAAGATAGTCTTTATCTCCCTGTTCGATACTTCGGCAAGACCATTAGTCTGAGGGTGATAAGGAGTGGCAACTCGATGGTCAATGCCGAACTCGTCTGCAAGGGCCCTGACTTTGTCATTGATGAAATGAGACCCCCCGTCTGAAATCAAGACTCTAGGTACTCCGAACCGTGAAATGATATTTTTCCTCAAAAATTTGCAAACAGTTTTAGCATCTGCGGCTCGGGCGGGGATGGCCTCAACCCATCGGCTGACATAATCCACAGCGAGCAAAATGTGCTCGAATCCCTGACTTTTAGGAAATGGGCCCATGAAATCAATTCCCCATGCATCAAAAACCTCACAGAAGTGAATGGGTTGCATGGGCATCATGTCTCTCTGTCCGCAGGTTCCCATTTTCTGACAGTCGGTACATCTCTTCACGAACTCATCAGAATCCTTGAAGAGAGTAGGCCACCATAGGCCGGATTGAAGCACCTTCTGTGCTGTCCTTTTTCCAGAATGATGTCCTCCTGCCTCAAGCTTGTGGCAGTATGTGAGGACGCTATGCTGCTCTTCTTGAGGAATGCACCTCCTCCAGATACTATCCCCTCCTTCATGATAAAGGACGGGATCCTCCCAATGGTAAAACTTGGCCTTAGCTAGGAAGGTCTCAAGTTTCTGCCTGGGCCAACCCTGAGGGACTGTCTTGGCAACAAGATAGTTTACAAAGTCAGCATACCATGGGAGTGAGGTGACAGCCAAGATCGCCTCATCTGGAAATGTCTCTGTGATAGGTGCGCTGGGCTCAGATTCCTCAAGATTCTCCAATCTGGAGAGATGATCCGCCACCACATTCTTGACTCCAGGCTTATCCTTAATCTCAATATCAAATTCCTGGAGTAGAAGGATCCATCTGGTGAGACGTGCTTTGGCATCCTTCTTAGCCATTAAGTACCGGATAGCGGTATGATCAGTGTAGATGGTCACTCTAGATCCGAGAATATATGATCGATACTTATCAAGAGCGAAAACTACGGCCAGCATCTCTTTCTCAGTTACAGTGTAATTCCGCTGCGCGGCATCCAAAGTCCGGCTGGCGTAGTGAATGGCAAACGGTAAACCATCCCTCCTCTGTCCAAGCACAGCCCCAACGGCAAAATCTGAAGCATCCGTCATGATCTCGAATGGAAGAGACCAATCGGGTGGCTGAAGGACAGGAGCTGAAACAACCATATTTGTGAGAGTCTCAAATGCTTCAAGACACTTATCATTAACAATAAACTCGGTGTCTTTGGTCAGCAAGTCAGTAAGCGGTCGGGCAATTCGACTGAAGTCCTGAATGAACCGTCGGTAAAAACCGACATGCCCCAGAAAAGACCGTAACTGACGCAGATTGGACGGCGGATTGAGTTTTCTGATGATGTCCACCTTAGCCGAATCGACCTCCATGCCCCTGTTGGAGACGATATGACCAAGGACCGTCCCTTGAGTCATCATGAAATGACTCTTCTCCCAGGATAAGACAAGATTGACCTCAATGCAGCGCTTCAGCACACGGTCTAGGCAGTCAAGACAAGCGTCGAACCCATCGCCATAGACCGAGAAGTCATCCATGAAGACCTCTAAACAGTCACCCACCATATCCGAGAAGATGGACAACATGCACCTTTGGAATGTCGCCGGAGCGTTACATAGACCAAAGGGCATCCGTCTGAAAGCATAGGTCCCAAACGGACAGGTGAATGTCGTTTTCTCCTGGTCTTCGGGCGCAATGGCCACCTGATTGTATCCAGAGTACCCATCAAGAAAACAGTAATGGCTCTTCCCAGCTAGCCGCTCGATAATCTGATCAATGAATGGTAGCGGGAAGTGATCCTTCTTGGTGGCCTCATTCAATCGTCTGTAGTCCACACAGACCCTCCAAGAAGTTGGTACTCTGGTAGCGATCTCCTCTCCGAACTCATTGACAACTGTAGTGATACCCGTCTTCTTGGGTACCACATGTAACGGACTTACCCATTTGGAGTCGGAGATGGGATAGATGAAATCGGCGCTCCACCACTTGGAAATTTCTTTCATGACTACGTCTCGAAGATTCGGGTTCAACCGTCGTTGGAAATCACGCGACGGCTTAGCGTCATCTTCAAGATAGATGTGGTGGGAGCAAAGATTTGGGCTCAGCCCCTGGAGATCAGCTATACTCCAACCGATTGCCTTGCGGTTTCTTTCAAGAACCTCCATCAGACGAGATTCTTGTTCTCTAGTCAAATCTGCTGAGATAATGACTGGGTGCATTTCTGGCTCTCCAGCAAGGAATCTGTACTTCATTGACTGCGGCAGAGGTTTCCGTTCTGGACAACTGGGAGGTGGCAGATCTGGCTTCTGATATGTCTGTGTAAAGGCGACCAAATCTGCATGGGAGAACTCTCGCTCTGCATGAATTGCTGACGAAGGGCGGCCTGATGGATCATCAATAAACTGCACTGGCTCGCACTCTGTCATGGCTGCTGGCTCAAAAGGAATCAGACAAGGCAAATAATCATCAAAGTCATCCCAGTCAATATCTGAATCCGAGGGATCAGAAGACGATGAGCAAGATTGAAATTCCTCAACACCACTCATCACAACACTGTCAGCCTCAGAGATATCCTCATCCAGGGATGTGCTCTCCCGGCTCTCGACTGCCATGAGCTTGAGATACAGTGAATCTGTAGGCAAGGCGAGGGTCGGTGCTACAGGATCTTTCCAGTTGGATTCATCATCAGTCATCTCGAAATCACAAACCTGGTGGATGTCTAGCTCCTCCTCTGTCATCTGCTCGGCTTCGTTGGACTGCTCTGAGCATTCTGCCTCTCTGGCTCTGATCTCTTCGATCGTCTCTATTTGTATGGTTTCGCCCTCTACGCGAAAGCATACCTTCCCACTATCATGGTCGGTCACCGCCTTGGCTGTGGCCAAGAATGGACGTCCGAGAATGATGGGGGCATCAGTTACCGACTCAGGGATCTCCATGTCCAACACAACGAAGTCCACGGGGAATTTCAGGCCCTGAATGGTAACGACCATGTCTTTCAATAACCCCTTCGGCCTCTTAATCGACCTATCAGCAAACTGAAGGACGGTTCTGCTTCGAAGAAGAGGGCCAAACTCGAACTGCTTGAGTAAGGCTGCCGGAAGAAGGTTAATTGAAGAGCCGCTGTCTAATAGAGTACGATCAAACTGCTGCTCCTGAATCTCGCATCTGACATAGGGAGCTCCTGCGTCTGGTCGCTTGGCTGGCAATGTGTTCTGAATGGCGCAGCAAGTGTTATGAGTGAGCATATGGATTTGATCTCTGTGCCTCTTCTTCCTTCGAACAGTAGTTGTTTCTTTCAGATTCTTCTTGAAGAAGGGGATATGCTCAAATGCTTCTCGTAGAGTCAGCTGAATATGAAATCTGTCAATCATTTCGTTGCCGAACTCTACCTGTTGGCTCTTTTTAGGATTTTCTTTTTTATTCCCCTTCGCTCGGCGGAGTGCCTCAGGGAAGGGGATTGTAGGGGCCTCCTCAGATGGAGGACTAGGAATCGGTCCCTGTGCCTGTGAAGACGGAGAATCCATACGAAAATCATCATTCACCACAGATGGATCTGCAATTTGAACAGAAACCTTTCCTTTATTCATATTTTTCTTTTTGTTTTTGTTCCCACAGTCTTTAGATACAAAATGTGGTAACATCACAGATGGCTCAACAAAAGTAGATGTGGTGGCCTCAGCACCACCACTCGCATCGGTCTTCGCGGCATCAGCACCGCGCTCTGGTTCATCGCCCAAAATGGTGGCTTCAGCACCACCGTCTGCATCTGGCATCACGACGGCATCAGCACCGTCGTCCTGGACTCCATCATTGGTGGCATCAGCACCACCGTCTTCAACGTCATCATGTGCGGCATCAGCACCGCTCCTCTGCTCCTCTGGCGCTCCTGATCCTGCATCTGGCTGTCGCTCAGAAGAGGCGCCGCCGGCTGGCATCCTACCGCTCCTAGTAGTAACAAAATCAGCATCATAATAGGAATAAGACATGTCACTCAAGTAATCACTAGGAGAGGTATCCTCTGTGAACTCTACCTGCTCAGATTTTCTTTTTAAATTATTAGGATTGGGTTCGATCTGAGCGGGTATGGCGGCTTTGCCTTTGATAATATCCCGCATCTCCTGCCGGAATTCATCCATTTCTTGCCTGAAAGATGCTCGCTGTTCAGATAGCAAGCGGGCAAGATCATCGAGGGCTGGGTTCTCATAGGCTGGACCCTGAGAACCGGATGTCTGTCCCTGCTGGAAATGGGGATGCTGCTGCTGATGTTGCTGCTGAAACTGGGGGGAAGGCTGGTGATAAGACTGCTGAGGCGGCTGGCGCTGCCTCCACTGCTGTCCCTGATAGGAGGGACGAGGACCACTCTGGTATTGAGATGGCTGGGCATACTGGGGCTGCTGGTTGTTCTGATGTGACTGGCTGCTCTGTTGTCCTTGAGCAGGAGGATGCTGCTGGGATGAGGATCCACCGTTGCCCCAACGGAATCCGGGGTGGTCCCTGCGAATCGCGGGCTGAGGGTATCGGTCATACCAAATCCCGTTGACTTCCATCAACGGTTCCTGCTCGAAGGAGGGTGGAGGAAGAACTGCCAGTGGCTGCTCCGGCTGATAGACCAGCATCTGTGTCTCCTAAGATGGCGGTTGCTCTGGATGGTACTGCAGCAATGGAACCGGCTCCGCCTGGATATGGTTCACCTGGCGGTATGAGGTAGAGGCCTGGTTGGGATTGCTGCTGCTGGAAGCAACCTGTGACCTGGGAGGCTGTTGGGAATGGGCCTGTGCCTCCTGAATACAGAGAATTTGCGTCTTCAGGTCACTCATTGTCTTGGTGAGAAGGTCCATCTGGGCTAGACCTTGGTTCTGCTTCTTTTCCAGGATCTCCATGCGGTCCAACTTTTCACTGATAATGCCCATGTCGGCTGCTGCTGATTCGGCTTGGGCCGCGGCTACCGACGTTGTGGTGGGACCGGCATCGATGCGGGCGATCCTCTGAAATGGTCCCGCTCCTTGCGGGGGCTTCTGTTGTGTGTAGACTCGGGCCTGGGTCATCACTGTGGAATTCTCTGCCATACCTTCGTATATGGCCCAAACGTCGTCTTCTCCCTTGGAGAAATAAGACCCACCGCAAGAGGCGTTCACAAGCCCCTGCAGCTCCGGTGTCAGCCCACAGAAGAAACTCTGCACCAGGTGGGGCTTAGAGATATCGTGATGTGGACACCGGTCTATGAGCTCTCTGAATCGATCCCATGCTTCATGGAACTGTTCATTTGGGATCATGACGAAGTTGCTGATCATGGCTCGAGCTGCGTTGGTCCGGCCGAGAGGATAGTATTTCTTCAAATATACGGCCCGGAGATCTGCCCACGTGTCGACAAATCGCCCTAGATGCTTGAGCCAGTAAGCGGCTCTGTCAACCAATGAGAATGGAAAGGCGATCATCCTGATTGTGTCCTCGGTCAACAACCTATCGTGGATGGTGCTGCATATCATTTCGAATTCTTGGAGATGGAGGTGCGGCTCTTCGGTCGGCAACCCGTGAAACTTGGGTAGCAGCTGAATCGTGTGGTGCCGAAGCTCGAAGTCTCCGTGGATAGGCGGGAGTCTGATCCACCGGTGAGTGAGGGACGAAGCTGGGTTGTGCAGTTCCCTCATGATAGTCTGTGGCGGTCGCTCACCATCTGGATCGCCTCCTGCATCGGGTCCTCCTCCTTCTCCGCCACCACCTCCAGGTATGTTCTCTCTCAGCTGTGCAATCTCTCTCATAAGGTCACCCATGAATGTGCCCTGGTCTCGGATCTGCCTCTGCATATTTTCCAGGGACGCTAGCAAGGAATTGTTGATGGCCGCCTGATCGATTATGAATGGAGGGTGATCGTGGTCATCTGGGTGCTCGCCTCTGTCTGCCATAGCTGGATTCTCTGAAAATGCAAAAGAGGCCATTTCAGGTGCTGTTGAATGAGCTGAGCTCTGCGATGCACTGAATTCTGACACAATTGGACTGAGGGAAGGAGAATGGGAAGGGTGGTCGAAGGGGAACAGGGTGGATGTGAACTCAGGCTCGGAGAGCGGGCTCTCCGAGTTATTCCTAGATGAATAAGGAGGAGTGCTGGATAGCGGTGCCGACAAGGTCGGCCTAAGAGATCTCCGTCCCATCATCTTGATTGTTCGGAAAGAGCAGGGAAGATGCAAGAAAAAGAAGAAAATGAGATGCAACAAAATTTTGCACAATTGTGCGGTATTTTTGATCTTGACCTTAATAAATCTAGAAATCAAACACAAAGCAAGGGTAAGTTCACCAACTCAACTCGTGAAGCCGTGAAGGTTCGGCTTTTATCTTGTCAGTTTTAGCTTGTTTTTCAGGTATTAATCTTTTCACGAGTCCTTAGAGCGCTACGCCTATAGGAGTGAGAGTACTGCCAGGAAAGTGTCCCCGTACTTGTCCTCCTCCTGTGTAACCTGTAACTTGCGCTTTTTGAGGTCCTTGTAACCCTTCCTGGATCCCTACTCAGCCAAAGAAAAGAGCGAGGAAGCCGATAGGCGAAACCGATACTTCGGACCTCGCTCGCAACGGAATCACCCGTGAGCGTACAAGGTCCTACTCGGACGCAGCCGGTGAGACAGACACACCCGTGAAGGCGTGGCCTAGGCTCGGTACTTCGGACAAGGTCGGTGCTCACACAATAGTGAGTCACCAATGGCGACCAAGTCCTACTCGACTACGTACGATAGTAGCGCCAATACTTCGGAAATCCAGGCGATACACAAGGCAGCCACAAGTTGGGTTTTGGGCTCTAATCCTTACGAAGCGCTCACCTCACTTGGAAGGAGACCTTCCCATGCAACCTGAAGACAAGTGAGGGTGTTACTCTCCCCAAGCAATGAATCCAATTACCGATTTTATTTTGGTCAAGTTTTCTTTAGCAGTCCCTTTTTTAATTTTTTTGGTGTTATCGCTTCTTTTGAGTCAATTCAAACAAGCGCCTAACGGTTTTTGTGTTTTTCCTTTATCCTACTTTGTTCCAAAAACAGAGGGAGAATAGAGTCGGAAAAGCCGTGCAAGTCGACACCAAGGTGGAAATCTCACCTTTGTGCCTATATGATGCGTGCAAAGTAAGAAGACTTACAGCGAATCCCAGCTCTCTCCATGCGGGATGCAAAGCAGAATTTTTAAACCTAAGCTATATGGCGAAATGCAAGCGGAAATCGTCCTAGAACAGGCAGCTGCTAGCGTGAAGAACCACAAGCTAACTAATAACTCCTAATCCGAGTGTCCGGTCTAGGCTCACCCCTCCTCTGCCCAACACATTTGGGGTAGGAGAAAGCGCTTGTTCGGGTGTGAGCTCGCGGCGCGTGGATTTGGGAGCTACTAACTAACTGTTTAATTAGTCTAAGTCCAAATACGAATCTATAGGAGCATGCAAATATAATTAGGCATTTGGACCTATTCTAATCGAGTCAAGCAGGACCTAGAACTAAGAGCTCAATCCACAAAAGAAAGTGAAAAATGAAAACAAAACCGGAAAATGACAGCGATGAAAACGCGATAAAATCCGCGGTGATCCCCCGGGTGAACAAACACCCGAAAATTAGGCCCGAATGTCTAAGTGTCCAAGTCCAAGTGTACCTGTATTATTACAAATTAAATAAATCACTCTCTCACCAAAAATAAAAGACAAGCTAATCTAAGCACTCTCTCTCTCACTCCTTGCTCTCTCCTGCCGGCCTGGCTAAAGAATAGCCGGCTCCACGTCCCAAGGTTGCGTCGGGTCGCCTAGGCGATCCGCCTCGCTCCGCGGTCCCTCGCAAGAAGACAAGACAAGAGATGGTCAGATAGCTCAACAAGATATATCAAAATGTAAGAGATGAAAAACAATGCTATGGTAAACAATCACACAATCAAACAAAAAATGTGAACTACAAGCTGTTGCTCCCCGGCAACGGCGCCATTTGATTTGCGCGAAAATCGATGGTCTTAAGTTCAGCACAAAGCGTGAACTCAGTCGAAGTGTCGACCAATCAAAATCCGCGTTTAATCAACAATTAACCCACACTAAGATCAATAAATTAGAACTAATGCGGAGTTAAAATTTATTTTTAACTCTACATAAAAGATGTATAGGTGCAAGTATGTAGAGAGTTCGAACACAGGGAGCAAACAAGGTAGTTCAAGCAAAAATGTGCTCAAGTGAGAGTGTGTGATGTGTCTACACTAAGCAAGCAAGCAACTACAATTTTGTGGGTTTTTAATTTTTAATTTTAATTTTGTATTTTGATTTTTGATTTTCTGATTTTTATATTTTATATTTTATATTTTTGTATTTCATTTTTCAATATTGGAAGATAAAAACAATATAAGAAAAGGCAAGGTAAAATATTTATAAAAATGCACAAAAATACTCAAAAATTCAGAAATAAAATGTTTTTGGTATTTTTAAGGTTTTCTACTGTTTTTGTGATTTTTGGGGATTTTTCAAGGTGTTTTTGATATTTTTAAGTACTGAAATAAGAGAAAACAGTGGAAATAAGGCTGGCTGGGACTAAAATGTAATTTAAAAATAGCAACCAGTACTCAAAATATTTCACACTATTTTTCTAATAAAAAGGACAAAATAAGGGATAAACAGAACCTGAGTTTGTAATTTTTGGGTTTTTCTACTATTTTATATATTTTTTTTGAAGTTTTTAAGTGTTTTTTAAATTTTTAGTGTTTTTCTTTTGAGATTTTTAGTGATTTTTGGACTGACGCTAAAATAGGATAAACTAGACACTAGGTAATTTTTTTGGAATTTTTAGAGGTGTTTTAATATTTTTTTGGTATTTTCTAAGCTAGACAGTACGCAAAAAGGTTGTTTTTGATTTTTAATAAATAGGAAAATAAAATAAAATCAAAAACTAAATAGCTGGCGTTAAAGTACACTTATCCAGAAGCTTAAACCTATTTTTGTGGAATTTTTGGACTTAAAATGATAGGTTAAATAATTAGAGCAAACATCCAACCATTAATCAGTCCTGGCAGGGGCATATGTGCAATATTTAAAACTTCCAGGGGCATACATGCAAATATCCACAAAATATTAAGCTGAATATTTAATTTCTGGAACCAAAATGTAAATACAAAAACCGCCTGGGCACGCCAACAATTTACCCACCAGGGCGCATGACTTGCACGCGCCTGGGAAGGACTAAAATGCAATATAACAAAACCCTGGGGGTCTACTTGCAAATTATCCAAAAATAGTACACTTAATGCGAAAGTTTCAGGACTAAAACGAAATACACAAAAGCCCAAGGGTGTCCTTGCAAAAAGCCCACACCCTCACGTGTACAGGTCACGTGAGGTGACGTGGCGAAGGACCTAAGTATAAATAAACAAAACCTAGGGGTCTTTATGCAAATATTACAGAACTTTTAAACTACAGACAAAAGTTTAAATGCTAAATATTAAATACAAAAAAACGCGAGGGTTGGGATGCAAAATACCCTCGCTCAGGCGCTCTGCAGGTGACGCGTGGCGCGCATCCAACGGCTGGCGGTAATGGACGATCCAACGGCGTGAAGCGGGCCACTTATCCACGTGGCAGCACGAGAGCGGCCAATGACGGTTGGCTTGTGCGGCTGAGATTAGAGCTCCCCCGATGATCGGACGGTGGGCACGCGGGGAGATCTAACGGCTCCTGTGTGATCTGGGCGCTCCTCGCTGATCCGACGGCGCCGGAGGCAGAGGGAAGAACACGGAGGAGCTGCGGCTGGGCGAACTTCTCCGAGCTCCTCCGTCCGACCACGGCGACGATTGAGCTTGCAAAGTGGTCGAGGATGCTCCTGCCGGTGTCGGCTGACGTCTGGAAGCCTCAAAATCCACCGGCGGTCGCCGGTGCTCTCGCACGGAGGTGGCGGAGCTGCAAGGCCCCAGGTGCTCCGGCGAGAGAGCAAAATTTCTCCAGACGCTTCGATGGGCTTCAATACCTGCACCAAAAAGTTAGGGAGATCGAGGGCAAAATGCCTCGACCTCGGATGACTCTCGAAATGGACGGGGAGGCGAGATAGGGGCTCGCCGGAGTTGCGCTCCGGCGAGGTGATCGATTAGGTGATGAAGTGATCGATTCAACGCGGCGTGAAGGGCGAAATGATCCTAACACTAACAGGAATAAGACGGAGATAAAAATGGGAGTGGTGGCAGCCTCGATGGCCAAGGGCCAGAGGGTGAATACCTCACGGGGGTACCCGCCGGAGGTGGAGGTGGAACACGCTCAGCTCGATCAAATCCGCCTCCTCGAAGGTGCCGACCTGGAGCTGTCACCTCCACGTTGCTGGAGCGACTCCAAGGGGGGAAAGAACTGGATGAATTGCGGTTCAAATTCAAAGGGAGGTCAAGGGGGACCTTAAGTATGGTTGACGAGGGGGGTTGAAAGAACGAGGCTGCTAGCTCGATTCAGAGGCTCTCAGCCCAAGGAGATCCTTGGGCGAGCAAGATGGGTAGTAGGGGAAAAAGTTTGCAGAAGGACTCGAGCTCAAAGGATGAAAGAACGCGCCTCGAAAAATTGGTGAACATTGGGTCAAAGATGGTTCTGACAAAGGCTACAGGGTGTAGGTCAGACTGTTGACCGAGGTCAACAGTCCTGGCCTCCTGGTTGGTCCACGTGGACCAACCAGGAAAAACCCTGGAAAAATATATTAATAATTCTATTTAAAATACTAAATGGCCGAATTAAATAAAAGTTATAAAATAAAAAATGCTTAGAATTTCATGTAGTATTTTATTTTGATTTTTATTTATTTTTATGACTTATATTTTTATAAGTTGCCTTTGTAACCCTATATAGGTATAATACCTATGGATTTTAGTATTTAATTTTTATTTAAATATTTTTAATTTATTTTATTTTGGTTTTTATTTTCTAAAATTATAACATACTTTTATATACACAAATATATTTTTATTTTAATTTTCTGATATATTTTATACATTTAATAAAATGAAAGTATTATTTGTATAGGTATATGTACAGGTATTGTACCAATGTATTGAATATACAACTATTTTTATTTGTATTTTATTTATATTTTTATTCTGATTTTAATACTCATACTTATTATAAGTAATATTTACAACATTATAAAAATATAAAAATGAATAAATAATGGATCAAGAATAAATTGAATATTTTATTCAGTACAAATATACAATAGGGGTCCAAAACTCAACTTTCAAACCGTAGCTCCGCCAAATGCGAAACCACCGCCATTGGATAGATTATTTTATTCTATATACAATTAAAGGTGAGTTTACTGCATTTGGAGTTGTCAGTTGTGAGATACAGGTCTGGGAAGTTGGGATTTTGGATTCTTATTAAGACCATAACTTTTTGTCTGTACATGCTTTTTCTGTGAAATCGATTTTGTATTTTTCTTTATTAAATTATCTACAACTTTCATGTACAAAGTTTCTTTATTTGATGTATAAAAAGTGGAACCAAAAATAGGTCCCAAAATGAATAAAGAATGAGTAGAAATTATAGGTGTTTTATCTGTGTTTCTGACCTTATCTCCCCCTACTTTATTCCTTGTCGACCTATTCATCAAGATGCCTATGTCTCGGGGGTTTTGGGTCATAAAATATTTACAATATTTTATTCTTTTTCTTTTCTTTATTTATTCTATAATTTTGGCCTTAATTACAGTAATTTATACACTGTTTGGATGCGCATGCATGAATGCTAAGATGCTCTATTTAAGGGTATTTTCAGGCATTTGCTAGGATTTTTGGTGCCAAAATGATAGAATAAAGATGATGAAATGTGGATTCATCAGGATCCAGAGCATAAGATAAGTTATGATGATCTACATGTTGAGCCAGACTTGACATACCAAGAAATACATATGGAAATACTAGATAGAGATATCAAGAAGTTGAGGAATAAAGAGATGCCTCTAGTTAAATTATTGTGGCGGAACCAAGAGTTTGAAGAAGCCACATGGGAACCTGAGGCAGAAATGAGAGAGAAATACCCTATTTATTCGAGTGATAACACTATATGTTGTATATCTTCTTTATAAATGAAATGGCGTTCATTCTCTTTAAGGTTGTTATGATTTCAATCCTCTTTAAGGATGTTATGCTATCATTATAAGTCTCGAGGACGAGTCATCCTTTAAGATTGTTATAATTGTAAAGCCATGAGCTGGGCATCTCTCGGATCCTATATCATAAGATTCGATTCGTCAAGAGAAAACCAACGGAATTTGTTTCATGTGAATCGAACTTCGTTTTGATTTGTTATGATTTTCGGAAGAAAGAGAAGTAAGGAGGATTAGGAAGTCATTAACCCATAATGACTGTCATTAAGACTAATTAAGTGTGATTAAAGAAACTAATGACGGATTGAAAACCACTAATGATCATTAGCAACACTAATCAATAGTTAGCAAAAGATAAGCGTAAACCGCGAAAGTAAAATTGCGATTAGTTAAAGTTAATCACGATTAGTGTCAATTAAGTGTCATTAGCAAATCTAGAATCAACTGGAATGTTCTAACTTAAGCCCCAAGTTTGGGATAAGTTTTGGCCAAAACCATGGGCCAAAATAATGGACCGCTAAACCATGGTTAAGGTCTAAACCATGGTGTTCTAACCATGGTTAGTGGTTTTCTGGAGCCTATAAATACCCCCTACTCATTCATTCTCTACGATTTCCACTACCACCACCACCTAAGGGCTAGGGTTGAGAGGTCGGGAGGAGGAGTGGGAGGTGGGGAAAGAGCGCTAGCGAAGCGCTGCCGGGAGAATAAGGAGGAGGAAGGTATGATCCTCTCTTAGTTTGCTTCATAAGCTAGGCTTTCAATTCATCCTCTTTTCTTCCAAGTTTTGTTTCTTTTCTTCCAAGTTTTGTTCTTGATTTATCTTTCTTTCCGATTCGTTTCCTGTTGTGGTTTGAGGAGAAATCTGTGTAACACCATACTTAGGTGCAGGCGACTGTGCACGTGAGTGAACCCTGTGATTCGTCACATATTCACTCACCTAAGATGTGTGGTGTCTACCGATTCTCCATCGCTTGTAGTTTAATTATGTTCGTTCAGTTTCGTTGTTGTTTTCCTCTCTATTGATTTTATAGAGGAAATTCTTTTCATTTTATTTTGAAATATATCCCGATTTAAGGGGAAACTCTGCCGAATTTTTCCGACAAAATATATCTCGATATAAGGGGAAACTCTGCCGAAATTTTCCGAGAAATATGTCCCGATATAAGGGGAAACTCTACCAAAATTTTCCTAGAAATATCACCCCGTATAAGGGGAAGCTCTACTGAAATTTCAAGAAAAAATATGTTCTTGACGTTCTTCGTGTTCTTCGTTTCTTCATTCGTTCTTCGTGTTCTTGACACGTTCTTAGCGTTTTTGATACGAAAATGAAATTCAATCGTTTAAGGAGCCTTAAATCATCCTTTCTGAAAATGAAACACGATAAAGCATTGCATACGCGAGAGAGAGCTCGATTAGGTAACAAAATTCTTCCTTTTGTTGTTGGGTTTTCATATGAGATCGTTGAAATTTCTGATTTTATGTTCTTTGCTACGAAGAACCCTAATTTGGCTATTTTTGAGAAAATATGAAAAGTTGCATTGTGATTCAACTAAAATAAGATCTAAGCATCAAATTGATGCAGTGGCCTAGAAAGATAGGGTTGGGAGTTAAAAGAGCATAAATTGAGTATATAGATATTTGAATTAATATATGTGTAAGTCTATACTCAATATTTATGGTTACGCTAATCTACGACTCGACAGAGGAACTACATCATGGGAGTTGATGTGTTTTAAGTTGGATCCTGAAAGGGTCGTGAGTCACGTTAAGGATGACTGAGAGTAGAACTACAGGTCGGGCATGCAACCTGTAGGTTTGTCGGAAGGAACTTGTATTGGCGTTTCTCTACCTAGGTGGTACATGGCTGCCCTATTATGATAAGTGCGCACGAAATGAATGATTTGCAACGTGTGATACCGGGAGCCAATATATTTGGGTTGAACGACGAAAGATGTGGTCGTGCCATGTGGAGGCACGGGTGGTTCAATAGCGGCTGGGTCACGACAACATGTATTTAAAGCCGCTAGGTTATGTGATTAAAGGTTAGCCTGAGATTTTAAGCAACCGGGCCCTCAAGGACGGTGTGCTCCTTTATGTTCCAGGCTGAGGGTTTGAGACCCTGATTAATAAAAGAAAAGGAAATTGTTAGGGTAATATTGGAGGATTGGTTGAGGCGACGTGTGGTGCCATAAGCTTACCAAGATCAATGCAATCTCCAATCTCTAAGTGTCCACAGCTTCAGAGTCTAAGAATGGTGGGGTTCCTCTGGACTAATCCCCGACGTGGAATAGAAAAGGAATAGGACTTAAATTAACGAGAAGGAATGAAACCTTTTGTGAAAACAAGTTTTGCAAAATTACACAATTTGTTTGCTTTTCTCTTTTTCGTTACTTAGCATTCGCTAATTTTTATCCTATGATTTATGGAAAACCCAACAGGTGTCGGTGAGCCATCGCAAGGACTTTAAAAATCCATCCAGCTTACATACTAGACATCCAGCCAGCCACAATAGCTTTTCTTTTTAAGGTAGTTAGTAATATTTCTGTGTATTTCCTTCAAGCTGATGTACATGTAAAGGGTTGTAGTGGGACAACGGATCATGTAAGCTTTATTTTGTGAATGGCAAAGTGTTGAAATACTTCCTTCTGAGTATTTTTATTAGCAGACTGTTTCTGAATGTTAGTTGTGATTGCTGAATAAATTATTGTAGAGTAACCAGATCTGGATATGGGAGGATCCGACGGCTCGAGATTCGGGGTCGCGACAACTACACCGGAGATGAGGTAGTTCACAATATCGGCATACCAAGGGAGTGAATACCCGACCAGAATGGATTCATCAAGAAAGGTATCTGTGATGGGTGCAGTGCTCAGTGGAGATTCTTGCTGCTCAATTTTGGAGAGGTGATCTGCTACCACATTTTAGACCCCAGGCTTCTCTTTGATTTCCAAATCAAGCTCCTGGAGGAGAAGGATCCATCTGATCAATCTAGGCATGGCATCCTTCTTCTATTGTAAGTATCTGATAGCGGAGTGGCCAGTGTAGATGGTGACTTTAGATCTAAGTAAATAGGATTTGAACTTCTCAAGGGTGAAACCACATCTAGCAATTCTTTTTTCTGTCACGGTGTAATTTCTTTGAGCTCCATCTAGTGTTTTGTTGGCATAGTGAATGGCATAAGGCGCCTTATCTTTCCTTTGTCCTAGAACAACCCCAACTACAAAGTATGATGCATCTGTCATGATCTCAAAAGGAAGAGACCAATCTGGTGGCTGTAGGACTGGAGCATGAGTGATGAGCACCTTTAGTTGGTTAAATAAGAGGAGAACTTGTTGATCAACATTAAACTTAGTCTCCTTGCACAACAATTCTGTAAGAGGTCGGGCAATGCGGCTGAAGTCACGAATGAACCTCCTGTAGAATCTCACATGCCTCAGAAATGGCCTCACGTTTCTGACTGTCTGCGGTGGCTCTAAATTGGCAATCACATCCACATTGTTGGGTCGACTTCCATGCCACATTTGGAAATGACGTAACTCGGCACAATTCCTTCTTTGGTCATGAAGTGGCTCTTTTCCCAAGCTAACACAAGATTGACTTCACAGTATTTCTGAAGTACCCTATCCAGATGCTCAAGACATGAATTGAAGTCATCACCATAGACGAAGAAGTCGTCCATAAACACCTCGAGAAAAATTGTCTACCATATCAGTGAAAACTGCAAGCATGCATCTTTGGAATGTAGTAGGTGCATTGCACAGGACAAAGGACATCCTCCTGAAAGCATATGTGCCGAACGGGCAAGTGAAGGTAGTCTTCTCTTGGTCTTCATGGGTGATTGCCACTTGGTTTTACCCAGAGTACCCATCCAGAAAGTAAAAGAACTCCTTGCCATCTAGTCTTTTCAATACTTGATCAATGAACATCAATATGGGAAGTGGTCCTTCTCGGTTGCTGCATTAAGACGGTGGTAGTTAACACATACATGATAGGATGTCGGTACCTGAGTACATATCTCCTATCCCCTGTCATTTGTGGCCACTGTGAGCCTTGATTTCTTCATAACTACATGCAGAGATCTTACCCATTTCGAATCGGAGATGGGATAAATAAAGCATGCATCACACCACTTCATGATCTCTTTCACGACGACGCCCCTCAAATTTGGGTTCATTCTCCTTTGAAACTCGCAGAACGGTTTGGCATCTTCTTTCAAATAGATATGGTGTGAGCAAAGAGCAGGATTTATCCCGCGGAGATTTGATACATGCCAACCAAGTGCCTTGCAGTTCTTTTATAAAACCTCAAGGAGACGAGATTCTTGATTTGGGGTCAGCCTGCTGCTGATGATGACCGAATACATATTCTCTGCACACGCAAGAAAATCATACTTCAGGCATGTCGGAAGTGGCTTTAATTCTGGTTCTGATGTGGCCTGCTTCTCGGTGACTTCAGAAACTGTGTTGGTTGGAGGGTGATCTGCCATAACTTTAGAGGTAGTGCTGCCTTTCTCAGCGGCTTTATGTTTAACTGATAATGTGTTGAACAGATTGGTGAACGCAAAATCTGCCTCTACAAGAATATGGAATTGTTGTAGTACATGAGGTAGATTTCGGTCATGCAAAGAACCACATTTTTGAATATGTGGAAATTATTTTACTTTGTAAGTGTACCAAGGCCGAACTCAGGGACACGAGGCCCTTTGTCTATTTATCAAATTTTTTCGATTAATTAATGAGTGAGTATATTCTTGTTTTAGGTCTTCATGCAAATGTGATGTGAGATGCAGATCAAATAATGCAAAGACAAGTAAAGGAAAATGATTCATGTAAGAGATGTGATTTTTATTTTATTTTTCAATGTAATTATAAGATGAAGAGTGAAATGCATTCAATTTTGTGATGCAAAAGAGTATGAAAAATAAGATGTACGAATATGCCCTAAATTAGCAAATTGTTGAACAATGGAGTAAGGATCAGTTTCAGAGTCAAATTATGCAACAATGATAAGTAATGGCATTTAACATAAAAAGTAAGAGATACGGACTACATAAGAATGTGGCCTTTTTAATTCAGTGTCAAAACATGAAATTCTCTATGCCATTAGAAAGAGGATAAAATTAGCAACACAATGAACCTGAAATCATGTGATTTGGAGTTAAAATGCTCAATATATGATCAAAATAGGGCAAGGGCATAAATTAATAAAAATGTGAGAGAAAATAA
Organism: Ottelia alismoides; assembly: GCA_037367405.1. NCBI lineage: Eukaryota > Viridiplantae > Streptophyta > Magnoliopsida > Alismatales > Hydrocharitaceae > Ottelia > Ottelia alismoides. Next base: position 215,559 of record JAZKJV010004942.1, on the reverse strand, counting down.
AGATAAATATTACAAATAGGTCCTTAGAGGGACCTAATTGCAAATACCAAAAATCGACAAGGTCCTTCTGTAAATTCTCCATTTGCGCACCAAGGACCATTTTGTAATTTCCAAAAGTTTCCAGGGACTCCTTATAAAATACCTCAGGCGCACACGTGAGGCACGCGCCTAGAGGATCATATTGTGATATCAAAAAATTGTAGGGTCCTTCATGTAATTTACCCAGCCCCTCACGTGCGAGGCACACGAGGGACCATGCTCAGGAGGAGCAGTAGCATCGGGCCACGTGGCATCTGATAATGGCTCGATCCTTGGCTCAGGTCGCCCGAGCCTTCAGCTTCGGAGGTCCAAACCCGCAGCCTTGGTGTCGTGACGTGACATCTTCTAAGCCGTTGGATGGCCGTCGTAGGGGTGCCATCCAACGGCACCTATACTTTGACCTCCGCAGTGAAGGTGGCAGCGCGAATGGAGCTGCGAGGTTGCCAGAGATCCACCGCCTCCATGCAAAGCCATCGAAAATCCTGGAAGTTCCTTGATCCCCTGGCGATGATGGCCGATGCGTGGAGAAGTCACTAGGGATGGTTGTCGACGATGGATCGCCGGAGGTGAAGAAGATGACCATAGCAGAGGTATGACGTCCGACCATTGAAGAGCTGCAGTGTTAGAATAGCCGAAACCATGTCATGCTTGCGAGGTGAGTGAAATGGTGGTTCGTTGAGGTGACTAGAGAGGAGGACCAATTGTCTTCTTCTCCGGTGAAGCAGAGGTGAAGGTGGTGAGGTGGACGAGGTCGTGGAGAAGGTAAAGGGGTGAACGAATATGGTGGAGAGGGTGCTCGATGGTAGGCGGAGGTGATCAGGTGGTAACGAAGATGGATGTGGGCGACAGAATAAATAGGAGAAAAATCAAGAAAAATAAGATAAGTGTACTTAGAGGGTAGAGGAGGAACGAGGGTGGATGAATCAGCATGGACTGAGGTTCAAGGAACCTCAAGGTCGTCGCAGACGAGGGCGACCTTTCCTCGATGCTCGTGCATTAACCAGAGAGGCGGAGCATACATGGCATTCTACCATGGATCTCACCTGGTAATTGGATCGTTATCACCTCAACACCGCCCTCTGCTGTCACCGGAGGGTGGAGGAAGCTGGGCCGCAGCCCCGTCGAGTGGTGGATGAGGAGTGGATGTGGTTGTGGCGAATGGTTTATAGGCGGAGGAGAGTGGTTTCAGGTAATGGGGGCGAGGTTTTGCAACGGTCGATTGAAGGCTACGAGGAGTAATGGAGAGGTGTTGGGGGTTACGCGAGGGAGAGGGTTATGCGGGCTTTGCGAGGCAGTTGTTGGGTGGTGGAGAGGTGAACGAAGGCGATGGCTAAAATGGAAAGGGGGAGGGGCGGTCAAGTTGTAACGGACGGGGGAGGGGAATGCGTTGAGGAGGAAGATGACGGACGACTGTCGATCTCTCGATCCAACGATCTAGGTAGGGGCGGATGTAAAGCTGAGTTGAGATCATCAGATCTGATCCAGCGGTGGGGGTGCTGTGGTGATGAACGATTTAGATACGATATGGTGGTCTGTCCAATTGTTGAGAGAGATGGGGTGACATGGAGAGAGAAGGGTCAATTGATGGAAGAGTATCGTGTGGTTGAGGGATAAGCAGAAGGGAGTGGCTGAGATCTGATATGGGATCAGATCTGATGTCTCAGGTTGAGGGCATCAAAGAGCGGCCAGGATGGAGGTGGGGAGAGATGATCCAACGGCCAGGAATGGAGCCGGGTGACGAAAAGAGGACAGGGCCACGTGGGCAGCCTAGAAGGCGCCACGTGGCCCAATAAAAAAATTCAATAAGTACAAAAATAAAGGAAATCTAAAAGAAATAAAATGAAGTAAAATTAAGAAAAGTCAAAATATAAAAGTTGTAGATCTCGATGAGATCTACAAGTTTCATGTTGGACAAAAAGTCAAAAAAGGTCATTTGTACAAAGGTGTATTTTGGGGAGTATTTTTAAGAGATAAAAATACTGCCTTTTTGGTTTTGAGATTTTTTTGTATTTTTTGTTTCTTTTAAAAGCCAAAACAATTATCGATAATAATTGACCTATTTTTAGGGGGTTTAATCAAATATAAAAATAAAGAAAATGTGTTAGAAATTAAATACAATAAATAGGGATAGAATATAGGTTAATTATACACAGTTTATATATAATATAAAACAAGTTAAGATTAATGATATTATCAGTGATTTTTATTGAATTGTTTAAGATTGAGGATTAATAATTAGATTTTAGCGTGATAAATCTGAGATTCGTCACAGATCTGTAATGAATTCATCATGTTCGGACTAGCGTGGATCCTCTGAATCAAAGAGATGCATCTGCAAATTAGATTCTATCTCCTAAGTGTCATCAGAGCTTGTGTTGACTGTACTTTCCCAATCCCCCTCATGAGAGAAGATTTCCAGGGTCCATTTGTCATTCGAAGAGAGGTCTGTATATATGATTTCTGCAATCAAGTCACAGTCTCTTTTAGGTGGTGCTGCATGACTTTCAACAGATACGACTTTCGGCTCTCTGACCATGTCTATGGTAACTCTGTGACTGCTCAAGTTGAATGTGATATTCCTATACCCATAGTCAACTACGGCCTCTACGGTATGCAGGAATGGTCGTCCAAGGATAATAGGGGTCTGAAGTAATGCTGCAGGTGAGTCCATATCGAGGACTACAAAATCAATGGGAAACTGCATATCCTGCACCTTTACCATAACGTCTTCCAGCAAACCTCAGGGTCGCTTGACGGATCGATCTACGAACTGAAGGATCATGCATGTTTAGTTTAACAGACCTGGCCCGAATTCTTGTTGTAATGAAGACAGTAGGAGGTTGATGGAAGAACAACTGTCGAGAAAAGTTCGCTCGAAGACTTGGTCGAATATATCGCATCTGAACAAAGGTGCTCCTTTGTCTTGCTTTTTTCTACAGGAGATTACTGATGGATGCGATTGTGGCCATGGTAAGAATGTGCTTCTCTACTTGCTTGTGTCTGTTGTTACGGGTTGGTTGACGCTTGTTTGTACATCCTCTTTCAAGTCTTTCTTCACAACGGGCATGTATTACATGGCTTTCATCAACGGAATCTCAATAGTCAAATTACTAAGAATATCCACAATTCCTGGATCATATAATAGCCACAACTCCTCAAGAAAAAGAATATTTAAAGTGCTGAAATTAAAAACAATGTTCTTATTTACAGCAATATCCTTGTCCACGATATTCTGTACGTCCGGAGCACGGAAAGGAGTACGTGATGGAGATGAAGATGCTGCAGGTAGACAAGCAAAAAGTGTGGTCTCTGCTCCATCGGCTGGCATTGGATCGACTGTTGGTGCTAGCTCCTCCGTGGCTGACGCGACTGCACTTCGACGGCATTCATTTTTTGGTCTTTTTGGCTTTTTCTTATTTTTTTCTTTTTGTTGATAAAGATGGTGGCAGGTGACAACTGGCCTGGCTCCTCCTCCTTCTTCCTTACCCAAACCTATACCTAACGCACTTGATGCAGAAGACAACAATTCACCTAACAATACTTTATTGTTCCCTTTGATGGTGGCAGATGGAGGCAAGGTCCTACCACTCATGAGAGTGACAACATTAGATAAAACAAAATTACAGGCATCTGAGTCTATAGGTATAGACAGGACATCACACTCTACATGCTCTTTACGCTTAAAATTATTGGTATTTGCTTCGACCTAGGTCAGAATTGGAGTTTTAGTGATTGTGAGGTTGTCTAACTTCTTGCTCATCTCTGTGAGTCCCTTCACAAGTTGGGCCAAGCAATCCAGGTTGGGTTCACTGGAATTACCTTAAAGGATTCAGCGTGCAGGCCACACTGTTGTTAATGGTTGGGAGGTTGTGACTGGGATTGTTGATGTTGTGGTGGAGGAGGAGGAAGCTGATAATGTTGGTACTGAGGAGAGGTAGGATACTGTCATTGCGATGCCGCCGCATATTGGTGATACTGCAGGTGCGGGCGGTACCGCGGCTGAGGGTACTGCTGTGTTTGTCTCCAACTATGATATTGTGGAGACCGGTGGTGTTGATATTGAGGTTGAGGTTGGGAGGACTGTGCATAACGACCACCCTGAGGTTGGTGGTAAGGTTGGTTGACCCAGATGTTATCCTGTAGGACGGTTTAGTTGTGGTCATTGCTTCGAACATTGTTTACTTTCTAGATTAGGAGTAGTGGTGGGAATGTTGGATCAGAAGGTGGGAGGTAGTCTGGCTGATAGACCACCATCTGTTGCTGCGAAGGGCCTTGCTCGGGCGCCAACACGTATATATGTGATGGATGGCCAACTGCTGCGGACTCGACTGAGGCTGATGTAGCGGTGATGGTTCGTCCTTCTTCTCAGCAGCAGTCTCTAACGATGGTGTCACCAACTGAACAGAATTGATGGTGCTCACCCGCATCTCCAACTGCTTGGTGATTTGGTCCAGCTTATCCAGATTACGTGTCCTCTGTTCTATCACAGCAAGCTTCTCGAGGTCATGTGATCGCTTTTCGATAATGTCAATCTTTGAAAGATGTCCCCCGATGATATTGGGGTTGGTGCTCTCATCTCTCTCCGCCTCACGGGATTCTTCCATGTGAACTGACATCTAGAGGACCTACGACTGTCTCTGGTAAGCGTGTGATGAAGAGAGTGTGGCAACTCCCTCGGTTATTTCTTCAAAAATTGGTCATACCACACCTTCATCCTTATAAAAATGTGATCCTCCGCATGCAGAGTCCACTAATAGTTGACTCTCTATATTCAAGCCTCCGAAAAAATGCTGGACCAAATTGGTCCTCGGTATCTCATGGTGGGAACACTTCTCCTGCAGGACCGTAAATTGCTACCAAGCTTCATGGATAGACTCGTGTGTGGCCTGGGAGAAGTTTTTGATCATGTCTCACATCTGGTTGAGACTCCCAAGAGGGTAGAATTTGTGAAGGAATGCATATTTGAGTTCCTCCCAGGTCGTCACAACCTCTCACGAACGATTGATCCAGTAGAGGTCCTTAACTTGTAAGCTGAAGGGGAATACAGTCATCTTCACTACATCCAACGAGATGTTAGGGTAGTGGGTTGTCCTGCAGATGCAGGAGAACTATTGTAGGTGAACGTATGACTCCTCGTTGTGTTCCTGTGAAATGATGGGAGGAGTGCAAGGAAGTGGGGCTTGAGCTCGAAGTGAGCATGGATCGGCGGGATGGGGATCCATTCAGTCATATAGTTGTCTCTATGATTGCATGTATCATTCAGTGTAGGTTTAGGGTTCCCATTCCCTGCCCCTCCTCTTGATCTGGATTATCATGAGGTATTTCTCCACCTCCTCCTCCTAGTAGTTTGTTCAATGTGTCATTCAACATATCCTGAAATGCAGTTTGGGATAGTGCTTGCTCGGTCAGTTGTTGTTGTATGGCTTGGATGGAAGCCAACAACTGAGCATTCACCTGATTTTGATCGGGCATCTGTCCCTGATCTAGTAGGGGCGGCTACTACCCTTTGCCCTTCCCTTGGGGAGCCATCTCACAGTCTGAGTCTGAAGAAATGATTTCTGGATTGGGATCCAGGACTGGGGTTGGCTTCTATCTGCAATATGAGAGAAACCCAATCAGACCACTTGAAATTGAATTTCCAGCTGCCATGATGAATCCGAGATTAGGGTCAATCCCATACATTTGTGAATGGAGAAGAGATGTAGATTGCAATCGACCTCCAGTCACAACGGGCGAAAGGGATACAAGAGTGGTCCCGATTTATGGGGTGATGAAGGCAGGAGGGAAGAAAATGAGGATTCTAGAGATCGTTTCGCAAGGTCCGGATTGGATTCTCAGGTTTTGCCTCAAATTATTAATGATGCCGAGTCCATGGAATCATTGTGGGTGTTGGTGGAGTCCCGACTAAACCATCCATGGATCGTCATCGTGAGTAAAAGAAGATCGATGTAGGAAGAAAGATACAGTGCTCAATGAGAAATAAGGAGTGTGAAATAGTAGAAAGGCTCGAACTTAGTAGGGAGGTCAAAAGGAAGAAAAATATGACGAAGTTTTGCACAAATGTGTGGGACTTCATCTTTAAACCATAATCTAGAATTATACAAACACAATACAAAATTGAGTTCACAACTCACGCCATGTGAAGCCGTAAGAGTTCGGCTATTCATTATCTTTTCATTTTTAGAATTGTTATTTTAAGCATATCTTATAACAAGTCCTTAACACGCTAACCATATAGGAGAGAAAGAGTACTACCAGAAAAGTATCTCGTACTTGTCCTCCTCCTTTGTAACATATAGTCTGCACTTTTTTGAGGTCCTTGTAACCCTTCATGGATCCCTACTCAATCAGAAAAATAGAGGGAGGAAGCCGATAGGAGAAACCATTACTTCGGACCTCGCTCGCAACGGAATCGCCCATAAGCATGCAAGGACCTACTCGAATGCAAACTAATGGGACATACACCCCCGCGAAGGTGTGGCCTAAGCCCAGTACTTCAGACCAAGTCGATGTTCTACACAAGTGGGAACATCATCGTTGATAAGGCCCTACTCGGTCACGTACAATAGAAGCGCCATTATTTCAGAAATCCAAGCGATACACAAGGCAGTTACAGATTGGGTTTTTGGCTCTATTCCTTAGCGGGTCGTGCCTTACTCATGGGAGGGATTTTGGTCCCCTTTGAAGGTACCTGAAAAGAATGAGGGTTTTATATCCCAAGGCAACGAAGTCCATTACATATTTTAATTAAGGTCGAAGTTTATCTATCAGTCCCCTTGTTTAAATTTTTTGGGTTTTTACTTTTTTGATAATTTTGCATACAAGCACCTAATGATTTGTAGATTTTCATTTAAGTCCTACATGCTCAAAATCATAGGAAGATAACGAAAATGTCGTGCATGTTGATTCGATGATGGAAATCTCACCATTGAATCTAATGATGCATGCTGAGTTAGAGGACTTACATTGCTTTCCAGCTCTCTCTATGTGGTATGCAAAATAGAATTTTTAAACCTATCTACATGGCGGTGTGCATTCGACAAAATCTCCCTAAATAGTAGTTGCTATTAGTCGTGAAGAACCATATGTTAATTGTTCGGAAATGAGACCGAAAGTCCGATTTTCGATGCCACTCGGTGCCCACCACAACGAGTCCTGCCAACATTGTATGTGACCTCTCTCGACATGTGGTCTCAAGTCTAAATATTTAACATTTATCAATTTGTCTAGATCTAGAGGTAAGAGACTATAGGAGCATGCAATTCTTATTCGGGATGCGGACCTAGTTACCAATTCAAGCATCCTACAAAGCTAAGGCTCATGCACATAAAACAAATAAAAATAAGGCAGAAAATAAAAAACATCATGAAACAAAATAAAAGAAGGCGATGAAAGCGCGAGAAAACCATGACGAGGCCACCAGGTAACAATCACTGGGCCACTGGCCTCGTAGAGTAGAGTAGTGTCCAAGTCTTTAATTATTACAAATAATGAATAAATCTCTCTCTCACCAATAAATACTAATCTAAATCTATGCTAAGCAGCCTCTCTCATATTTGTTGCCTCTCCAACTGGTCAAAGCTTGAAGACTAGTCTCCACCAAGCTTGGTTGCACCAGCCTCCTGAGAAGTCGTCCTCATGTAGTGGTTCCTCGTAACAAATTCACAAAGAGAGGTATATTAGCATAGATAACCAGATAAAAGTATCAAAATGAGTTATGTACAAACTATAAATAAATAAATATGCACAAAGAAATGAATCACTAATTGAAACAATAAATGAAAAATTGAATGTACACAAAATAGACTACAAAATACGTCACTCACATTGCTCCCCGACAACGACACCATTTGACAAACACAAACTCTCAAGGGTCATACGGTTTCACAAGACGAAACCGCAGTCGGTGCACTGACCACTCAAAAGATCATGTTAATCAGTAACTAACTCACGATAGAAATCAAGCCACAAATAGCAAAAAGGTGGAGTTAAATTTTATTATTCTCTGCAGAACTAAGTGTATAGCAGGCAAACATGTAGAGGTCGAGCCACAAAGAGCAAATCAGGTAGCCTACGATTATTACTGATCACTATGTAGTGTGTTCGGACATGTTCTTTTATCCCTTTTTTATATTGGTTTTTAATTTTATATTATATATATTGTTTTTATTTTTTGGTTGGATTTTAATTTTCTAATTTTTAAATTTACTTTTTCTTTTTAATGTATAAGAATGATGTATATAGATGTGTATATACAGTATGTATAGTATAGATAATATATAGAATATATAATAAATAGTCAAAAATGAGAAGAATACCCATAGGTACAACCCTCTCTCTCTATATATATATATATATTTGTTTTTTTAATATATTAAGGTATTTATAATATTAATGGTTATATACAACATATATAGGTATATATACATTATATAAAGTAATATGTTTATATATAAATATATAATAAAAATTAGAGAATAAATTATTTTGGGTTTTATATATTTTTCTAATCTTTTTATGTTTTATAGAATTTTTGCTAATTTTTATGGATTTTTAAAGTCAAAAATATCTCAAATCAGGGGTTAAATAATATGCCAATATTGAAATGAAGATAAAAAATAGTAAAATAAGTCCAAAATTCTTCAAATCAATTTTAATAAATAGATAATATTATAAAAACATTCAGAAATGGAAAAATATTTTTTTGGTATTATTGGAAAATTTTGATTTCTTTTTGGATTTTGGAAATTTTTAATTTTATGCCTTTTCTCTTTCTATTTTTAGGGATTTTTGGTTTGCAGTTAATATAGGGCATAATAGATGACATATATTTTTTGTAATTTTTCAAAGCATTTGAATATTTTTTTATTTTATGTATAAACATCGAAAATCAAGGCATTGTTCAAGTTTTAATAAATACTTAAATGCTTAAAAAATGCTAATTAAAAATCACGATAATTAAATAGGTCATTCCATGCATTCACCATAATTTTTTGAAACAAAATCGAACAGGGGTTCATGAAAATCCCAAGAAAATGCATTCTCATTACTAGCAAGGACCAAATTGTAATTAACAAAAATAGTCTATTCATTTCAGAACACTCAATACAAAATCCAGGGGCATACATGCAATTTTTTATGTGAATACAAAAATATTATGCACCTTGAGGGGCATAGATGTAAATAAAAAAGACAATTGGTCCTTTGTGCATTTTGTCCACAAAAATACACACTGCATATTTAAATTCTTGGACTAAATGTAAATATAGAAAATCTAAGGGGTATGCATGTAAAATGCCCAACCTCACATGGTACCCCGCGTGAGGTGAGCTGGCACGGACATATGGGCAAATACAAGAAACCTTCGGGGCTTTATTGCATTTTTCCTATATATTTTGCTCTCCAAATAATATTTAATGTTCTAAAAATAAAATGTACATGGCAGAGGGGTCTAGGGTAATTTACCCCTTATTGTGCATTAACGAGCGGCCCAGATCGCATCACTTAAGGTGATCGGACAGTGACAGGGCACTTCGGTTCGTCGCTCGATCAACGGATGAGATCAGAATTGGGGCGCGAGTGTGCAACGGTTGCTGCTGCTTGGGAAGAATGGGGAAGAATAGGGCTCCCCCGTCCTTCGATCGGGGATTTCTTCGTCCACTGGTGACCTTCTTCTATGTTCTTGGGCTCTACACCTCTGGGAGACTCTTTTGCAATGAGTGAGGTACTTAGGAGGATCCAGTACCCATCGATGGGGTCCTGGTTCACCGAGAAAGCACAACCAACCTGGAGCATCTTCGGGAGATCAATTGCGACCCGGGAAGGGTCCGTTGGCTCTGGGACCTGCATAGACAGGTGTCGGGGCACGAGGTGATAATCCTCGACCCATTTTGAAGCTAGAGAGCATAACAAATGAGGTGGACGGCGAGGCTCTGGCGAAAGGAAGAGGAGAAGCCTTGATTCGTCAATCCAGCGAGGATCGGGGGGTCCAGATAGGTTGTTCGGGTGGAGAACGCGTCGGGAAATGAAATGGGGTGAAACATGGGAGTCGGAAGCAATCGATAATATGGTGGATTGATCGAGCCCTGACGGCTCCGATGAACAAAAAATCTAAAATTACGCTATCCTACTGAATCAAACGTGAAAGTAATGATGAAATTAAAAACACAGAAGGAAAAACTACCTAGAAATATAGAAGAGCACAACTCTTATACCTGCCGATGGGCAGGGAGCAGAGGTGGTCGGAGAACCACCGTGGATCCGCTCCTCTCCTCACTTCGCTGACTTTGAGCACGGGGGAAGGTGCAGCTGTCACATGACCTTCGACACACACACACGCGCGAAATACGGAAGAAGCTCCAAAAGGGATCAAGAGGAGAATTAGGAAAGGAGCATCTTATTTATAGAATCAGTAGGGACCCTTATTGATCGGTGATTTAGGATGAGTTGACAGTATGTACATAAGTTTAGAGGGTATGGCGTGGATTGGGGATGATCAGAGAGGAGTTTGGTAAAAAGATCTACTCATATCTGAGTAATTAGAGGCCCGAGAAAAAATGGAGATGACATGCATCTTCTCATCTGACGAGGATAGGTAACATGGGTCAAAGAGGTGACCTAGGTCAACTAGAGTTTGATCCTGGTTGGTCCACGTGGACTAATCAGAAAAATCCATTGCGGAAATTATTGGTAAAATCAATATTAAATAGCTAATGAATTAAGTAATTTTAGAATATAAAATAAAAAATGTTGTTTTGTATAGTATTTAATTATGATTTTTATTTATTTTTTAGGTTTATTTATTACAAGTTAATTTTTAAAGGTATGTTTATATGTATATTCATCTATGTTTGGGATATTTTATTTTTATTTTGTATTTTTGTTTTTATTATTTTATTTTATTATTTTATATATTTGTAATTTAGGGATATAAATATATCTTTATTATATTTTTTTCTGATGTTATTTGTATGCTTAAATAAAAACATGTAGAAATCATATAGGTAAAGGTATCTTGTCTATGTATTTATAGACTTATTTTATTTTGTATTTTCTTTATGGTTTTCCTATATTTTGGATATGTCCATATATGATAAGTAATATTTACAACATTATACAAATATAAATATGTAAAAATAACAAATAATAAAGAAAAGGAAAATTTTATTCAAGTATATTATACAATAGGGTCTAAATCTAACTTTTGCTTATTAGCTCCAAATTAAGTGAAACCATCTTCATTAAACAACTTATTAAAAGTTATATACAATTAAAGGTGATTTTTGTATATGTGAAGCTTGGATTTTGGCTTTTTATTTTATTTATAGAATGTACACTGCATATTATTTTTGAGCAAACTCAATTTTGTATTTTTCTATACATTATTGTCTACAACTTTCATGACAAAGTTTCTTTATTTGAGGTATAATAAATAAAATTTTTATTGTATATTGGCCCTTATATCCCCCTACTTTATTCCTTGTCGACCTAGTCATCAAAATGCCTGGGGTTTAGGGTCATAAAATACCTTTGACATTTTATTTTTTTTTCTTTTCTTTTCTTTATTCTATAATTTTGGTATTAAAAATTATATTCCATTCACAATGAATGAAATAAAGAATGAATGTTAATTTGTACAAATAAATGATATTTGCATGCATTAGTTAGGTTTTTTAAGGCCAAAATGATAGAATAAAGGTAATGAAATGGATATTCATCAGATATGTGATTTTGGAAAGCATACGATCGATACCAAATACCAATGATCAAATGAGAAACTTAATGATAAAACCCCGAAGAAGATAGTCTAAATAAATCTAAAACTTCGAGTTTATTTTAGGTCTTCTAGTATGCATGATGTACAGGTACTAGGAATACCTGAGGGATATGTGATCAATAAACGATTGTATAACCATGAAGCTTCCATTCTGCGGGAGTGATGAAACATGTCCAGATTTTAGTGACTCTTCTCATTAGGTAAATAATCTAATCTTGGTCTAAATGTTGGACAGTGATCTGAATGTAATTTAGACGCAATGAGAATATTATATTTACGGCTTTGATTTAATAAAACATCTATGGGAGGACCCTGATACTGGATTTGAGATGTGATCTCAATATCCAACTCCCTATACGTGGAACGTAGTATCAACCTGTTCTTATATGCAAGCATCTGCGGAGAAAGCACATTATTCTTGAAAGAGTTTAAGGATAATTTAATTATTGATAATGTGTCTGAGCCTCGAGGAAGATCGATAGTTAAATGTGAGTTAATTATCATGAATAATATGAGTTTGATTCATATTGTTGGTCATATAAGAAGAGTTACCTAAGATAATTAAATATGACTTAATTATCAAAGATGAGAATAATGTAAATGTGATTCATGTTATTTGGGCACATGAGAATTGAGATCCAAGATGATTATATATGATTTAATTATCAAGGATATGAATAATGTGGATAGCGCTATCCATATTATTTGCATATATTATAAATATGTTTTATAATATATTAGAGAGAGCTTATCATAAATTGTATCTTCAAATTAGTTGATGATGTGAATTAGATTCACATTGGAAATTAATTAGAAATACAATTTATATTTTATTTTGGATTGTGAATATGATTCATGTTATTTAATGACATGACTGAAATATTCACAAAATTAATTTGGAATTATTTTTGTGAATTAATTTACAACAAAAGATGTTGTAAATATATATGAAGGATTAAAGGAGCCAACACCAACCATTTAGTGGATGGTGGACAACCACTCTTTGACTTGGTCTCAAGGATGGCCGTCCCTTCCTTTTCAGGAGGGCGGCTGGCTTCTCTCCTTATCCTTTTATGTTAATTAATTTAGTTCAAAATTAAATTGTGTTGATTATTAAATATATTTTCAATATAATCTAAATTAATTATTGTTGTATTTTTTATAACAAAATCGTGGCCAATGAATAGAAACACAAATCAATCTCAACCATTGATTTTGTGTTTCAAATGGATTGGAATCCATGGACCTCCAAAATACTATAAAAGATGAGGCAACCCTAGCTCTTCTTAAACATAAAATTATATGCTCTCTCCCCCCCCCTCTCTCTACATGCCAAGCCTCTATCTCTCCTACTTAGAGTGGTCATCCACCCTAAACCCTAGAGAGGATCGCCGTCATCGACACATCGTTGCACCACCGCTTCAACCGTTCATGGATCTTCGTCTCCTTCAGTTCATCTTTCTCGTGAAGAAGATGTCAGATTTCATGGGTCGTGATTAGAAGATTCACTGCTTGGATCATCAACATGGATTGCGAGGAGCACACGTTTCATCAACGCGCTCGCAAGCGTCTCTTCTATTCGATCGGATATGAGACATGAGGTCTCTTCATTTAGAAACTCGATCGCAACCAGGCTTCAAGAGGTAACCTTAATACATTCATGCGGTTTTTATGAAATGATCCGAGAAGTGTTCTCGGATCATGTGATTTCCTTGCATTTGAATTTTTTTAAAATTTTGCTGCCCCGAGCAACTAGTGCGGCTAGTCGCTCCCGACTACATACAATGTGATCATCGCACTTCCGTGATGCGCCTAAGGATCTTTCCGTATCCTTCAATTATGTGCATGTTTCATGTTCAGAATATTTCAATGTGAGTTATGTTTAAGTGTTTATAAAATAGTGAACAAAATGGAATACATATATATATATTGTTTTGAACTCCTAGGGTTTCTTAGGTCCTGTGTATTATTGTCTATGTTATGTTGCTCTTATCTCCCCCTACTTTATTCCTTATCGATCTAGTCAATAAGGACTTAGTCTTGAAGTTTAGGGTCGATCAATATTTTCAATAGTTTCTTTTATTTTTCTTTTATTTTCTTTATTTTTTATTTTGGGTTTAAATGCAGATAATTACATGTCAATTATAAGACAATGTTAGATGTTAATGCATGCAAGCTAGTGATATTTACATGTATTTAGATCGGGATTTAAATCCAAAATAGGGGAATAAAGGTAACTGAATGACTATTCATCAAATATTAAGCTGCTTATGTCTAATAGCATATTTATTTGAGAACCATCTATTGTCTAAAAGACCAAACTCATTAATGGCAGCTATTCAACCAGTCTAAAAATATCTATACTATCAGTGCGCCACACAAGATCTGAAAAAACTCTTGAGAGCTTTGTCAATGTAACGTGTATTGTCAATCTTTGTAGAAAGCTTGGCCATTATGTGCCATGCACAAAACTTATGATAAACATTGGGATAACACAGTTGAATCACCGTGTGAATTGTTAGATCTTCATCATTGTTTATTGATATCAGATGCTTACCCATCGTCTCAATAAACTTTTAAAATAACCATACAAAACATTCAATGGCCTCTTTGTGCAAGAAAGCATTTCCAAAGAAAAATATCTTGGTATAGTGGTTCACACCACAAAAGGATCCAAAAACAAGCTTGTACTTGTTTGTTCTATTTGTTGTGTCAAAGAGAATTGCATCACCAAACAGTTTGTAATCAGCACACGATTCATAATCGACCCAAAAGCAGAGTTAAACGATCATCTTAGTCGGTGTGGAATGTGAAATAAAATATTGGAGTCGATCTTTGACAACAACGAAAGTGTTCTATCAATAGATGAGCATCCATGCCATCTTTTCTTTTTCAATTAGACCTGTTGAGATTGTATATGTCCCGAACTATAGAACCGACTTGGTTGTTGCTGAAGCATCCATTATTAATAAACGTCGATTGTTTTGAGGCAGCTATATTAACATCTGATATTGATTTCACAAGCATTCTCATCGCCTTTGAAAAATCTCCCGTTCGGTCTCAAGTAGCGACTTTTAGAACGAGACACCAAATTGTGATTACGACCTTCTATAAACTTTACAACAACTCAATCTTGTTGTTCACGTTTGAATCTGATATAAAGCATTGCCTTGCATCCAGTATGAATGATACCAACTCCCCTTTCTCCCCTGAAAAATGCATACTCATCGCTAAAATCTTGGTGAGAATAAAAATGCTTTACTTGAAGGGTCTTCGCTGAAGATGTACCTTTTTTCCAACAAAGAAATCTTTTAAAAACAACCCTATTTGCATTTTTTTTTCTTTATTGAAACCGTGACGTGTACTTCCTTTTCTAACATTAAACTCTATTTTGGTTACATATGATTCGTAAAAGCTGTGGGCATGGTCAATAGAATCAAAAGTCATTCCCACATTTGGAGTAACTCTGGATGTTTAGAAATTTACCTGTAGTGCAAAAGTTGACTGCAGATGAAATGAGGTATAAGATTTAAGTTGGAACTTAGAATGTTCGAGATAATGCAATGATAATTGTTTTTTTGTAAGATGAAACGTCAATAATTATAAATTTATTGATTTTTTTTGCAACTTATATGCTAAACTATAACTGAAAATGCTGTAACTTCCCAATAAGGGAGAAGTATTTGTAAGATGATAGATTAATAATTGTAATTTTGTTGACAGATTTTGTAATCATCGACACTTTCCAGAATATAAAATATAGATATTTGTAACATTGAAATATAAACTTTGATGTGGGACCTCCCACTACAGGAGAAGTATTTGCAAGATGGAAGATTAAAAATTGTAATTTTATTGACATGTTTTGTAATAATCAACATTCTACTGGATATAAATTACATAAATTTGAAACATCATAATATAATAATTGTAATTATGATGAAGTATTTGAAAAATGACCGGGGCCTCTATGACTAATCGAGAACATGAACTAACATTGATGATAATTAACCGTATTTGTACTATATACGCAACTGATTGTAATGTACTATATTATTTTGTAGCTGTTATCTTTATAATTAGATATGAATTTGCTGAACTTACCCGACATCAGAAAAAATGTAATAAAATCACTGCTTATTGTACAAACAAATGACTTATTGAAATAATTAAAAAAATTAATTGTACCATCATATACGAGCATTTGAAAGAAATTCATTTATCATATAAGTCGAAATAATTAATCTGGAAAGAAATCAGGAATACGTGGAAGATAGAGTCTGTAAAACAAATGGGACGATACATTCAAAATCAACATTGTCCAAACGTTGATGAATTACTGGAGATTCCGGAGGATACAAGTCATCTTAATTTAAGAAGTACTCTAATTAGAAAAAAGGGATATTTACAACAATAATTCTGGGTAACTTTCTAATTACACCTATAACCCTATGTAATCAAGAATTACACTCAAAACCCTGAATAATTCATAACCCTTACATGGCATAACCTCGTGTCAAGTTCCATCCATTTCTGCCATTAACTTAGATGGATTCCATCAATTTGAACAATTTTACACCTCGAACAAAATCACATTTTCAAAAGATTCCACCATCTTCCTCAACTTAGGCAACCTAAGCACCATCTTCTCATCGTTCTCCTCTTTTGATCTCGCGCACGACGGAGCTTGCCAAGGATGTGTGAAGATGACAGTGGCAATGGAGGGGGAGGAGGACGGCTCCAAGCGACTGAGGAGTTATTCCCCCTTCTTCTTGTTCCTCCTATACTCTGCTATATCCTACTTTTGGCCCCATCTTCTTCGTGATGAACAAAACAAACAACACCCGACCAACTTTGCCCTTCTTCCCTTCCATCATACCTCAACACATAAAACCACCTCAGATCTCGCTCAAATTCGGGTTTCAGATCCCCCATCTTCTTCGTGGTCAAATAGGATCTACAACCCCTTTATATTGTCACCACCTTTTGGCTGAGCTTTTCGAAGCTCGAGCAGTCTACTCCGCTGCAGGTACAAGGAGATCACAACAGCATGATCTCCACCATTCATTGGAGGAGAAGCATCAAGCCATTGTAGCTCCATATCAAATCAACTACGCTAACATAACTCTACATTGCTCCTGACGGAACACGAAGGAGACATCCCGCAACAACAACGGTTGATCTTGTGCATCATCCCCATCATGCCATCAACCTCGATCGTAGGTCCTCTACATCACCTTGTGAAAGTGCTTGGGTGAGGGAGGGTACGACTTCCGTTAGATCGAGGGATATCCACCCCTAATCTCGACCACATCATAGTAGCTCCATCGGACCACTGCGCCATCTTCGCCCTACCAGATTGCCTCTCAAGAGGGTCGTGCTTGCCCGTGCGAGACATCCATGCATCCCTTTGATCCTCTTGCCCACTGCAGAAGCTCCCACCGGAGCTCTTTTAACTTCCTACTCACCTCGGCTACCACAATACATGCACCTTCAATCGTTCCAAGCTATGATCCTCCATTGTTCCCTCGTTGAAGGAGACTAGAATCAGATGCCTTGGTCGATCTAACAAGGATTGTGAGCCCATTGGAGTACGAAGGCGGAGAAACATTAGTAGACAAGCTCCTCAAATCAACGCGACCCCATCCATAGAGCGTGAACTTCACCATGCACGTCAACCATCGTGCCACAACCGTTCGGACATCATCATCAACCCCAATTTCTCTCTAGTGAAAATCTATCAAAGGGGTTGGGGATGGGGACGACGGAGGGGGTTGGAAGGGGGACCGGGTGGAGGTGGTGGAGGGTGTGGAGGAGGAAGGGTTGAAGGGATTGGAGGGAGGTGTATCGACGGAGGAAGGGTGAGGGGGCTGGAGGAAGAAGGAGAGGGGTGGATTGTTTTTTTGCTTTTGATTTAATTCAACCATTGAATAAATCATATGTTAGATTAACTCAATGGTCTGGTTGAGTTAATGGACTAAACTAACAAAGGGTTATGGGTGTAGGACGAAGCACTTAGTAAGGGTTCTGGGTGTAATCCAAGATTACGTTGGGTTCTTGGTGTGCTTACGAAATTACTCATGATTATGGGTGTAACATCCCAAAGAAATGCAAACAATAGAACAATTATAAATATATTTCAGAAACACGAGGTCATTTCAATAGAACGATTACGAACACATTTCAATAAACAAGTCGTTTCAAACATGTTTCAGTATACACAAAATATGAACTTGATAGAAAGACGACTATAATGTACCTCGATACATAAAATCTCACTGCTTTGTCTTGAACCGTGACCAATAGATTGTAATGGCCACTGGGAAGGGGAGTGAGGATCCATCACGAAAACAACACGAATGCAACTCCAATGACAAGAAATGGACGAAAGCAAAATCAACAAGGAGACCTACTCAGGAGCATAATTGGAAATAACAACTGTGTAAATGAATTTTAAGGAATGCGTATAACAAAGTAGAGAATATCTCTTAAATTTCCAAAAATAAACACGTCGGAAGATTTGTTTTTCCCTGCGAATTACACTTTTTTAAAAGGTCGTCGGATGTTCATCCGACGTTGCAATGATGAGGGTCATGGAGAGCATTGTGATCCCCAGTCTCATTTGATATTTTTTCCAATAAGAATATAACATTTTTTGATATTTTTTCCAATAAGAATAAAACATTTTGCTTATTGATTTTATGCTTTTATATTTTTTACATATATTTTTGATTTTTCGATATTAGCTATTATGTTATTGAGTATGAGTTAGTATTGAATATTAGATCTTCGGCGCAACTGCTTGTTTTAATTCGACTGGTTGTTTGAATTATGGCGAAAAAACTACCCAGATGTCCATTTCATTTATCCAGAGCTCACTCACTCTTTTTGCTATTGAGATATCAACAAATTCATGAGCAATCCATGGTCTTCCTCATTAACACGATGAATGTTGTTGCAGATGGAGGATTCATTCCCGAATATGGAATCACCCCTTACTCATAGTCACCTCGTTCAGTGCTGCAAAACTTTGTAGATGTGGACTGCATGCACGTCAAAGAATCAGACTTTTGCTCACTTGTTGGAGAGACCTTTTTATGCCTCTTTCAATTTGTCAAGTAGTTTGGAGGATCTATTCTCAAAAAGAAAAGTAGGGACACAAAAAATCTATTGTCTAATATTGTCATAGCTTGCAATTCCATCCATGCTACTCCATATCTCAATTTGACTCTAGCCTTGGTTAGCCATCTGTTAAGGAGGTGTTCTCATTATTAATATTTCTAGATGTGAAAAATATGACTACATGTACGTATCTTTAATCGATATAAGAAAGACATGTGTAGCAATTTTGATGGAAATACACCTTTATCCGATTTTATTAGCTCGACCTTGCCATGACAGGAAAATTTTATGATGATAGAAAGATTGAATGGCTGCTTGGCTTTTCTCGAGTGACAATGATCAAGGGTGCCAAGAATGCATGAGCATGATACTTTGGTTCAGGCACAACTCGTTGACAAGTTAGTAAGCTTAGCTCGATGAACCGATCATTCGAGAATGAACCACACTTCAAGCTCCATAGCCTTGTCCCATAAAAATAGAGTTGAAATCCATTTGTCTGGGTGGTTCGACAAGATAATAACATATACACAATAAAAACTTTCAGTCATTTACTAACTATATACATATATGGCTATGGAAACAAATATTAAACTTCTTTTGAAATACTAAAGAAAATATTCGAAACCTAAGCACCCCTCTAATATTTTCCCGTATATCAAAGTTGAAACCTTGAAATTATTTTTCAAGTTAGCGATTTGATATATGTAGTAACCGTCTAAAAAAATCTTATGCGACTTAACAGCAGGGGCGGAGCCAGAAAATTTTTATAGGTGGGGCCAAAATATATATGTACAATTCATGTCCAAATCATAAATGAAATTGTCCGATTTGTGTCCGAATCATAAGGCACGTTATGAGATCAATTATATGATTGAAAAGTTAGTTGAAAATATAACAAAAAATGATAAATATGGCATACTGGTATGCCAACTATGGAGAGATGGAAAAGTGTAGTTAGCAGCACAATCATTTTAAAAGTATTATTACGAAAAAAATACAAATGTTATATATATGAGAAAAATAGGGTTGCCTCCTTGAGGTAGCTAACTTGACTCCCCCCATCCCTCTTTTACCTGTTATTTTATTTTTTTAAAAATAAATCTGTGAAAAGTCATCACTATATCCCTATATTATGTCATCCAAGTTTCGTGCGAAATAGAGACTCTTACGGCATTCATCTAGACAGTCGCTTTTTAACTGTCGTAAAATTGTGAAATCGGCCCCATCTGGACAGAGGCTGTAGAAGTTTCTGTTTCATGTAAAACTTGAATGACATAATACATGGATATAGCAATGAAAATCTACGAAAGCATTTTTCATAGGAAAAATGGGATGGGGGAAGTATACATTCTTTCACCTATTTGGTATAATTACTATGATATAAACAGCTTTAATACATTCAAATGATGTGCATCTATCCAATACGTGTATATTTAAACTAACATGTACACTATTTCTAACATTATTCACACGCGATAAATATCCATTTAACATTTGTATCCATCTTTTAAGAACATAGTAATATAATTTTCAGATCCATATCCACATCTATATTCGTATTTAAAAATAGACAATGATATAGTAACACCTATATCCCGTATATGTTTCTTTGCATCTTTAATAGAAATGTTGAGTTTTACAAAAATTTGAAAAATAAGGAAAGGAATGGTGGCGTTAGTTATGAAAATTTTAAAAAAAAGGAGAAAGGAATTGTTACCCTTTAAAAAAATAGGAGAAAGGAATTGTTACCCTTTATAAAAATTTCAGAAAATAAGAGAATTGGTTAGAAATGGAAAATAGCATGGCTACTTATTTATCAATTTGGGAGGGGGGGCCATGGCCCCTACCCGCCCCCCTCTCCCTCCGCCCCTGCTTAACAGGGAATTTTCATGATTTATTAACTTATTAACATAGTTCTAAGTTAACCCGTTGAGTAACGTGCGAGTCAACTCAAATTCAGTACAAATCAGAACCAACTTTTTTCAGCTTTAATGGACGACAGTTCAGAAATCAGAAAGGATCTTATCAAGGGTATATGATCATGGATTCCAGAAAAATCTCAGGTTGGATATTTGCTCAGGTTGAATTCGACAAGAGTCCGATTCGAATTCGGTTCGATCATAAATGAATTAAACCTTAACCTAACTTTGAGATCGTTTACATAAATGAACCGAACCTTGAAATGATAGGTTCGCTCAGGTTCGATATATATATATATATATATATATATAGAGAGAGAGAGAGAGAGAGAGGGGCGATCCTGTGAGAGCCAAAATTGGTGAGAGCATGAGAGGAGTGATTCTGGACCACAAGATTCTGTCTTCTCTCTCCTAGTCTTTTCTCTCCTGGTTGAATTTTGTGGTCCAGAATCACTCCTCTCATGCTCTCACCAATTTTGGCTCTCACAGGATCACCCCTCTCTCTCTCTCTCTATATATATATATAGAGAGAGAGAGAGAGGAAAGGGATCCTACTCCATGGAGTAAGTAACTTACCTACTCCACTTTCATTTTTTTCAAATTTTTTTATTTTTTTAAATACTTCCATGGATTTTCATAATTATATCCCTCTAATATGTCATTTAAATTTCGTCAGAAACAGAGACTCCTACGGCCTCCATCCAGAACATGAAAAATACAGCAAATCTGTGATCGTTAAAAAATGATTGTCTGGATGGAGGTCGTATGAGTCTCTGTTTTTTGACGAAATTTGAATGACATATTAGAGGATATAGTTATGAAAATCCATGGAAGCATTTTTCAAAAAAAATAAAAGAATTTTGAAAAAAAAGAATTTGGAGTAGGTAAGTTACCTACTCCATGGAGTAGGATCCCTTTTCACACAAACACACACACACACACATATGTGGGTAGAATGGGGTTGCCCCCATGGGGGGAGCTAACTTGGCCCAACCCACGTCGTTTCGTCCAATTTTTTATTTTTTTTTGAAATTTTCTTCCATGGATTTTCATCAATATATCCATATATTATGTCATTAAAATTTCGTGCAAAATAGAGACTCCTACGACCTCCATCCAGATGAGGTCGTTTTTAGCAATTTTGTTACCGTTAAAAAATGATTGTCTGGATGAAGGTTGTACGAGTCTCTGTTTCGCACGAAATTTTAATGACATAATATAGGGATATAGTGATGAAATTTCACGGAAGAAATTTTCAAAAAAAAAATAAAAAACCCGGGTAAAATGGGACGGGGGGAGCCAAGTTAGGACAACCCCATTTTACCCCATATATATATACACAAAGCTAACTTAGCTCCCCCGCCCCATTTTTTCTAAACTTTTTTTAAAAAAATATGTAAATTCATTATTATATCCAATATTATGTCATTCAAGTTTCATGAAAAAAGAGACTCCTACGACCTCCATCCAGACATGGTCGATTTAAAAAATCCTGCGACCGTTAAAAAATGATCGTTTAGATGGACGTCGTAGGACTCTCTGTTCCACACGAAATTTGAATGCAATAATATAGGATATAGTGATGAATGTTCACGGAAGAAATTTTCAAAAAAAAATAAAAAAAACTAGGGAAAATGGGGCGGGGGGAGCTAAGTTAGCTCCCCCTAGGGGGCAACCCTATTTTCCCCATATATATAACATTATGATTTCCGAATTGAGAGCTCATACAAAGCTCACAACCTTTATATCATGTTTTATATTCAATTCTCAAAAAAAAAACAAGAGACCATTTAAAATTTTCTAGTTTAAAGGATGCATATAATATAAAAATTTCGAAACTTCTCCCAAAATTAATCCCTAAGTTGAAAACCCTAACCTCCCTATCACCCACACACATGCCCCATCCATCTCCTTTCCTCTCCACTCGACACCTGCCTCCTCCCCCACGACACCGCCCCCTCTTCTCCATCCACTATCGGCTTGCCGACCCCCTATCCTCCTTCGAGCGACAACTCACCGCCCCTCTCCCCCCCTAACGGAGATACACTGCTTATCTCTCTGCCTTAGAGCTGCGACTCGCCACACCTCTCCTCTTGAACACAGTTGCGGGTCACCGACGCCCCTTTTCCCCTCCTAGCAGAGCAGCAACCTACCACCCCTTTTCTCCTCACTCCTGCAGAAGCCCTTCCACCGACTCCCCTCTCGTCCTTCCATCAGGTAATCACAACGAACATCTTTTGTGTTCTCGATCAACATTGACAACGAGTTCCCAAAGTTTGCATTAGATTGTGGATATGTCATTGATGAGTCTCCATTTCACCACCTTTATTCTATCATTTTGGCCTTAAAAACCCCAGCAAATGCATGTAAATAGCCTCAATTTGTATTTAATAGCATTCATTATTTATTGTATTAATTATACATAAAATAAGGCTTTTAATGCCAAAATTATAGAATAAAGAGAAGAAAAGAAAAAGGAATAAAATATTACAAATATTTTATGACCCGAACCCCGAGACCAAGGCCAGCATGGAATTGGTCGACAAGGAATAAAGTAGGAGGAGATAAGGGCCAAGAGTACAATAAATACCTCATGTATTTATTCATCCATTTATGCATTTTTGACACCTATTTTGTATATAATTATTTATTTATCAAATAGAGAAACTTTGTACATGAAAGTTGTAGATAATAATGTAAATAAAAATACAAAATTGAGTTTGTGTAAAAATACTACTCAGTGTACATTTTATACACAGAATAAAAAGCCATAATCTCAACTTCACAGACCCATATCTTAAAAATAAAAACTCAAAATCACCCAGAATCACCTTTAATTATATATAGCTCTCCAAGAACTATTTAATAAAATTGGTTTCATAATTTTTGGAATTCATCTGTGAAAGTTAGGTTTTTGGCCCTCATTGTATATAGTACTGATTAAAATATTCATTCTATTCATTATTTATTATTTCTATAAATTTATAATTTTAGAATCTTGTAAATAATATACATAATACATATACATACTGAAATTAGAATTAAAACCAAAAAGAATTTGTAAAATTAAATAAGCTTGTGTAATACATAGGCAAAATACCTATGTTATAGATATACATGAATAAAAGGGGAACACATTCTTTTATTATTTTATTCTTTCATATATTTATTAAATTGTAAATATTACATCTAATTTCTTAAAAATACAAATCCAAAATAAAAATAAATAAAATACATTAAATAAATAAAGTGTATATAAAATATTGGTAAAATACCTATAAGTATACCTACATATTACATATACCTATTTATTTAAAAATTAAATAAACTTATAAAAATTGAATAAAAATATATTTACACTCACAAATTAAGTTGTAATTTTATAAAATAAAAAAATAAAAATAAAAATAAAAATAAACAAAATAAAAATAAATACATATAAATATACTTATAAATACATCATTAAAATAAACCCATAATAAAATACATCAAAAAATTAAATAAAAATCATAAATAAATACTACATTATTTAATAAACATTTTTTATTTTATAAGCAAAATCTAATTAATTCATTTATTATGTTTAATAAATAGGTCAATATCTTGTTGACGTGGACCAATCAGAGGCCAGGGAATGTTGACCTCCAGTCAACTCCCCCTGCACCTCTGACTCCCGTCAGAACTGTCCAATCCCCCTTATTCTTGCATTTTTCCCGCCTGATCTGTTGCTCCATTGACAACCATCACTTCACGAGATTTATGCACCGTTCATTGTACATTCACGCCGTTCATTTTATTCGATTGTACATAGCTTGTACCGCCACCTATTAGCTAATCAATAAGGGCGCATACACATGTTCTTAAATAACCCATCTTCTTCCTCCGAGCTTTTTGGCCATTTCCCTAGCCCTAGAGCCCCCGCATTCGGCCTAGCGTGCATCCATGTGACAGCTGGAGGTCCCCTGAAGGTCGTGGAGGCTGGCGGAGGAAGGAGATGCGCCCAAGGCGGCGCTCCGGCAGCCGTCGTGCTCCTTGGCCCAACCGCCAAGTTTGAGCTGTGCCGTTTATTTTTCTAGGTAGGTTTCATTACCAGCTTTTCATTTATGCATTTAGTTTAATCATTAGTCCCTAAGTTTAACGTAGATTAGCCGATTCGTAGTTCGCCGGAGCTCAGCTCCGGCGAACCATTTCACTGTGCTCTCGACGTGTTCCAACCGCCACAACCATCCCATTCCAGTCCCTTCCAGTTTCTTCATCTCCCAGCCACCTTTGACCAACCGGATCCTTCTTGGATTTGCGACCCAAAGCTTCAACTCCGCCGCTCGCCGGAAGCTTCGCCACCTCATCCATTTTTACGCTAACAACTTCAAACCCCAGGTCGAGGGTGAAGCCCTCGAGTCATGTGATCTTCCTGTGCAGGATTAGTGCGCTAAGAAGCACCAGGAGTCAAAGTTGCATGCCGCCGGAGGTACCTAGAGCACCTTGCCTTCTCTGACCTCGCAAGGGCGCTCCAGTGTGCCTCTGACCAATCCAAGAGCTCCAGCAGTTAGAGATACCTTCCAGGAAGCTAGGAGGACTCTTGGGAGCAGCAAAGACTGGCCGGGGCACGAGATCTCGTCGGAAGAAGCTCGCCCCGGCGAGCCTTCTTCCCTGTTCTTCCATCCTCGTCCCCTGCCGTTGGATGAAGGGAGCCCCTCCAGATCGAAGCACAGCCGTCCGATGGAGCCGTGTCCAGACCGTCGGATCATCTCAGATGATCTAATCTCCTCCATTCATCATCGAAGCGGCATCGGCAAACGTGGAGGCGCCACGTGTTTAAGTCACGCACATCAGCCGTAGGATCCAGCGCCTTTGGGGGTAAATTTCAGATATGACCCCCGCCTTTTTGGTATGTATATTTTAATGTTGTAAATAAACTTTCACGCTATAAAATAATTGTAGTTTTTGTAAAAGGACCCATGTGTTTCCTGTAATTGCTATTTGGTCCCTCCGTGCCTCACGTGCAGTCCCACGTGAGGCGCGTGATTTTTGCAGTAAAGCCTTGGCGACTTTTGTAAATTGTAAATTAGTTTCAAAAATGAAAATAAATGTTTATTTCTGCGTGATTTTTGCATTGATGCCCCTGATATTTATTTTATTTGCAGAAATGCCCCTACCAGGCTTTATTATTTTTGTGTCTTTTATGTATTTATTAAAAATACCTATGTTGCTCCTAAAATTCCACAAAAATTAGGTTAGATGTTTTATGCCCCGTACTTTTACGCCACATGTCCATTTTGCATTTTTTGCATTTTAACTAAATATTAAAAATGAAAAAGGAGCCATTTTGTAATGTCTACTTTATAAAATACCAAAAAAATATATAATGTTTTTGAAAAATTCTAAAAAAATTATATATGGTATATTTATATATATACTAAGTCCATAAAATGAAAAACCCTAAAAATAGAAAAAGAAAATATAAAAATTTCAAGAAGCTCCAAAAAACTAAAAAAAAATATAAAAACCCTTGAAAAACACCAAAAATATGTTTTCTTATTTTATAATTATTTATATATTATTATTTACATATTAAAATTAATTTGGGTTATTTTTGGATTTATTTTATATTTTTTAAAAAAACCCAAATTAGTTTCAGCCTATTTAATTAGTTCCATATGAGGGACATTTTTGAATTAAAAATACATAAAAATTAGAAAAATCCTGAAAAATAACAAAAAAATATAAAAATATAAAAATCCAAAAAAATATTATATATCAAATATATATTAAGTATTTACATAAATATATGTATATATATATATCCATTTACTATATTTCTCTCTCTTCTCTTATACATATCTCTTTATATATAAATATATATCTATATTATATGATTAAAAAATATCAAATATAAAACAAAATAAAAATTATAAAAACAAATAAAAATTAAAAAAATATAAAATCAAAAACCCACAAAAACAATAAGAATTGGACATGATCATTGAATTGAATAATCGCACAACAATTTTCACCATACAACCTTTCGCCTCCCAGTGTTTGACCTCTACTTGTGCTTACACCTATATACATTTGCATGTAGAGTTATAATAAATTTTAACTCCACATTTTTTATATTTATTGCATATATTATTGTGGGTTAATTGTTGATTGATTTGAGGATTATTGAGCGGTCACTGATAACCGCACATTCAGCGAGGGGCACAATAATATATGTATCAAGTGTCGCTGAGGCGACCACTCACCAAACATGGGTTGATCAGCAATTAACCCACAATGAAAGAATGTATCAATTAAGTTCAAAAAGAAATGTGAATTAATCTTTATTACTCTACCACAAGATGTATAGTGAACAAGCATGTAGAGGTCGAACCACAGAGAGCAATACAAAAATGCATAAGCCTACATTGTGCATCTATCACCGAGTCATCCATGTGTGAAGCCTATTTTTGTGGGTTTTTTAATTTTATATTTTTTTATTATTTTTTTTATATTTATATATATATTAATAATATAATTAGGTAATATATATAATTTATAGAATATAAATATATAAATATATGTATACCCATAGAGGGTGAGTATATAGCTTATAATACATACATTATATATATATGTATAAACCATAATAATAATTATTTATTTTTTTAATTTTTTTTTTAATTTTAGGATTTGTATATTAATATATATATAGATGTATACATAGATATATATTTTTTTATATTTTTTTTATTTTCTTTAGAATAGGGGGATATATATATAAAGGGGTGCTATAATATTCATAAAAATACTCAAAAATAGTAAAAAATTCAGAGATAAAGTCTTTTTTGTGTTTTCATAATTTTTTACTTTTTTGGTGATTTTTGGGTATTTTTCAAATTGTTTTTGGTATTTTTAAATGCTGAATGAGGGAAAACAGTGAAATAGGGACTGGCTGTTAGTGAAATGGGAATCAAAAATAGCAAACAGCCACAAAATTTTTCCACACTATTTTTCTAATAGAGATAATAAAATATAGAAGAAATAGGGGCTGAGTTTATATTTTTCTGATTCGATGCGAGCCCAGATGGGCTCCATTCCTCGTTCTACCTACATAGGAAAAACCGGGGGAGCGAGGGCTACCTCCTCGACCCGGGGTTTTGAAGCTTCGCAGCAAAATGGAGTGAGGCGGAGGGGCTCCGGCGTATGGCGGAGTTGGAGCCCCGATTCGCGAGAACTGGAGGTCCTCGGTTGGACCAAAGGCGATAAATCGATGGAGAATACGATGAGGAACGAGATGGGGTGCACAAGATGGTCGGACACGGTCGGGTTCACAGAACTTCGAATTTTTGATTTTACGCTAAGCCGATCAACTAAGGACTAAACTAACTACTAGAATTAAAAACTAACATTAAAAACTAACTAAAATGCATAAAAAGGACAGCTCTTATACCTGGGGGCCACCAGGGAGCAGGGCGGACGCCGGAGCTCCGCCGCGACAAAATCCTCCTTCCTCCGGCCGATTCGAAGTGCTGGAACACCCCTCCTGTCACGAGGAACCTTCCAGGGACGAAATCGAAGCTTTTGGTTGGATTAAAATTGGCCAAATTTGCGAAAGGGGGCGGAGCTTCTTATTTATAGACATTGACATGGTGCCTTATTGATCGGCGATTATTGATTAATCCAATGAGTATCAGGTCGATCCAAGTTATTGGCTGGCATCATGGATAATCAGATATCATTTCTTGTTAAGGAAGCGAGCTCGATCGATGGATGAGATGGCCAAGAAAAAGGGATGAAAATCGGGGAAAAGATGGTTCAGAGACGCCAGAGCTGGGATGGGACAATTGACCAGGGGGTCAACGAGGACTGGCGCCTCATTGGTCCACGTCGGCTGCTAGACGCCAAAATAGGAAATTTTATTAGAGATTGATTTATTTAACCTAGTAAATGACTTTATTAGAATTTTCTTAAAACATAAAAAATGTGTATTATTTCATGTAGTATTTATTTGTGATTTTTATTGAATTTTTAGAAGTGTTTTATTATGGTTTTATTTTAATAAAGTGTATATGTGTGTGTTTACATTTATTTTGTATCTTTTAATTTTTTATTTGTTTATTTTATTTTATTATTTTATTGGCTTATTTTATACATTTATAATTTATTTTCGTGAGTATAAAGGTATTTTTATTTAATTTTTATGAATTTATTTTCATTTTCAAATAAATAGGTATATGTATGTGTAGGTATACTTCTTGGTATTTTACCTATGTATTTGGTATACTTAATTTATTTAATGTATTTTCTTTATTTTTATTTTGGATTTGTATTTTTAATAGGTTATATGTATTATTTACATTATTATAAAAATATAAAAGAATAAAAGAATAAAAGAATAAAGTCCTTTTTATTTATTTATATATAGATGGATATCATAGGTATTTTGTTTATGAATTTTATAGACTTATTTTAGTTTATAAATTCTTTTTGGTTTTCTTTTATTTTTAATATGTACATGCATTATATACATTATTTACAAAATTCTAAAAATATATATTTGTTACAATAATG
This sequence comes from Ottelia alismoides, assembly GCA_037367405.1. Taxonomy (NCBI): domain Eukaryota; kingdom Viridiplantae; phylum Streptophyta; class Magnoliopsida; order Alismatales; family Hydrocharitaceae; genus Ottelia; species Ottelia alismoides. Next base: position 186,150 of record JAZKJV010004942.1, on the reverse strand, counting down.
AATAATGAATAAATGGAATATTTTAATCAATACTATGTACAAGGAGGGCCCAAAAACCTAACTTTTGCATATGGACTCCAAAAATTATGAAACTAATTTTATTAAATAGTTCTTGGAAAGCTATATACAATTAAAGGTGAGTTTGGGTGATTTGGAGTTTTTATTTGCAAGATATGGGTATGTGAAGTTGAGATTTTGGCTTTTTATTCTGTGTATAAAATGTACAATGAGCATTATTTTTACACAAACTCAATTTTGTATTTTTATTTACATTATTATCTACAACTTTCATGTACAAAGTTTCTTTATTTGATGAATAAATAATTATGTACAAAATAGGTGTCAAAAATGCATAAAATAAATGAATAAATAAATGAGGTATTTATTGTATACTGGCCCTTATCTCCCCCTACTTTATTCCTTGTCGACCAATTCCATGCTGGCCTTGGTCTCGGGGTTTGGGTCATAAAAGATCTTCAATATTTTATTCCTTTTTCTTTTCTTCTCTTTATTCTATAATTTTGGCATTTAAACACAGTATTTAATGTATAATTAATACAATGAATGATGCATGCTATTATGTACAATTTGATGCTATTTACATGCATTTACTGGGGTTTTTGAGGCCAAAATGATAGAATAAAGGTGATGAAATGGAGATTCATCACCCCCCTATACTTGCCTTTGCTAGTCCCTAGCAAACACTTATGCAATAAGTACAAAAAGAATAAAGAAAAGAAAAAGGAGAATTAAAGAAGGATAGAGTGAATAAGGTGATGAAAAGTCTGACAGGAGCTCTAAGTTCTGATTTTATAAAGACATGCATCGCACTGAAAGCAAAAGAATAAAGAAAAGAAAAAGGAGAATTAAAGAAGGATAGAGTGAATAAGGGTGCTTTCAGTGCGATGCATGTCTTTATAAAATCAGAACTTAGAGCTCCTGTCAGACCTTGGATGTAAATGTGTGTGGAACCTAGTCGGGAACCAGCTCTAAAATACGACAGCCTTGGATAGTCACAGAACTTGGTTCAATCCACCTCAATAGCCTGGTCAGAACCAGTCTGCATCATACGCAAACCCTTATAACTATGAAGCTGACTTGTATAGTGTAAGTGATGGTGGCTCTCCCCAACTGAAATGACAAAGGAACTGACTTCTCCATAATGACAACCCAATGATTCCCCAGTCCAACAGCTCTTTCCTTGAGGAGCAGGGTATTCCCTTCTAAGTTCAAGTGGCAACCAACTCAAGAGGAGGGGGTGAAGAGAAGAATGGACGGTAGCCAGTGTAGCTACCTATCCTGGGATGCAAGACCAGTGTAGTCAAGTCATCCAGCTGCAGGCTCAATATTTATCTTTGGAACTCAAGCTTGCTTATTGATTTTGTACATACTTTGCAGGCATTTTATTTTTGTACAGGCCTGACCATTTTTTTTTAATACTATGCACAGCAGCATTTACATAAGGAGTTTTTCCTGTTGAGCCGGTAGACTATCCCTCTTTTGAAGCTTTATCGCAACCCACAATCTCCTGTCTTTAGACCTCATTGCTATTGAACCAGGTTGGGGTGCACTTCCCTCCCTAGACGAGGACGAATGTTTCCACTCGTGTGCGTCTCAGACTGGCAAATCCAACCCCCTCACCACTTGATGAACGCGAAATCTACCTCTTTAAAAGTCGGTAATTGTAGTATAAGAGGTGGATTTCGGTCGTCAAAAGACCACAAACTTTGAATGTTGTGGAGTAATTTTACTTGGCAAGTCTACCAAGGTCGAACACAGGGAACGGAGATTTTTAGTTGCGCGGTCTTGAATCAATTTAAATAATCAAATTTAAGCTCGATTAATTTTTGCGTTGACGAAAATATGCAAGGCAATGATGAAAATGCTATGCAAAAATAAACAGAATTTATGCTCAGGATCTGTGATCTAGAATTCCAATCCAAACAATGATGATCAATTTCCTTTGTAATAACTCACAGATCAGAAGATATCAAATCCAGAAATATGTGTCAAATTAATTCACAATGCGAATAAGAGTGAATAGATCTCGGAGAATTCCTGCAATCAATTTTATCTCCAAAATTCTTCAAATTATATTTTTAAGAGATGTTTGCAGTCCACAAGTCAATATGTCTACTCAATCTCCTTCATTTAACCCATGCATAAAATAAGTCCTCAAATAATATCTTAACTCCAACGAATCCCTGCAAAATAAGTCATCAAATATTTCAAGGGAAATGTGGCACAAATATGTCAAAATAAGCCTGCAAAAGCCAATAGATATCCTCAATAATGATTCTCAATAATTGACCTCAGATCTGTCCACAATGTATGCCAAATGATAGAGCATGAAAATAGCTTCAAAACGACATATTATATGCTAAAATCGGAGTCCGTATGACAAAGATATGATAAAATGAAATTTCAGGGACTAAAATGTAAATGAAATAAAGTTTTCTTTGCAAAAAGGTCCCTGGGAGGACTTATCTGTAATTTATAGAAACTTGAGGGGCTCCTCTGTAATTTACCCCTGGCGGAGGTATTTCTGCAAATTCTTAAAGTGCCAGGGGCTTGAGTGCAATTTTCTCAAGAGCGCACGTGCGTTGCACGTGCGCCCAGGAGGCTCGGTGGTGGAACCTGAGGCTCGGGTGGCCGAGCCTCTAATTCGGGCCCGGGCCTGGAGGCTCGGGCGTCCGCGCCTTAGGTTCGGTGGTGGAAGCGGGAGGCTCGGACCGAGGCTGAGGCTCGGATGGTCCGAGCCTCCACGCGGCGACTGGTGCTTCTTCGGGAGCCCCGAGCCTCTAGGCTAGAGCCTAGGCCCGGGAAGGCTGACGTGGCAGGCGGTGGGCCGTCGGATTAAGGGCAACGCCCGATCCGACGGCAGCTGGTGGTTGCGGATCCGACAAGGGGCGGCGCCTCCGCGCGGAGGCGGAGGGCGAGGCAGAGGCGGAGGCGGCGAAGCCGCACCTCGCACGGCGCGAGGGCGGCCCAGGTGCTGCGTGGCGGTGCCGATGCCGCACCTCGGCCGACACACGGCGCGAGGCACGGTCCAGGTGCTGCGGGCGGTGGCGTGGACGGCTGAAGGCGGCGGGGGAGGGTGCCGAGCTCGAGGGAGCGGGAGCAGATGCGGACACCGCGCAAAGCGGATCCGCCGAGGAGCTGAGGCGCGGCGGAGGACGGCGTTGGCGCCAAACCTGCAGGGGGTTAGTCAACCAAAAACAAGGAGAGAGAGAGAGACGTGGATGGGACTCCGGTTGCGGGTGAGGGACTGGGGCTCGATCGACCTGAGCAAGGCCGAAAGGAAGGGGGGTCTGGGAGGTAGATGGAGAAGCGGAATACGGTGGGTTGATGTGCGCTACTCGCGAGGGGCGGAGGACGAGATCACCTGAGGCAAGCTTGGAGCTCGTGATGGTCTCTTCTCCAGGGGTCCCGTCGGAGAAGACTTGCGCTCAGCCGCGTGACGTAGCTGCTACAAGGTGTTGGGCACACCTCGGATCACGCCACTAGAGGGTACGCCGCTGTCACCGGCAAACTCAGAGAAGGGCGGATGAAGGGAGTGGTCGGCTGGGATCACGACTTTATAGTGCGAGGGCGAGGGGTGTAACGGCGAGGAGTGATGGCGAGGGGTGGTGTTGCGGCGGCAGTTACGAGGGAGGAGGAGAAACGGCAGGGGGGGCGGCTTGCAACGGCTGGAGGTGGAAGAAGGTCACGTGCGCAGCGCGTGACCTTGGGGAGGGGACGGCTGGAGAGAGAGGGCAAGTGGGGGTGCCACGTGGCACGCCCAGGGGCTGCCACGTGGCACCCCAAAAAATTTTCAAAATTTAAGACAAAGAAAAATAGAAAAGAAGTAGCAGAAGACCTCGAATCGAAAAATTTTCTTCACGAATGTTCGTCTTGTCGAGATCTACAACTTTTATGAAGGGTCCGGGAGCAAAAGAGGTCATCTGTGAGAAGTGGTATTTTTGGTGGCTTTCCATGTGTACGAAAAACCGTATTTTGAGATTTTGTATTTTTTTGGTGGTTTTAGAGAGGATAAAAAATCTAGAAAAATACAATAAAATATAAGAAAATTATTTACACATTAATCTAATTTTTTTGTATTTTTAGTAAATAAGAAAATAGGAAAATAAAATAAAAGTTAGAAACGCACAACTTTTGTACAGACCGACAACGGACACTCGGACTTAGTCAGTTTCTTTGATTTCAATTTTGATCTGGATTTGGATTTTCATGTCGCATAATAAAACTTTCATCAAAGAACACAAATGGAAAAGAAATAAAATTAAAAGAGTTAATTAAGGTCCTAAAAACTGAGGTCAAAAATAGCAAAAAGTCAAAATGCGCAAAAGAGGCCCAAAACCCAACTTTCACATATGAGCTCCAAACTTTATGAAATTGGTCTTGTTTTGAAGGTATTTGAAAATGGAGTACTTTAAAAGTGAGTAGACCAAAATCGGACACTGTATGAGGGAGATATGCTCGTTTTAGTCCGTCAGATGTGAAATTTGACTTTGGGATTATTTGACACTTATTGGGGTTGGTAATTTTTTATAATTTTTAATTAATAAGATTAGTAATATCTACACAATGGAGGTGGTTTTGGATCAATCGGAGTTAGGATGGATTAATAGAAAATAAGAGAAGTTAGCGACTTTTTAGGCTAATTTACACATGGGATTTTTAATGCAATTTATGCATGATGAAATGCAGATATTATTTACACATGCATGATGGCTAATAATGCTCTATTAATGAATAATTACAGGTGGATGATGGGGGACAGAACCTAAATGACCAATTTTAGCATGATGAATACGAGATTCATCACCACTCCAACTGAGTTGAGCCAAGTGAAAGGTGCAAGCGTCCAAGTTAGGTCATGGTCGGCAAGAGTCATGCGTGTGTCTCGAAAAGTTCTAGTTAGTCCACGGAGGTGACTTGAACCCAGCCCTGATTTCTCAAAGAATTAAGTCTGCATAGACCTGAAGTACCTTAAACCTAGTTCCCATAAGGTTCCAGTGCAGTTAGGTGCGGTAAGGTCTAACCAAGCTCCAATTTGAGACTTTATTGGACCGATTCAATCATCAAGCTCACTTAAAAAGAATATGAATGGTATGCTTATGCTATGCACAATGAATGATGCAATTTTTCACAAAGAATTTAAAAGAATCCAAGAATCTTTTTACAGAAAGGAATTTTTGCAAATAAAAATTTGACACATACAAAGGTATACACAATTATTTACACGGGCGTACCGCCTTATTTACAAAATGTATAGATTTGTAAAGACTCTACAGGTTTTAATGAAGTAGCTTATTTCAGTTGTCCAGAAAGAATTTTATGCATCTTATTTCTGATTTACAAGTCTTTGTATTAGTGCTCTTATTTTCAGCTCTAGTTTTGAAAATAATTTTGCAGACTATAGTACACGATAGTTTTTGCAATCATTTACACACATTTGAAAACTATTTTTGCAAAGCTTTTTCATACTATATATACATTTTTCGCAATAATTTTGACAAACATTTTTCAAAACATTTGCACATAGGTTTTTCAAATCCTTTATTTCACACAAAGAAAAGTTCTGCAATCCAAACAATTTTACACAAGTTGAAAACATTTCACAGCAAATTTTTCAAACAATTCACACTATTTTTCAAATCATACGGTATACGTATCTACCCTGATTTATTAATCAGTATATACAAAAGAAGAAAAACTGTAGTTGTTATATAATATGGTTTTTATAAGTTTTATTTGTGCTTATTCCTTATTTACAAATGAGAGATTTTTGTGTAGACTCCTCAGACTTATTCGAGAATCTTTTTCAAAAGTTTTGAGAACTTTAGTCCAAAATAATTTTACAAGCATGTACACGCATTTGAAAATGATTTTACAAAGGTTTTACACTGCATAGATAGGTTTTTCAAAACAATTTTGACAATCAAATTTTTACAATCATTTGCACGCTAATTTTCACACATTTTGATTTCACGCAAAGAAAATAAATTTTACACACAAAACTGATTTTTCAAAGGTTGAATACTTGTACACACTATTTTCAAACAATTTTCACAAGATTTTTCAAAGAAAACTTTCTTTCACAAAACATTTTTCCTGACTCAATAATCAGTATAAGTACAAAGGGCCTGAGGAGCTCACAATCAACTTTTATTATTATAGAATTACTTATTGCCTTTTTGATTGAATTAATGTTTTATTTTTCAGTATGAGTTATGGCTTATAGTATATACATGGTATATACGACCCCCCTATACATAGCTTGAGCTATGTCCTCATAGGTCGAAAGGAAAAGCAAAGACATAACTCGTACTGAGTATAGGCAGATCTAAAGAATATAAAATGAATGAAATTAATGAATGAGAAGTTGATCGTCCCCCCTATACTTAGGATCAAGTAATCCTAAGTAGAGCAGAGTGTAAAAAAAGCAGGGAGGGTCAAGGGTAGGAATACACAGATCGTACTCAGATTGTCTCCCCCTATACTTAGGGTAAGATACTCCTAAGTATAGACAAGAAGAGGAGACAATGGAGAGGATCGGAATGACATGAAAGCTCGGGGTGCACATCCCCCCTATAGTTAGGACAAATTACGTCCTAAGTATAGAAAACTGTCTACAAGGGCGGCACCTTTTAGATAGAAAAAGAAATTAGAAAAGGAAAAGAAGAAAAGAAGAAAATCAGATAAACAGTTCTTGGAGTACATCGTCTGAATCTTCTGATGTTGCAGCAGTTGTGGAAATGTCTCTGTGGTGCACTAACTGAATGGAGTCTACAACGGCCAAGAATGCATCTGGTTCAAGGTAAGGCTTCAGGAGTTGGCCGTTGATGACGAAGGGTTGTGCGTCAGGGGACAATTCCGATATGGCAATACTTCCATTGTCACGCACTTCACAAACTCTAAATGGCCCTGTCCACTTACTCTTTAATTTACCCAGGAATATCCGCAACTTTCCATCAAATAACCACACTTTCTGTCCAACATCGAAGGTCTTTCGTCTGATGTGCCGGTCATGCCAGCGTTTCACCTTCTCTTTGTACATCAAAGTGTTATCGTATGCATAGTCTCGGAATTCCAAGAGCCTGTTCAGATCGTCTTTCCTTTTCTGACCACTTTTACGTGAGTCCAAACTGCAACTATTGATTGCCCAAAGAGACTTGTGAATTAATTCTACGGGCAGATGGCACGGTTTTCCATATACAAGACGATAGGGCGACATGCCCAAAGGAGACTTGTAGGCGGTTCGGTAAGAGCCCATAGGACCGAGTCCAAGAGTTGAGACCAGTCCTTCCTATTTGGCCTAACAAGTTTCTGCAGGATAGTCTTGATTTCTCTGTTTGATAGCTCCGCCATGCCATTGGTCTGAGGATGATAAGGAGATGCGACACGATGGTCGATGCCATACTCCTTCGTTAACTTCTTGACCTCTTTGTTAATGAAGTGGCTACCCCCATCTGATATGAGAATTTTCGGTATCCTGAACCGTGAAATGATGTTCTTCTTCAGATCTGGCATATTATTCGGTTGTCAGCGGCTCGAGCGGGGATAGCTTCAACCCAACGACTCACGTAGTCGACAGCAAGAAGGATGTGCTCAAAACCTTGACTGTTAGGGAAAGGTCCCATGAAGTCAATGCCCCATGCATCGAAAACATCTGCTATCTGAATGATTTTCAGGGGCATTGAATCTTTGGCAGTAAGTGTACCTTTCAACCTCTGATAGTCAATACATCTTTTGACAAACTCTGTAGCATCCTTAAATAATGTGGGCCACCAGAAACCACAGTGAAGTACTTTTGCTGCCGTCCTATCTCCAGAATGGTGTCCACCAGATTCGAGCGAGTGACAATGCTCGAGGACACTAGATTGCTCCGTCTGAGGGATGCACCTGCGCCAAATGCAATCCGCTCCTTCCCTGAATAGAAGAGGATCCTCCCACTGGTAGAATCGGATGGTCGACATGAATTTGTTCTTCTGGTTTTTCGTCCAATCTGCCGGTGTAACCCCAGAGGCGAGGTAGTTGACTATATCTGCATACCAAGGAAGAGAATCTACTGCTAGGATGGCTTCGTCAGGGAAGGTTTCTGTGATAGGTGCAGTATTCAGAGGAGACTCATGCTGCTCTATTCTGGAGAGATGGTCTGCTACCACATTCTGGACTCTAAGCTTGTCCTTGATTTCCAAATCGAATTCCTGGAGGAGAAGGATCCAACGAATCAGTCTTGGCTTGGCATCCTTCTTCTGCTGTAGGTACCGGATAGCAGAGTGGTCTGTAAAGATGGTGACTTTTGATCCCAACAAATAGGATCTGAACTTCTCTAAGGCGAAAACCACAGCCAGCAGTTCTTTCTCTGTCACTGTATAATTTCTTTGTGCTTCATCTAATGTTCTGCTGGCATAGTGAATGGCGTAGGGCGCTCTGTCTTTCTTTTGCCCAAGAACAGCCCCGACTGCAAAGTCTGACGCATCGGTCATTATCTCAAAAGGAAGAGTCCAGTCGGGCGGCTGTAAGATTGGAGCATGAGTGATGAGCTCCTTCAACTGATTGAAAGCAAGGAGAACCGGCTGATCAACAATGAACTCAGTCTCCTTGCACAAAAGTTCTGTCATAGGTCGGGCAATGCGGCTGAAATCCTTGATGAATCGCCTGTAGAATCCCGCATGCCCCAGGAATGACCTCACATTCTTAACTGTCTGAGGTGGCTGAAGATTTGAAATGTCATCCACCTTCGCCGGGTCGACTTCCATGCCACGTTTGGAAACGACGTGGCCCAGCACAATACCTTCTGTGACCATAAAGTGGCTCTTTTCACATAAAAGCACTAAATTTACTTCTCCGTACTTCTGAAGTACTTTGTCTAGGTGCTCAAGACAAGAATCGAAACTATCACCATAGACAGAGAAGTCGTCCATGAACACCTCAAGAAAACTGCCTACCATCTCGGCGAAGACTGCTAACATGCATCTTTGGAAGGTTGTAGGTGCATTGCACAAACCAAAGGGCATTCTCTTGAAGGCATAGGTGCCGAACAGGCAAGTGAAGGTAGTCTTCTCTTGATCCTCAGGGGCGATTGCCACTTGGTTGTACCCGGAGTACCCATCCAGAAAGCAGAAGAACTCCTTGCCTTCTAATCTTTCCAGAACTTGATCAATGAATGGCAAGGGAAAGTGGTCCTTCTTGGTTGCTGCATTAAGACGGCGGTAGTCAACACACACCCGCCAGGATGTTGGTACCCGAGTAGAAATTTCCTCTCCTTTATCATTTGTAACCACGGTAAGCCCGGATTTCTTTGGAACTACATGCAGTGGGCTTACCCATTTCAAGTCGGAGATGGGATAGATGAAGCATGCGTCACACCATTTTGTTACCTCCTTCATGACGACGTCCCGAAGGTTAGGGTTCAGACTTCGTTGGAATTCGCGGGACGGCTTGGCATCTTCGTCTAGATAGATATGGTGTGAACACAGGGCTGGATTTATCCTCAGAGATCTGATACGCTCCAACCAAGTGCCTTGCGGTTCTTTTCTAGAACCTCGAGAAGACGAGATTCCTGATCCGGATTCAGCCTGCTGCTGATGATGACCGGATACATTTATTCTTCTCCCGCAAGGAAAGCATACTTCAGGCCTGCAGGAAGTGGCTTGAGTTCTGGTTTTGACCTATCTACTTTATCTGTCACTTCAGAGACTATGCTGGTGGTGGGATGTACTTCCTTGAAGTTGCTACCATCCTCATCATCTTGTTGAGATCCTGGTGATGTGCCGAACGGGTCTGCGCTACGCTGGTCTTGTTCGGTCTGAAGTGACTGCTCGAAGAGATGCGCCTGCATCTGAGAATCTGTCTCCCATGAATCGTCGGAGCATATGCTGACTGCGCTTTCCGATTCCTCCTCAAGAGTGAGGATTTCTCGGGTCCATGGATCGTCCAATGACAAGCATGAATCTCTGATCTCTGCAATAAAATCACAGTCTGCTTCGGTTGCTGCTTGGCTCTCATCAGTTGTGGCATTCGGCTCTCTGTTCATGTTTATCGTGATCTGCTGGGTGTTCGAGCTGAAAGTAATCTTGCCAGACCCATAATCAACCACGACACCTGAAGTACAAAGGAATGGTCTACCAAGGATGATAGGGGTCTGGAGCAAGGGTGCAGGTGAGTCCATATCAAGGACTACAAAGTCAGCTGGAAATTGCATCTCCTGCACTTTAACAACAACATCTTCCAAAAGACCTCGGGGCCGCTTGACGGATCGGTCAGCGAACTGAAGGATCATGCGTGTCTGCTTGAGCGGTCCCAGCCCAAATTCTTGCATTATAGACGAGGGCAGAAGGTTGATGGAAAATCCACTATCTAGGAGAGTGCGCTCGAAGACCTGGTCAAAAATCTCACAACTGATCAGAGACGCTCATGTATCTTGTTTCTTCTGGGGGAGATTGTTGATAACTGCTATCGTGGCCAAGGTGAGGACATGCCTCTCGACTTGCTGGCGTCTATTTTCTTGCGTTGAGCGGCGCCTGTTAGTACATGCCTCCTTCAGTCCTTTCTTCACGGTTGGCATGTATTCCACGGCCTTCAACAAGGGAATCTCAACAGTCAATTTATCTAAAATTTCCACAACACCTGGATCAGACAATGCCTTTTTTCGTTTTGTAATTTTTTTGGATTTTTGTATTGCATGAGGGAAAGGAATATGTACATCACTAGCAGGAAAATCAGAGTTCTTATTTACATCTACATCATCGCCCATAGAATGTTGTACATCCGAACTACAAAAAGGAGTACAAGCTGTATCTGGACATGCTGGTGCTGCGGGGCGATCAAAAAGTAAAGCGTCTGCTCTGTCGGCTGGCGAGGGATCGGCTGCTGCTGGCAGCTCCTCCAATGTTGATGCGGCTTTGCTTCGGCTACAAGTTCTTTTTGTTGTTTTTGTTTTTGCTGATTTTTTTGTATTTTTGGCTGAGGTTGCTGCTGACATGGCACGACGGCTGGAGTGGCTTCTCCTTCTTCTTCCTCCTCACCCACCCCTAGAGCTGGCACGACTGATGCGGAAGATGACGATCCACCTGTTTCTTTATTCACCCCACTTCTGGTAGCAGGCGGAGGCAAGGCCCGACCGCTCCTGAGAGTAACAGCATTAGAATAAATAGTCATATCATTACCAGATACGGACAGGACATCACATTCTACCTGCTCTTTCTTTTTGAAATTATTGGGGTTGGCTTCGACCTGCGCCGGAATAGTAGTTCTGGTGGCGGTCAGGTCATCAAACCGCTTTGTCATATCCGCTAGCCCTTTGACAAGCTGGGCCAGACAATCCACGGTGGGGTTCGCAGGGGGTACTTCTGAAGATTCAGCGTGCAGACCACGCTGCTGATGGTTAGATGAGTGGGGATGTTGTTGCTGGTGGTTCTGAGGTGGTGCAGGAAGTTGAAGTTGTTGGTATGAGGGAGGAGGATACTGTTGGTATTGTTGAGAGGGGGCAGCCGCGTACTGGTGATATGGCTGTGGGTGGCGGTACTGCGGCTGTTGCTGATATGGAAAATTCTGCCTCCATTGATGTGCAAACTGGGGAGGCTGTTGGTATTGTTGGTGCGGCTGCGAGGATTGTCCAAAACGACCACCCTGAGGTTGGTGGTATTGCCGATTGGCAAATTGCTGACCCTGGGGTTGTCCCTAAGGACGGGTCGGCTGTGCATCATTAGCCCATACCCTGTTCACTTCTTGAATTAGGGGTGGTGGTGGGAAGACTGGATCAGGTCCGGAGAGAAACTCTGGCTGGTACACGACCATCTGCTGATGCGGCGGGCCCTGGTCGGGTGCCTGCACGTAGTACACGTGCTGGACTGCCGGTGGCTGCTGGCTCGGATGAGGCTGATGCTGCGGTTGCTGCTAGTCCTTCTTCTCAGCGGGAGCTTCCAATGGTGTAGCCGACTGAACAGAGTTGATGGAGCCCACCAACAGTTCAAGGTACTTATTGATCTGATCAAGTTTGTCCAAGTTCTGGGTCCTTTTCTCGATCACAGCGAGTTTCTCGAGGTCCTGTGATCGCTTCTCGATGATATCAACTTTCGAGAGATGGCCCCCGATGATACTGAGGTTGGAGCTCTCATCTCTCTCTACTTCCTTGGACGCTGCCATGTGCACTGTTTTTTGAAGGATCTGGGGCTGCTTCAGATACGCCTTGGATGAAGAGAGGGCGGCCTCTCCTTCGGCCATTTCTTCAAATATCTGCCAGACGACATCTTCATCCTTATTAAAATGGGAGCCCCCACATGCTGCGTCTACGAGCCGTTGGCTTTCAATGTTCAGTCTCCCAAAGAAGTGATGGACCAAGCTGGTCTTCAGGATATCATGATGGGGACACTTCTCCTGCAGGTCAGTGAATCTCTCCCACGCTTCATGTATCGACTCATGGGGTCCTTGGGAGAAATTACTGATACGGGCTCGCATCTGGTTGAGCTGACCTAGAGGGTAATATTTATGCAGAAAGGCGGACTTCAACTCCTCCCAGGTCGTCACAACCTTCCCCAGATGATTGACCCAATAGAGGGCCTTATCCTGTAGGCTGAAGGGGAAAGCCATCATCTTGACAATGTCCAGAGGGACATTGGGGTAGTGAGTAGTACGGCAAATGCGGGAAAACTACTGCAGGTGAATGTACGGCTCCTCGCTGGTGTTTCCATGAAATGCAGGGAGAAGGGCAATGAATTGGGGCTTCAGCTCAAAGTGAGCGTGTACCGGTGGAATGAGAATCTACTCGGTCATCTGGCTGTCTCCCGGATTGTATGTTTCTTTAAGGGTTGGCTTTGGTGGTGGTGGGAATTCTACATCATCATCGGCACCACCACCTCCACCTCCACCTCCTCTGTCTCTGCCTCCTCCTCCATCGTCTCGGTTCATCATATCATTCAACATGTCCTGGAAAGCTGTCTGTGTGAGGGTCTGCTCGGTCAACTGTTGCTGGATGGCCTGGATAGATGCCAGTAATTGTGCATTGACTTGGTTCTGATCTGGCACCTGTCCCTCTGGTTGGGGTGGCTGCTGACCCTTGCCCTTTCCTCCTGGAGCCATGTCAGGGTCTGAGTCGAACGAGATGAACTCCGGAGTAGTCTCCAGGGCTCGCATTGTCTTCTATCTGCATAAGTAGATAGTCCTGATCAGACCGCTTGCAATTAATGTTCAGCTGCCGTGATGAAGCTGGAATTTAGGTCAACCCCAGCATGTTGTGAATGGAAAAGGATGTAGATTGTAATCGACTTCCATTCACAACGGCAGAAGTGGGACAAAAGTGATCCCAATTTATTGGGTGGCCAAGAGAAAGGTAGAAAACGAGGAGTCTGGAGATCGATCCGCAAAGTCCGGATCGGGTTCTCAGGAATCGCCTCGAACTTATTGGCAGAGTTGAGTCCATGGAATCGATGAGGGTGTCGGCATGGTCCCGACGGAAACCATCCATGAATCAACTTCGCGAAGTACAAGAAAAGATCGGATGTTGGATGAAAGATACGATGGTCAACGAGGAATAAAAGGAGTGTAAAATAGTAGAAAGGCTCGGATGAGCGAGGTGGTCAAAGGGAGAAACAATAAGATGTGCGCAAAGGTGCGGGACTTGATCTTTGAACCTTAATCTAGATCCATACAAACACAATACAAAATTGGGTTCACCAACTCACGCCATGTGAAGCCGTGAAAGCTCGGCTATTTATTATCTTTCCATTTTTAGAGTTGTGGTTTTCAGGCATATCTTATAATAAGTCCTTAGTACGCTACCCTATAGGAGAGAGAGTACTGCCAGAAGAGTATCCCGTACTTGTCCTCCTCCTGTGTAACCTGTAGTCTGTACTTTTTGGAGTCCTTATAACCCTTCCTGGATCCCTACTCAACCAAAGAAAAGAGAGAGGAAGCCGATAGGCGAAACCAATACTTCGGTTCTCGCTCGCAACGGAATCACCCGTGAGCGTGCAAGAACCTACTCGGATGCAGGACAATAAGACAGACACCCCCGTGAAGGCGTGGCCTATGCTCAATACTTCGGACAGGGTCGATGCTCTACACAACAGAGAGTCATCATTGGTGACCAAGCCCTACTCGCCTACGTACGATAGAAGCGCCATTACTTCGGAAATCCAGGCGATACACAAGGCAGTTGCAGACTGGGTTTTTGGCTTTAATCCTTAGGGGGTCGCACTCGCTCAAGGGAGTAGGGTTTTGGTCCCCCTCCAAGGTACCTGAAAACAATGAGGGCTTTATGAACCCGGTACAATGATAGTCCATTACAGATTTTAATTAAGGTCAAAGTTTATTTAGCAGTCCCCTTGTTTTAATTTTTGGGTTTTCACTTTTTTTGAGTCTGTTTCATACCAGCGCCTAACATTTTTGTAAATTTTCATTTAAGTCCTAGGTGCTCAAAATTAGAGGGAGATAGCGGAAAAGTCGTGCAAGTGGTTCCATGATGGAAATCTCACCATTGAACCGAATGATGCATGCTGAGTTAGAAGACTTACAGTGCATCCCAGCTCTCTCCATGCGGTATGCAAAATAGAATTTTTAAACCTATCTACATGTCGGTATGCAAGGCACAAAATCGCCTTAAATATTAGCTGCTATTAGCGTGAAGAACCATAAGTCGCTCATTCATCTCTAGCCCAAAGGGTCCGGTCTTGGCTCACCCCTCCTCTGCTCAACACACTTGAGGGTAGGAGAAAGCGCTTTACAGGGCTCGTTGCGGCACAAGGGCTAAGAGACAAATGAACGTCTTGTTTAAATTTGACTAGATCCATACGGAGTAGACTATAGGAACATGCATTCTTATTAATGTGTGGACCTAGCTACCGAGTCAAGCAACCTACATCTAGGGGCTCCAAGCACACAAAACAAAGTAAAAGAAAGGCGGAAAGCTCAAAACTTCGGAAAACAAAGAAAATAAAGCGATGAAAAACTGGAAAAGCCGCGATGAGGCCCCCAGGTGAACAATCACCCGGGCACTGGACCTCATTGTGAAGAGTAGAGTCCTGTTTAATTACATGCCAAAATTATATCTCTCTCACCATAAATTACAAAAATAATCCTAAGTGTTCTAATCCTATGTAATCCACATCTATTTGCTTCCTTGATACTCTCTCCAGATGGTCATGAGAAGAGAAGACCATCCTCCTCCAAGCTCGGCTGCCTTGGCCTCCTAATAGGCCATCCTTGCGTGGCGGGCCCTTGCATCAAAGTCACCAAAAGATTGCATTAGAATAGCTTAATCAATCAAATAGAGCAGATAAAATAATCACAATAAATGAATCAATGAAGCATGGTGATTAATGGCAATAAAAATAGCTGCTCACAAAGTAACATCAATAATGAATCAATTTTTACACAAGAATGACAAAAATAAAGTAGGCTATGCTCATTGCTCCCCGGCAACGGCGCCATCTGATAACCGCACATTCAGCGAGGGTCACAATAATATATGTATCAAGTGTCGCTGAAGCGACCACTCACCAAACATGGGTTGATCAGCAATTAACCCACAATGAAAGAATGTATCAATTAAGCTCAAAAAGAAATGTGAATTAATCTTTATTACTCTACCACAAGATGCATAGTGAACAAGCACGTAGAGGTCGAACCACAGAGAGCAATACAAAAATGCATAAGCCTACAATGTGCATCTATCACCGAGTCATCCATGTGTGAAGCCTATTTTTGTGGGTTTTTGAATTTTATATTTTTTTTATTATTTTTATATTATATATATTTATTTATTTATTTAATAGAGGAAAATGGGGCTGCCCCCTAGGGGGAGC
Source organism: Ottelia alismoides (assembly GCA_037367405.1). Classification (NCBI taxonomy): domain Eukaryota; kingdom Viridiplantae; phylum Streptophyta; class Magnoliopsida; order Alismatales; family Hydrocharitaceae; genus Ottelia; species Ottelia alismoides. The sequence continues at coordinate 170,338 of JAZKJV010004942.1, read as the reverse complement.
TAACTTAGCTCCCCCCGCCCTATTTCCTTCAATTTTTTTATTTTTTTTTGAAATTTTTTTCCGTGAATATTCATCACTATATCCCTATATTATGTCATAAAAATTTCGTGTGAAACAGAGACTCCTACGGCCTCCATCCAGACAGTCATTTTTTTAACGGTAACAGGATTTTTTAAATCGACCCCGATTGGATGGAGGTCGTAGGAGTCTCTGTTTTGTATGAAATTTGAATAGCATAATATAGGGATTTAATAATGAATTTACACGGTTTTAGATTTTTAAAAAAATAAAAAAAATTTGTGAAAAAGGGGCGGGGGGAGCTAAGTTAGCTCCCCCTAGGGGGCATACACATTTTACCCTTATTTAATAATATAATTAGGTAATATATATATATAATTTATAGAATATAAATATATAAATATATGTATACCCATAGAGGGTGAGTATATAGCTTATAATACATACATTATATATATATATATGTATAAACCATAATATAATTAATTATTTTTTTATTTTTTTAATTTTAGGATTTGTATATTAATATATATAGATGTATACATAGATATATTTTTTTATATTTTTTTTTATTTTCTTTAGAATAGGGGGATATATATATAAAGGGGTGCTATAATATTCATAAAAATACTCAAAAATACTCAAAAATTCAGAGATAAATTCTTTTTGGTGTTTTCATAATTTTTTACTTTTTTGGTGATTTTTGGGTATTTTTCAAATTGTTTTTTGTATTTTTAAATGCTGAAATGAGGGAAAACAGTGAAATAGGGACTGGCTGTGAGTGAAATGGGAATCAAAAATAGCAAACAGTCACAAAATATTTCCACACTATTTTTCTAATAGAGATAATAAAATATAGAAGAAATAGGGACTGAGTTTATATTTTTCTGATTTTTCTTTGATTTTATATATTTTTTTTTTTGAAGTTTTTGTGTATTTTTGAATTGTTAAGGTTTTCCTTTTGAGATTTTTAGGGATTTTTGGACTGACACTAAAAAAGGACAAAATACACACCACGGAATTTTTTTGGAATTTTTGGACGCCTTTTAATATTTTTTGGTATTTTATAAGCTAGACAGTAAATAAAATGCATGTTTTTGACTTTTAATAAATGTGAAAATGCAACAAAATCAAAATCCAAAAATATGGCGTGCAAGGGTACATTAACATGAGCTTATGTCTATTTTTGCAAGATTTTCTGAATTAATATGAGGCACAAAATAAATGGACAAAGCATACAAAAATAAATGGCCTGGCAGGGGCATTTTTGCAATTAAAATAATTATCAGGGGCATCAATGCAAAAATTACAACAGAAATAAACATTTATTTTTATTTTCGGGGTCATTTTACAATTACTAAAACCCGACGGGGTTTAGACGCAAATTTCACGTGCCTCGCGTGGGGACTGCACGTGAGGCTCGGAGGGACTAAAATGCAAATATAAAAACATCAGGGGTCCTTCTGCAATTTATACAATTTATTTACAACGTAACTATTTATTTTTGGTATTAAACTAGAAATACAAAAAGCGGGGGGATATGTTGGAAATTTACCCCCTAAGGCGCTTCATCCTGTGGCGCTGGGTGCGCCACTTATCCACGTGTCTCCCATCTGACGGCGGATAACGGTTCGTGGGTTCGGATTAGAAGCTCCTCGTGGATCTGACGGTTGGCGCGTGTCTTCATCGGACGGCTCCTGAGCGATCTGGGCCTCGCCTCCTGATCCCACGGTGCTGGAGGTGTCTAGAAGAACAGGGAAGAAGCTCGCCCCCGGCGAGCTTCGATCGAGAAGCTTGGGCTCCTCCGGGCACCTCTCGCGCATCTGAAGTGCTCTGGACGTAGATGGAAGGCCTCCGCGTCGTCTGATGGTCCTCTCATGGCTCCTGGAGGTCCGAGTCGCTCGGACGAGGTCGATGAAGCACAAGACCTCCGGGAACCTCTTCCTGGTTTGATGCGAGCCCAGATGGGCTCCATTCCTCGTTGTACCTGCATAGGAAGAATCGGGGGAGCGAGGGCTACCTCCTCGACCCGGGGTTTTGAAGCTTCGCAACAAAATGGAGTGAGGCGGAGGGGCTCCGGCGTACGGCGGAGTTGGAGCCCCGATTCGCGAGAACCGGAGGTCCTCGGTTGGACCAAAGGCGATAAATCGATGGAGAATATGATGAGGAACGAGATGGGGTGCACAAGACGATCGGACACGGTCGGGTTCACAGTGAAGAAGTCGCCGGAGCGGAGCTCCGACGAACTTCGAATTTTTGATTTTACGCTAAGCCGATCAACTAAGGACTAAACTAACTACTGGAATTAAAAACTAACTAAAATGCATAAAAGGACAACTCTTATACCTGGGGGCCACAAGGGAGCAGGGCGGACACCGGAGCTCCGCCGCGACAAAATCCTCCTTCCTCCGGCCGATTCGAAGCGCTGGAACACCCCTCCTGTCACGAGGAACCTTCCAGGGACAAAATCGAGGCTTTTGGTTGGATTAAAATTGGTCAAATTTGCGAAAGGGGCGGAGCTTCTTATTTATAGACATTGGCATGGTGCCTTATTGACCGACGATTATTGATTAATCCAATGAGTATCAGGTCGATCCAAGTTATTGGCGGGCATCATGGATAATCAGAGATCATTTCTTGTTAAGGAAGAGAGCTCGATCGATGGATGAGATGCCATGAAAAAGGGATGAAAATCGGGGAAAAGATGGTTCAGAGACGCCAGAGCTGGGATGGGACAGTTGACCAGGGGGTCAATGAGGACTGGCGCCTCATTGGTCCACGTCGGCCGCTAGACGCCAAAGTAGGAAATTTTATTAGAGATTGATTTATTTAACCTAGTAAATGACTTTATTAGAATTTTCTTAAAACATAAAAAAATGTGTATTATTTCATGTAGTATTTATTTGTGATTTTTATTGAATTTTTAGAAGTGTTTTATTATGGTTTTATTTTAATAAAGTGTATATGTGTGTGTTTACATTTATTTTGTATCTTTTAATTTTTTATTTGTTTATTTTATTTTATTATTTTATTGGCTTATTTTATACATTTATAATTTATTTTCGTGAGTATAAAGGTATTTTTATTTAATTTTTATGAATTTATTTTCATTTTCAAATAAATAGGTATATGTATGTGTAGGTATACTTCTTGGTATTTTACCTATGTATTTGGTATACTTAATTTATTTAATGTATTTTCTTGATTTTTATTTTGGATTTGTATTTTTAATAGGTTATATGTATTATTTACATTATTATAAAAATATAAAAGAATAAAAGAATAAAAGAATAAAGTCCTTTTTATTTATTTATATATAGATGGATAGCATAGGTATTTTGTTTATGAATTTTATAGACTTATTTTAGTTTATAAATTCTTTTTGGTTTTCTTTTATTTTTAATATGTACATGCATTATATACATTATTTACCAAATTCTAAAAATATAAATTTGTTACAATAATGAATAATGAATAAATGGAATATTTCAATCAATACTATGTACAATGAGGGCCCAAAAACCTAACTTTTGCATATGGACTCCAAAAATTATGAAACTAATTTTATTAAATAGTTCTTGGAAAGCTATATACACTTAAAGGTGAGTTTGGTGATTTGGAGTTTTTATTTGCAAGATATGGGTCTGTGAAGTTGAGATTTTGGCTTTTTATTCTGTGTATAAAATGTACACTGAGTATTATTTTTACACAAAATCAATTTTATATTTTTATTTACATTATTATCTACAACTTTCATGTACAAAGTTTCTTTATTTGATGAATAAATAATTATGTACAAAATAGGTGTCAAAATGCATAAATAAATGAATAAATAAATGAGGTATTTATTGTATATTGGCCCTTATCTCCCCCTACTTTATTCCTTGTCGACCAATTCCATGATGGCCTTGGTCTCGGGGTTCGGGTCATAAAATATCTTCAATATTTTATTCCTTTTTCTTTTCTTCTCTTTATTCTATAATTTTGGCATTTAAACACAGTATTTAATGTATAATTAATACAATGAATGATGCATGCTATTATGTACAATTTGATGCTATTTACATGCATTTGCTGGGGTTTTTGAGGCCAAAATGATAGAATAAAGGTGATGAAATGGAGATTCATCAGTCACCGCATCGACTATTGATCCGCCTTATGGATTAATACGACCCTTAATTTTCCTCAGTCATCAAATGGCGCCGTTGCCGGGGAGGCAACGGATTTTGTATGAATTTTGTGTGGTTTTTAAGTCATTTATTTAATTCTTTGCTCATGCCCATTATATATTTATTTATTTGACTTCTTATTTTTATTGACATTATTTGATTGACTGTTCTAACCCATCTTCTTGCTTTGTCGTTGATGCGAGGGACTGCCAAGCGAAGGAGGACCTTCTAGGAGGACCTATGCACCCAAGCAAGGCAGAGTTGGCCCTTCTACGCCGGCCAACAGGAGAGAGCATCAATAGCAGATGAAGGAGAATTTTTGGATGGCAGTCTCATTTTATGCATTTTATTTTAATATGTATATTAATGTGAGAGAGTGACACTTGAATTGTAATAATACATGACTCTCACATGTACACTCCGATTCCCGAGGTCCAGTGCCCGAGGGATTGTTCCCTTGGGGGCCTCGATGGTTTTGATGCTTTTCCGTTTTTATTTTATTTTTATTATTTTGTGGGAATGAGCCTTAGCTATAGGAGTTGCTTGCTCGAGAGTTAGGTCCAAACACCCTAATATATTTGCATGCACCTATAGTTCGCTTTGGACCTAGATCAAACTCTAAACAGCCGCCTCGCCATCTTCGAGCCTACGCACCGCGAGCTCACCCTGCCAAGCGCTTCTCCTGAACTTGATGTGTCGAGAGGAGGAGGGGTGAGCCTAGATCGGACTCCTGGCTTAAAGATCGACAAGCGACTTGTGGTGCTTCACGATAATAGCAATTTCTGAACCTAGTACGATTTCTTCGGCTTGCATTTGCATATAGCATAGGTTTCAAATTCTGTTATGCATCCCTCATGGAGAGAGCTGGAGGCACTGTAAGTCTTCTTACTTAGCATGCATCATCGATTTCCGACTTGCATGGCTTTTCCGACCTTCTCCCTCTGTTTTTGTCAACCTAGGATGCTTAATAAAAATTGGAACCTCGACAGGCACGTGCATGGAAAATACCCAAAAATAAAAAGTGATAACCTAAATAAAATAGGGATTGTTAACTCTATTGGACCTAAAAATAAAACGTAATGGATTCCTTGTCTTGGGGAGTGCAACCCCCTCATTGAATGCATTTTAAATTGCTTACGTACACACTAAGGAGTAGAGCCCAAATCACATCAAGCCTCCTAAGTGTTTGTACAACTTTGTGATTCTCGCCTCACTCTAAAATCGAAAAGATAAATGACCGTCACTTGATGGTCTTCACTGTGTCGAGTAGGTGAATCAGGGGTTTGTCTTGTGTCTTGATTGTGACTTGGAGTCCATTATGCTTTTATTTCATTATTAGAGTAATAGGTCTCGTCCGTGTGAGTCATGCATTTTTTATCTTTGAGTCTCTCTACCTCTCTTATACATATACCTCTTCATTTGCATTGAGTCGTGATATTGGCGCTTGAGCTCAATCATTTTTTCGCCAAGTCTTTTGTTTCCCTCTTCTTCACCATCTTCTTCGTATCCACTGTACCATCCCCATCTTCTCCGGTTCGAGGAGAGCCTGCTCATCGGACCACCATTTTGATGGTGTTCCCGCCCTGTGTGGAACACCCAATTTTTGTCTAGGTCCTGATCTTCTTGCCCGCCCTCCTCGTCCCCTCTGTTTCACTCTTCTATCACCGTGATATTGGCACGCAAGCTCAATCAGCTTCTCCACTTCATTGTGTTACCCTTCTTATCCATCTTCCATGTGTCCCTCGTATCACCTCTCCCTTTACCCGGGAATGTTGTGCACATCGATAGCCCGCATCAAGGATTCCATGATTACCGTGATTATCTGTGTAAGACGGGCCAATGATCGAGGATGCTGGATGTGTGTGTCATGGGATTGTGATCAGGTACGAGCGTATTGAGGATTTTTGATGATGCATAGAGCATAGGTGTGATGCATTATTAAGGAATTTTAGTTCTCGTACACCGGATTGAGGATGTGATATGATGCGATGACTTGGTGACGATTTCATGAGTATTGATTGATCTGTCTATTTTGAGGTTACACCCATCTTGATTTTGAGGATTGAATGATTATTCTGACTTGGACTTCCTGATAAAGGTGTGCGGATCATGCATGATCTCTCATCTTCCTGATTGAACCATCCTTGATCTCCTGACTCTTTGATCCACCCTGGCACTTAGAGGAGTCCTTATGATATGTTGGGCCATCTCAGCCAGATTTGATTGACCTGAGGGATATTATGTGAATGACCTAAGTATTTGCTCCCTCTCATGATCTTATGCCCTCCGGATGATTGAATGATTGAATGCTTTTGAGGACCTGAGATTCTATGCCAGCATTCCCATGACCTACATTGACCTAGCTCGCATTCCTCCCTGAGGACTATCTGCGGGAGAATGCGACAATTTCTAGGACTATGGTTTCATCCACTGCTTGGGTCGCCATTGTGATGGGATCCGAAACCGAGTCAGATGATATGCTTGAATGGCCTCCCCCGGTGATTGTGTACCTGACCTGTCAGTACACGAGGCCAATATACTAGACTCATCTGAGACTGCTCTCCTTGACGGTCCTCGCAAGGCAGAGCTCCATTTTTCTGATTATTCCATGCCTGGTTCATAGCGCTCTCCGAGGGTTATCTGCGAGAGGCTATGACACATTGTAGCTCTCTGGTCTCTTCTGCTGGTAGACAGTCTGCCGTCTATCGAGACTATGTTTTCTGTGGATCCGTCTGATGGATCCGGCTCCTTTGAGCCCCCCTCTCTCCTTAACGACCCTCGTAAGGACGGGAGGTACTCTGATTATTCACTATATAGCTCACATCACTTCCCGAGGACTATCTGCGGAAGAATGTGACACTTTCTTTACGACCGGCTTCACTTACTTCTGGTGCCCATAGCTGTTGGGGCACATGGCCGATTCGTCTGATATGGGCAGTCGGTCTCCCTTTTTGATTGTGCGCCCGATCTGTTGGGGCATGAGACCGACTTGATCAGACTCCTTTGAGTCCGCTCTCCTTGACGGTCCTCGCAAGGATGAGCTCTTTTTTTATTATTCCTTAACTAGCTCGTAGCTCCCCGAGGGTTATTTGCGGGAGACTACGACATATTTCCGATCTGACTGGTCTCTGCTGCTGGTAGCCGATTTCTCAACTACTGAGACCACTATGTGGGTCTGTCTAATGGATCCGGCTCCTTCGACCCTTCTCTCTCCTTGACGATCATCGCAAGGTAGAGACACATTCTGACTATTCTTTGCCTAGATTGCATTACTCCCCGAGGACTATCTGTGGGAGCATGCAACACTCTCTTTACGCTCGGTTCCCCCTGCTGACCGTGTCTCCGATCTGCGGAACACGGAATCGAGTCGTTTGATATATATGATTTTGGTACCATCCTGAATTACCTATCCGATATGCGGATCATGGGACCCATCTGATAAGACTCCTTTGAGTCTGCTCGCCTTGACGGTCCTCGCAAGGTTGAGCTCTTGATATCAGTTATTTCCATGCCTAGCTGGCAACACGTTCCCCGAGGGTTATCTGCAGGACACTGCCACAATTTCTTGATTTATTGGTCTCTTCTGTGGGTAGTCGATATGTCGCCTACCGAGACTGTACCTGATGATCCGTCTGATGGATCCCTGACGCCTTTGCGTCTGCTCGCCTTGACGACCCTCACAAGGTCGAGTCTCTTTCTGCTTATTCGATGATTAGCATGTACCACTCTTTGAGGGTTATCTGCGGGAGGGTACATCACTTTGTAGGTATTCGGTTTCATTTCTGGTGTCTCCTGTCAGTTGGAGCACGAAGCCGAGTCTTCTGAGTAGAGTACTTGGTCCTCTCTCTGATTGTGTGTCCGATCTGCGGATCACTGGACCGAGTCTTCTGATTGGTATGATCCCTAGCTCCTTTGAGCTTGCTCACCTTGACGACCCTCGCAGGGTTGAGCCATGTCCTGCGGTATTCGGTATGTACTTATGATTTTCCTACCTCATGATCATCGGATACCATGGTGTCTCCTATTCTCTATCTTCCATATCTTTCTGAGACTCTGATTGACTGGCGGACTCTGTACTGTTCCTTCTTCCTCCTGGTCTTACTACATCAGCTCTGTTACATCATGCCGACCTTATGAGCCAATTGACTGCTTCATGCTACCAGACCCGATATCTGTCCTTTCGATCTATTTTGCTCCGATAGCCGACACCCACCTGACTGTATATCTGGATGTCTTTTCACCTTCTGACTTCGTCCTCGTTCTCACAGGGAGACGACGACGAGAGTACGGTATTCACTTGTCAGATATCGTCCTGTACTTCACTAGTTCTTCACCACTTGTATATATGTGTGCCTTGTGCATTCTTTCTCCCGTATGTTATGTGTGCTCCATATCTATTGTCATATCTTTATGTCTACACTTAGGACGTACCTTGTCCTAAGTATAGGGAGGTACACACCGTGTTGTTCTTTCGTCGTTCAGTTTCGTCACTCCTGTTGTTGCCTATACTTAGGGATATCTCACCCTAAGTATAGGGGGAGTGATGCGTATATTCTCCACGATCTTTTCATCTATCTGTATATAACTCTCTTTTCTTCTCTTCTTCTTTTCTTTTTCATATTTATTTATCTAAATAAAAGGTGTCTCCCCTTTGTGTTAGTTTTCTGTACTTAGGACGTACTTTGTCCTAAGTATAGGGGGTTGCACCCCTGATTTGTTAATTCTTTGACCTATTTATTCCCACCCTTGACCCTCCCTGCTTTGTGTACAGTCTGCTATACTTAGGATTACTTGATCCTAAGTATAGGGTGGATGGTCAGCTTCTATTTCCTTCATCTCGTATTCATATATTCTTTAGACTTGTTTATACTCAATACGAGTTATGTCTTCTCTTTCTCTTTTCCGATCTATGAGAACATAGCTCAAGCTAAGTATAGGGGGGTCGTATATACTCTGTATATACTTTAGCCATAACTCGTACTTTTGTAATAATAAGGCTAATAATTCTTTAAAAACCTTAATAAAAAGATGTGATTATTCCTCGGATTCTTTTTGTATATACTGATTAATAAATCAGGTTAAAAACATTTTTGTAAAATGATTTGAAATATGGTGTGAACTGTTTGGAAAACTTTTTGTGAAATATTTTCAACCTTTGTAAAAATATTTTGATTGCAAAAATTTTTCTATTTGTGTGAAATAAAGGATTTGAAAATCTATTTGCAAATGGTTTTGAAAACATTTTGTAAAAATATTTTGAAAAATGTATATATAGTGTTTGCAAAATCTTTGCAAAATGGCTTTCAAATATTTGTAAATATTTGCAAAAATTATTTTGTACTATAATTTTCAAAATGTTTTCTAAATAAATTTGAGGAATAAAAGCATCTTAATAAACAAAATAAAATATAATAAAAAATAAAATACATAAAATTCTTTATTAATTGTATATACACCTAAATAAATCACTTTGTTAAAACCCGTAAATTCTTTAAAATTCTTTAAGTCCTGTAAAAAAAAGCGGCACGCCCGTGTAAATAGCTGTATATATTTATACTCTGGATGCCAAAATTCTTTCGTTGCGTAAAAATTTCTCTCTTTGTTTTCAAATTCTTTGTAAAATTGCATTATTCTTTGCATATTTGTAAATAGCATTTGCATAGCATTTATATTCTTTCATTGAGCTTGATGATTGAACTAGTCCAATAAAGTCGAAGATTGGAGCTTGGTTGGACCTTAGCGTACCTAATTGCACTGGAACCTTATGGGAACCATGTTTAAGGTACTTCAGGTCTATTCAGACTTAATTCATTGAGAAATCAGGGCTAGGTTCAAGTCACCTCAGTGGACTAACTAGAACTTTTCGAAACACACGTATGACTCTTGTCGGTCGTGACCTAACTTGGACACTTGCACCTTTCACTTGGCTCAACTCAGTTGGAGTGATGAGGGGGTTAGATTTGCCAGTCGGAGACACACATGAGTGGAAACATTCGTCCTCGTCTAGGGAGGGAAGTGCTCCCCAACCTGGTCTAGTAGCCATGAGGTCTAACGACAGGAGAGTGCGGGTTGCAATAATGCTTCAAAAGAGGGATAGTCTTCTGGCTCAAGAGGAAAAAGTCTTTATGTAAATGCTGTTGTAAATAGTATGTTGAAAAAAATCTCCAAAAAAGTGGACAGGCTTGAAAATAAAATAAAGTGCCTGCCGGAGAATGTAAATATGTTGTATAGAAAATAAGCAAGCTTGAGCATCAAAGTTATACCATGTGAGCCTGCAGCTGGATGACTTGACTACACTGGTCTTGCATCCCAGGATAGGTAGCTACACTGGCTACCGTCCATTCTTTTCTCTACCTCCTCCTCTTGAGTTGGATGCCACTTGAACTTAGAAGGGAATACCCCGCTCCTCGAGGAACGAACTGTTGGATTGGGGAATCATTGGGTTGTCATTCTGGAGAAGCTAGTCTCTTTGTCATTTCAGTTGGGGAGAGCCACTATCACTTACACTGTACAAGTCAGCTTCATAGACATAAGGGTTTGCGTATGATGTAGGCTAGTTCTGACCTGGCTATTGAGGTGATTTGAACCAAGTTCTGTGACTCTCGGAGGCTGTTGTGTTTTAAATTTGGTTCCCAACCAGGTTCCACACACATTTTCACACAAAGGTCTAACCTGAGCTCCAAACTTTGATTTTGTACAGATGAGTTTAATAATCATGATCAATTCAATTTATTCTTTATTTCTCCTTTTCTTTTCTACCGATTCTTTATTCTTTTGTACTTAGTGCATAAGTGTTTGCTAGGGACTAGCAAAGGCAAGTATAGGGGGTGATGAATCTCTATTTCATCACCTTTATTCTATCATTTTGGCCTTAAAAACCCCAGCAAATGCATGTAAATAGCCTCAATTTGTACATAATAGCATTCATTATTTATTGTATTAATTATACATAAAATAAGGCTTTTAATGCCAAAATTATAGAATAAAGAGAAGAAAAGAAAAAGGAATAAAATATTGCAAATATTTTATGACCCGAACCCCAAGACCAAGGCAAGCATGGAATTGGGAGACAAGGAATAAAGTAGGGGGAGATAAGGGCCAAGAGTACAATAAATACCTCATTTATTTATTCATTCATTTATGCATTTTTGACACCTATTTTGTATATAATTATTTATTCATCAAATAGAGAAACTTTGTACATGAAAGTTGTAGATAATAATGTAAATAAAAATACAAAATTGAGTTTGTGTAAAAATACTACTCAGTGTACATTTTATACACAGAATAAAAAGCCAGAATCTCAACTTCACAGACCCACATCTTACAAATAAAAACTCAAAATCACCAAAATCACCTTTTATTGTATATAGATTTCCAATAACTATTTAATAAAATTGGTTTCATAATTTTTGGAGTTCATCTGTGAAAGTTAGGTTTTTGGCCCTCATTGTATATAGTACTGATTAAAATATTCATTCTATTCATTATTTATTATTTATATAAATTGATAATTTTAGAATCTTGTAAATAATACACATAATACATATACATACTGAAATCAGAATTAAAACCAAAAAGAATTTGTAAAATTAAATAAGCTTATGTAATACATAGGCAAAATACCTATGTTATAGATTTACATGAATAAAAGGGGAACACATTCTTTTATTATTTTATTCTTTCATATATTTATTAAATTGTAAATATTACATATAATTTCTTAAAAATACAAATCCAAAATAAAAACAAATAAAATACATTAAATAAATAAAGTGTATATAAAATATTGGTGAAATACCTATAAGTATACCTACATATTACATATGCCTATTTATTTAAAAATGTAAATAAACGTATAAAAATTGAATAAAAATATATTTACACTCACAAAATTAAGTTATAATTTATAAAATAAAAAAATAAAATAATAAAATAAAAATAAATAAAATAAAAATAAATACATATAAATATACTTATAAATACATTATTAAAATAAACCCATAATAAAATACATCAAAAAATTAAATAAAAATCATAAATAAATACTACATTATTTAATAAACATTTTTTTATTTTATAAGCAAAATCTAATTAATTCATTTATTATGTTTAATAAATAGGTCAGTATCTTGTTGACGTGGACCAATCAGAGGCCAGGGTATGTTGACCTCCGGTCAACTCCCCCTGCACCTCTGACTCCCGTCAGAACTGTCCAATCCCCCTTATTCTTGCATTTTTCCCGCCTGATCTGTTGCTCCATTGACAACCATCACTTCACGAGATTTATGCCTCGTTCATTGTACATTCATGCCGTTCATTTTATTCGATTGTACATAGCTTGTACCGCCACCTATTAGCTAATCAATAAGGGCGCATACACATGTTCTTAAATAACCCATCTTCTTCCTCCGAGCTTTTTGGCCATTTACATAGCCCTAGAGCCCCCGCCTTCGGCCTAGCGTGCATCCAGGTGACAGCTGGAGGTCCCCTGAAGGTCGTGGAGGCTTGCGGAGGAAGGAGATGCGCCCAAGGCGGCGCTCCGGCAGCCGTCCTGCTCCTTGGCCCAACCGCAAAGTTTGAGCTGCGCCGTTTATTTTTCTAGGTAGGTTTCATTCCCAGCTTTTCATTTCTACATTTAGTTTAATCATTAGTCCCTAGGTTTAACGTAGATTAGTCGATTCGTAGTTCGCCGGAGCTCAGCTCCGGCGAACCATTTCACTGTGCTCTCGACGTGTTCCAACCACCACGACCATCCCATTCCAGTCCCTTCCAGTTTCTTCATCTCCCAGCCACCTTTGACCAACCGGATCCTTCTTGGATTTGCGACCCGAAGCTTCAACTCCGTCGCTCGCCGGAAGCTTCACAACCTCATCCATTTTTACGCTAACAGCTTCAAACCCCAGGTCGAGGGTGAAGCCCTCGAGCCATGTGATCTTCCTGTGCAGGTTTAGAGTGCTAAGAAGCACCAGGAGTCGAAGTTGCATGCCGCCGGAGGTACCTGGAGCACCTTGCCTTCTCCGACCTCGCAAAGGCGCTCTAGTGTGCCTCTGACCAATCCAAGAGCTCCAGCAGTTAGAGATACCTTCCAGTAAGCTAGGAGGACCCTTGGGAGCAGCAAAGATCGGCCGGGGCACGAGATCTCGTCGGAAGAAGCTCGCCCCGGCGAGCCTTCTTCCCTGTTCTTCCATCCTCGTCCCCTGCCGCTGTATGAAGGGAGCCCCTCCAGATCGAAGCACAGCCGTCCGATGGAGCTGTGTCCAGAGCGTCAGATCATCTCGGATGATCTAATCTCCTCCGTTCATCGTCGAAGCGGCATCGGCAAATGTGGAGGCGCCACGTGTTTAAGTCACGCACATCAGCCGTAGGATCTAGCGCCTTTGGGGGTAAATTTCAGATATGACCACCGCCTTTTAGGTATTTATATTTTAATGCTGTAAATAAACTTTCACGCTATAAAATATTTGTAATTTTTGTAAAAGGACCCCAATGTTTTCTGTAATTGCTATTTGGTCCCTACGCGCCTCACGTGCAGTCCCACGTGAGGCGCGTGATTTTTGCAGTAAAGCCCTGGCGACTTTTGTAAATTATAAATTAGTTTCAAAAATGAAAATAAATGCTTATTTCTGCGTGATTTTTACATTGATGCCCTTGATATTTATTTTATTTGCAGAAATGTCCCCGCTAGGCTTTATTATTTTTGTGTCTTTTATGTATTTATTAAAAATACCTATGTTGCTCCTAAAATTCCACAAAAATTAGGTTAGATGTTTCATGCCCCGTACTTTCACGCCACATGTCCATTTTGCATTTTTTTTGCATTTTACCTAAATATTAAAAATGAAAAGGAGCCATTTTATACTATCTACTTTATAAAATACCAAAAAAATATAAAATGTTTTAGAAAAATTCTAAAAAAATTATATATGGTATATTTATAAATATATTGAGTCTAGAAAATGAAAAACCCTAAAAATAGAAAAAGAAAATATAAAAATTTCAAGAAGCTCCAAAATCCTAAAAAAAATATAAAAACCCTTGAAAAACACCAAAAATATGTTTTCTTATTTTATAAGTATCTATATATTATTATTTACATATTAAAATTAATTTGGGTTATTTTTGGATTTATTATATATTTTTTTAAAAAAAAACCCAAATTAGTTTCAGCCTATTTAATTAGTTCCATATGAGGGACATTTTTGAATTAAAAATTCATAAAAATTAGAAAAATCCCGAAAAATAACAAAAAATATAAAAATATAAAAAAGCCAAAAAATATATTATATACGTATATATATTGAGTATTTAAATAAATATATGTATATATATCCATTTACTATATTTCTCTCTCTTCTCTTATACATATCTCTTTATATATAAATATATATCTATATTATATAATTAAAAAATATCAAATATAAAACAAAATAAAAATTATAAAAACAAATAAAAATTAAAAAAATATAAAATCAAAAACCACGAAAACAATAAGAATTGGACATGATCATTGAATTGAATAATCGCACAACAATTTTCACCATACAACCTTTCGCCTCCCAGTGTTCGACCTCTACTTGTGCTTACACCTATATACATTTGCATGTAGAGTTATAATAAATTTTAACTCCACATTTTTGATATTTATTGCATATATTATTGTGGGTTAATTGTTGATTGATTTGAGGATTATTGAGCGGTCACCGCATCGACTATTGATCCGCTTGTGGATTAATACGACCCTTAATTTTCCTCAGTCATCAGTCATTCTCTATTTCTGTTGCTAGATATTATAATTAAATTTAGAAGTCATAACTGCAAAATAGTAATTTTTCTTCAAGATTCATGGATAGCTCGTTTAAAGAATAAGCTCCAGTATTGCATTAATTTATGGACATCTCATTTCAATTCTTGATTTGGGAGGTTGGAAAAGGAGATACGACATACTTTACACATGCAAACAAGCCCTAACTTATGCTTGAATAATGTAATATTTGATGTATTCATTTTTTTGTATATAATAAAATCTTTAACGAACTGAATTGAACCTTCATGAACCTCAATCGAACCAATCTTAATATGATTTTAATCTTGTTGAATTGAGTCGAACCCGAACTTATATACCTGCAAAATGAATCAAACCGGACTCATGTAGGTTAGCTCAGGTTTTGTTCACTTACAACCCTAGGGGCGCGTTTGGTTGGGGGTGCGACCCGGGTCGGGCGAGGTCACCTCCCCCCCAACCCCCCGCGCGACACCGTTTGGGCGTCTCTTTTGGTGGTTCACAGAAGCCCGTTTGAGTGATCCGAAATCGAGATCATTAGGCAACCGATCCATCCCATCAATGGGAAAATGACCCATATTTATCGAAGACGACGCCCGACCACTTCCTCCTCCCCCAAAATCCGCCGATACATGTCCCCCCTTTCGTCTACCGCTGGACACTTTTCTCCACCTTTTCCAGGCCTGCCAGCATCGGGAAGTAGTCAAGACGAAGGCCATTGTCGTCTTCTCCGTTATGCAATGATCAAGCCTTCTACCCTCCTTTGTTGGACTCCACGCATCAATCCCATCATCTCTGCCATTGCCGCATCATGATGGAGCATGGTGCCTCCTCCTGTGAGTCTACAGCCCCCTCGGTGTCCCCTCTACCATTGAGGGGAGGAAGGAGGACAAGGCACCAAGGGGCGAATGAGCTTTGGCCCTATAAAGTTGGCACAGTACTGGTTTTGGGCATTGGCATCTGCAGGAGTACCATTTGGAGTGGAGTTGGTGGAGCCGATTGTGAGAACGCTCACAAATTTCGTTGGCAGGTATATCATCCAAACACCTCTTTGTTCTTCAGTTTGCGATTTGGATGAGCTACTTGATTTGCTCTGTGATGTTTGGTCATTCCGTGGAGGAGATTTACCACTGTGACCTAAGTTTGATAGATCGTTCCCATTAGTAGTACTTCATCACCCCATCGGCCTGAGTTAATGGGAGGGGTTTTCATTTCGTGGGAGAGAGGTTCCGTGGGGGAGATTTACCACTGTGACGTATGTTTGATAGATCGATCCCATTAGTAGTAATACTTCACACCATCTGCTCGTCTTCGTGGGACAAATGTACTTTGGTTTGTGTTTAGAACAATTTGGGAGCAAAAGATCATGCCCCGATCAACAAGTTCGTGTTCAGCAGAATGTGAACTGTTGACTATTCTTATTTGTTATTAGTATCCATAGTAGTATCAGGTTACTAGTATCTCTGATCAGTATGTGCATTATCGACTTTGTTAAAATTGAATCTCTGATGGACAAGGTGTATAGTAGATATTCATGTCTCATTTATGATGATGAAACGGAAATTAGGTTATTTATTCGCTGATGAAAAATATGACATTGTAATGTTGCCAATGTTGTGAAAGTATGGGTATCCAACTCCAATATCTTACACTCCTTTAATTTCAACTCCAACAATTCTCCTTTTTTGAATTGGGATACATCATATTGTGTTGTTCACGACGATCTGATCATGATATGGATTTAAATCTCAATCATTGTATCACTGCATGAAAATTGATCTCTGGCCTTGATTGTTAAATTATCCATTGCTTTTTGTCACTTTTGTTAACGTGTATAGGGAGGAAGTCGAATATATCTATTATCCAAAATGCTTAAGTTCAGGTTAATGAGTCGTTAACATTCGATCGTGTGAAGAAACAATTAATTCACCCCTGCTAAATATAAGCTTTGTCAATGTTGACTCCCCAATTAATTTGTTTTCTTACACAGTTCTCGCTAATATATTAGCAATATTGTCTCTCAACAATCTTGATACCTTAATATTCTTGGTAGTGTTTTCTCCTTGATCAGTATACGGTATGAAAAGCTACACCTTTCGAACCATTTCTGCAGTTAGAAAGAAAGTGATTTGATACCATTGCTGCAATCGGAGCCCATGTTGATTTGTTATCATGGAAAACTAACATGACAACTTGTTAAAATATGTAATTCCAAGATATCAAGTATTAGCAAATCCTTTTTCTTATGGATCCTGCAAGCCTACATGCTAGGGTGCTATAGTCTTTCGGACATATTAGTATCATTAGTTGCATTAGTTGCCTTGGATTGGCTGTCTGTGGTAAATGAATAGGCTTACAGGCTTTCAAGTGGGTAGTGCTTGAGCAGTCATTCTTGAACTGCTGAAACTAAACCGGTGGGTTTCCTTTTGAACTGATGAAACACAAACTGATGAACACAGAAGATAAGTGAGATTGAAACATTATAGTACAAACTTTTTAAAGCTTTGTTGTTATTTCTTTACTGCGTAACTGATGAACCAATTGACGAATGTCAGCTAAGGGGAAACTGGTTACATTTTGATTTTGATCGTGTTCATTTTTTCCATCTGGAGTTCAGTGGATGTTTTGATTTCGTCCAGAACCTTGTTTGGAATATGCATTACTGTCTTCTCTAGTTATATTACATATCTACTATATTTCAACTGCCATCTAATTTTCCGAACATATTACTTTTTCCTGAGAAGTTTTGTTTCTAATAACCCCAGAATAAGGGGCCAGAGTCACCCCTTTAATTGTAGAGTTGTGCAATGAAATGGTTACCACGTTCCCACCTCTATGTTTAGTTTTAATTTCTCCGATAACACGCACTGTTAAATGAGTGGATTTTATATTTTAAAAGTGACAATAATTGATGAGGTTGTGAATACAATTAAGTGCGATGGCGGCGAGATTCCCACATGAGGAAAGAGTTGCATCGGAAGCAACTGAATGCTCGGAGACAGTCGTTAGCGAAAATGCCCACTGGAATCCAGGCTTAGATCGGATATTCATTGACGCGATGCTGGAATATGAAACGTCCTGGGCCGGAAGCACATTCACAGTGCCTGGATGGCAGATGATTCTGACAAGATTCAACCATGTGAGCTGTCTCCACTAGGGGTGCACATGGATCGGATTGGATCAGATTTTGGCTTAATCCGTGTCCAATCCACACATAACGGATTTTTTATTTTTCCAGTCCAATCCAATCCATTAAACATGCAAATCCAATTCAATCCAATCCACCGGATTACGGATTGGATCGGATTGGTTCGGATTTTTAATGCTCGCCTAATCTATGATTAAGTTTGTAGCATAGTCGAACTCGACTTTCGAATCATGGTTCTAAATTTGAGATTATGTATAAATGTAAAGAAAAGAATAGTTAATTTTTGGAAAGCAATTTGACTTAATTTTTTTGAAAAGCAAAAGCATATATTCTTGTTATTAATTTCTTACAACTGATCATTGTATAACTAAATAAAAATAGCATATTTGTGATCCGTAGAAATCATAAAAGAATCATATTGACTTTGAATAAAATTGCAAGTTTGTATATATCAAATAGGAACTACAACTAGATAGCTACGCATGCGCAAGGAAGACCTAGCTGCGCATGCGCACAACTAGGACAAGGACAACATCTGACGGAGATATATGTGCACTTGAGGGTGGAGATGTGTGTGGCGCAGGTGAGTGTTTTGTTTGTAATGGGTCCCGAGTGGGTTTAGGTTTATGTATTATTATTTTAGAAGTTTGTTTAGTTTGAAAAATTGGAAGGGCCTAAAGGACATTGCGGGTAGGTATTACTTTTTCTAAACCAACTAGTAGGATGAGATAAGGGGCTTTCCAGCAAGTTGTGTGTAGTAAAACTCAAGGTTGCAAAAGTCGGTAGTCGGTACTCGGTCGGTCGGGTCACTGACTAAGGATTAATCCACAGTCGGACGATTAATCAGATTCAATCGGGCTTTTATCGGCTTTGATTTTTAAATATATAAATCATTTTTATACATATATTATTATATATTTACATAGATTTATATATTTTTTACTATAATAATGAATCAAAAGAAGTAATTTAATTTTAAAAAAATATTAAGCATATTAGAATAAGCTTGCTTTTAAAAAAGTAAGAATATATGGTATCTCCAAGAAAAAATTATTTGACTAGTGGACCTAGTCGGAATTAGTCGATACTCGGTCGACCACCCCACTGACTATACTAGTCGAACCTACTAGTCGAGCTAGTCGGGTGACTTTTACAACATTGGTAAAACTTGAATTGGAATAGGTATAAGTTATAAAGAGACTAGCTTGGATATTTACACATAGCTTTCAAATAAAATGTAATATATAATATGCTTTATTGAGAATAAATAAAGTAGTATATAATATTATTTATTAACGTATTAACGGATTGGATCGGATTGGATTTTGACAATAATCCGATCCAATCCATAAATGAATGGATTTGTAAAATTTCAATCTGATCCGATCAATTAAACTTATAAATCCAAACCGATCCAATCCAATGATAACAGATTGGATCGGATTACGGATTTTATCTGATCCATGTGCACCCCTAGTCTCCACTATACCAAGGCTCAACTGTTGTATAGGTGGAAAAATCTGAAGAAAGACTACACAGCTTACCTATACCTGCGCAACAAGTCGGGCTGGGGCTGGGATGGCATATACAACAGACCGATTGCTCCGTCTGAATCTGCTTGGTTTGAGGTAACCTCTATCTCCATTGTCCAATGATATATAACCCAAGCGTACCGCATTATACCTTTGCTTGATTACGCATACGAATTGAACTTTTTCAGTTGGCAGATAAATATCGCAAGTATCGCAACAAGCCATTCCTTTACTTCGGAGACATTCATCGATTTCTAAGTAAGGACATTGCAACAGGCGTGCACACCATCTCCTCTCGACCGCCAAGGGATATCCCAAGCGTTTGTGTGTCGACGTCGTTTTCCCCTCCAAGCCAGAGAGATTTAAATTTCGACGAGAACCTCGATGAATGTATGCCAGAACCCGGGGATGACTTCAAAGGTAGTGAGGATGTGACCCCAACTCCATCCCGGAAGAGAAATTCGAGTGGGGGACGCGCCAATAGCAAGAAATCAAAGAGCAGAGCGTCGCGCACTGGAGCTGGGCAGGAGATTCTTGAGAACTTTCTATCTTCATTGTTGGAAAAGATTACTGAGAGCACGAACGGTTCAGAAGATGTAGCTCTTGCTGCATGCAAGGAGATCGGCGCCATGCGTCCTGATCTTGATGTTGATCAGTTCGAGATGATCGCGGAAAAGTTGGCGACGTCTACTGGCAGGAATGCGTACATGCTCCTTCACGCTGATCCTGCCAAGTTGAATGCGCGGATTGACAAGATAGTCTCACATTGATGACCCCGAATAACAGCTATTTAATTTCAAGTGTCTAAGAACATTTTTATGACTTTGCCATTTTCAAGTAGACGTAGGAACTCGTACAATATTTTTTCTTCGGCCATCTTAATTTAGAACTTTGGGTGATTCAGTTTCTCCTGCAGGTCAATTGTAGATTTAACCCATCACTGTTGTTGGAGTGATTGACATGTAGGTCGGCTGCATGGAATGAACAATATCTCTTGCAGGTCATTTGCAGGTTATCAGAACTGCATGATATATTTGTTTGCTCGGCAGATATAACCCATCATAAGTTCGTAGTTGACATGCAGGGATGAGAAACAAATCAGTTTTTATAGATGTGTGATAATACTCTTCCTACAGTGATTGTTTTGTGTACTAACGACCTCTTTCCTGCAGGGATGACAATTACATCAGTTCTTAATACGCGTGAGAAATAGATCGTAATTGTTTTATGTACTAACGAACTCTTTCCTGCAGGGCTGAGAAATAGATCTGTCCTTACTGACGTGTGATAATACGCTTCTTACAATATTGTTTTCATAATTCAGTAGTACCAGGGTTATGTACTTACACACTTGGTTTGTTGATAATACTCTTCATTATTTTCCTCTACTTGCCCATTGATTCGCATTAGTACTTCGATAGGCATGTCTACTCGGTCCTACAATCCTTTTGCGGATGTTGGAGACAAAATCCTAGTAGCGTGCATTGGGATAGTTGGAGCTATTGCGGTAGAGGAATGGGAAGCGAACGGAAGACAAATCCCCCGCCTGTTGCATACAAGGTCGCTCATTGGCGGACAGTGGATAAGGGAGATGCTAGCTGGTCATGATGATCGTGCTTATCAAAATTTCCGCATGAAGCCAAATATGCTAAGAAGATTTGCTCGTGTCCTAACAGAGCATGGCTTATCACCAACGAGACACATGGATGTCGATGAGCAGGTCTGCATCTTTCTGTATGCATTCCCTAATGCACACTCGAACATAGTAATTCAAGAGGCCTTCCAACACAGTGCTGAGACGATATCGAGGCATATAAGAAATGTTCTGTCGAAGATACTAACCTTGGAAGGAGAATATATAAGACTGGCACCCCCGGTGACGCATGAGATAATCACATCGAACCCACGCTACTACCCATACGTTAAAGTAATTACCTACCGACGATGCTTTAATATTTGCGGTCAATGTACTTTACTTAAATGACCTTGTACCCGCAGGGTGTTATAGGTGCCATTGATGGGACGCACATTCCAGCTCAGATCGATCCGGAGGAACAAGGAGCATATCGATGCAGGAAGTTATTCACGGCTCAGAATGTTATGGTCGTTGTTGACTTCAACCTTTGTTTTACGTATGTCGTCACTGGTTGGGAGGGTTCCTGTGCAGATATGATAGTACTTCGAAATGCTGTGGAGAGTGGTTCCTTTGTCATCCCAGAAGGATGCAAGTATTTGGTAGACTGTGGATACACAAACGCTGACACATTCCTAGCTCCATATAGAAGTTCCCTTTATCATCTTCTTGCATGGAGGGCTCGCAGGTGTTTGTACGAAAACCACATGGACCTATATAACCATCGCCATGCGTGTCTCCGTAATGTAGTGGAGCGTACTTTCGGGGTTTGGAAGAAAAGATTCCGTTGCCTACGTGATATGCATGCTTATCCTTTCAACATACAAAGGGATGTCATTAGGGCGGCATGCATTATACACAACTTCATACAACTCAATGGGAAAGATTCGGCATCCAATGATGACGAGGAAGAGGTATTGCCTGAGGAACCGGATGAGGAGCATCATCGGGTTGTCGGCATACTGCATGATGACATCAGACGTAGACAACTGTTGCGAGATAGAATTGCTAACACCATGCGGAATAATAAACGGATGACGCAATCATAGTGCATTGGCTCATCTATGGGTTTATACTAAAGATGAATACCATTTTAGACATTTTGACTTGAAATTCTGCTATAACTATCTTTTCATTTCAGTCACTTCTATGTATCGAATCTTGTTTGATTTAGAACTATGCCTCACAATTTAATCTTGTTAACTTAATTATAGGCGCAAAGAAATGGACCCGGCATCGGATAAGTGCCGATGTGGTTATCCGATGATTCTCAGATACGAGGAGGGCTCGCAACATCCAGTTAGACGTCTATTCTACATATGCCCCACCGGTGGATGCGACATCCGGAAGAAGTACATGCGTGGTAGTAGGATTTTGGAAAATATGGTAGATGAATTTTTCTTCATTGGGGTCCGTCTTTGGGAACAGAAAACTTTAAACAGGGAACTATCTCAGAAGGTGGAATCTTGCAAGAAGGAAGTGGAGGAGAAGGAACTCGAACTAGGTTTCCTCTACTCTGAGTTCGATGATGAAGGTGGCCAAAGATCTTCGATGAAGGAGACGATTGAGACACTTCGACTGTAGCTGCGCGATGCAGGAATTTCGACGGTTGATGACCACGTAGTGGACAAACATGTCCTTGAATGACGCTTCTGTAATGTGGGTCAACCGCGGGTTGGGAAGCCTTCTCAACCAAATCTGTAACCATATCCTATGAAGGGAATTTCCTCTCTTAAATAAATATGTTCATCACGTTGGAGCTTGTGTCAGTATCTTAATACAAGATATTCTAGGATAACCTTTGTAAATAAATATACCACAACCTGCGGCTGAAATTATGCACATTACCTTCATACAAGACATTCTAGGATAACCTTTGTAAATTCAAGAAATCATTATTTTATTACCCTCGTCTACAAGTATAACTCAATCATAATCCACCCCACTCCAATCTATGAATACATCACAACCTGTCACATCAAACTCTAACCCAACCCTCTTCCTATCCAAACATCTACTATTACAACCGGGTTATCCACCCTACCAACCCACACTGACAGCGTTGCCCCAACACAACCCACACCCCCAACCAAACGCACCTTAGATATGATTATTACATCGTACTTAAATTATCCATTGGTCACTCCATCACACTTTACATTGTGATTTCTCAAACCAACCTAAACTTTTTGTGGTAGGTAAGCAATTTCTGTATTTCACCAAAACTCCTTTTAAGTTTTAACCAACATTTTCCCTCTTCCTTACCGCCTTGGAAAGGGAGAGATTCCGGAGGCGCGAACGCCACTTCTCGTATTCTCCAACACAGCGAAGAAGGTATGGACGGAGATGGTGATGGGAACCCCAGCGAGTGGATCCGCTGCGACGAGAGCGCGGGGGAGATGCTCGCGCGCGTCGCCCTGGAGCGGCCCGCCCTCCTCCTCCCGCCCCTCCACCGCGTGCCCCTCCGCCCCGGCAACGTCGTGGAGATCGTCGGCCCCTCCCCTTCCGCCAAGTCCGAGATCCTCATCCAGGTATCCATTCCATTCCATTCTATCGCCTCCTCTCTCTCTCTCCTCACATTATCTCTATTACGTTACATATCAGGCGGCGATCAGCTGCATCCTCCCCAAGGATGCCAACGGCGTCCACCTCGGGGGGATGGGACGCCTTGTCGTCTACTTCGACCTCGACTGCCGCTTCAGCGTGCTCCGCCTCGCCCATTGCCTGAAGGCTCGCCTCTCGAAGGCCTATGGTAATTTAATCGCAAGCGACTTCAAGAAGTGTTAACCATCTCAATGATCACCAACAGTAAGGATGCAAAGAGTCGGATACAGATTAGGATACGTGTGTTACATTTTTCTTATCCAATTTAACATGTGTATATTAATATTATATCCTTACAAAAAGGATATGAATCGGATGTGGATAATAATAGAAATGCTTTAAAGATTTGCTTCGAGATACATGCATGAAATAGCTTACACGCGAAACAAATACATTGCACGTATTTTTTTTCACAATAATTATATCAATATGGTGAAAGAAAGCATAAATTATTGTTTCAGAGTTACAAACTTACAAATAATTGTACAACTTTTATTACATAGTTACATATACTTAAGGATATTACCGCGATAACCATATCTATATATTTTCTAAAATGGGATACAGATATAGATCAAAATCTGCATAAGTTCGATGTGGTAGCAGATTAGATACAAATATAACGATATCCCTTTGCATTCCTAGCGACAAAATTCAGTACCATTGCGGCGTGTTATTCCTTCAACATTATTGATTCGAGGGTGCGGATTATGGGAATGTTCACTCCATGAAAAGTTTTATATGTGGGTGTTTTTAGAAGTAAGAAGATGTACATGACAAAATAAGTGATCCCTGAGAGCTCCCAAACTCCTGAAATCGACTGTTTGCTAACCACAATGTCGCACGGAAAGACACTCGGTAGCTATATCACAAAGTGATTCCATGCGATCTTTTCGATTATGATCTAACCCTAGTGATTCCATGCAATCTTTGCGGGTATGTTTTATCACTATCATCTTACTCTATTTAATTACATTATTTCCCAGGCTCGTTGCTTAGAAAGTACAACAGCATCCTATGATTGTCTGTCTTAGGCCCTTGGTGCTGCAGGAAAACTACTGCTATTGGCATTCCGATGAAATTAGCTGACATGGAATTACTTTACAGTTATCTCAAAGTGTCTGTAAAGCATTGCAGCTTACTTACGTGGATAAATCTTTTTCTTTTTTTTGCATTAATATAAACATTATGATTTCATCCTTGAGGTGAAACAAATTTTCTTTTTACTTTGATTATATATTCGAATTCTACTGCTCATCTAACCAGAGGGGGCCCAAATTAGGTCATTTCTTTGACAAATTTTTGTTTCTGATTGTTATGGTTGCATAGCATTAAAGTAATTCCATATGTAGTTAGATTACACGGAGACTATTAGCACTCACCTTACAACTGCAAATTCGAAGAATAAGAAGTTTTCCATCGTATAGAACACCCTGCCTCCGAACCTAAACAGTTGTATTTTCTGGATGTGTACGTGCTTAGAATCTGATTGCACTGTGCGGGATAATGGCGGCAGAGCAGATGGGAGTACCCCTTATGATGATGAATTGTTTCAGTCGTGCATGAGGCGTTTCCTGTACATTCGTTGCTATAATAGTCTTGAGTTCTTGGCTGCTCTTAAGGTTCTTCTTTGGTCTTACTCCATGTATCTTTCTATCTGTTATGTCTGTGTTATTGAAGAAAAACTTGCACTTTGTTATCCACACATATCACAGACAATGCGCTGCTATATTCACAATGAAATCGAAGCTCAAGGAATTGGCGTCTATTTCCTTATGATCGACAGGTTTGTAATAATTTTCATCGTGTGTATGTGGAACTTGTTTTTTTGTTGATGTTTTTCATTTTCATATGAAAATCACCTATCCATGCCTCAATATTTATGGGTAGCAACGACTAGAAATTCAACAACCATTTCTAGGTGGTCACCGCTCAATCTAAGTAGCATCTGTTATTCCTTCATCTTCAGCCCTCTAGCTGATTGCCGTGGTGAAATGTTAGAGCGTGTACTTATTACATTATATTTTGATATTCTTATTGTTTCAGCATCAATGCTTTTTATTGGATGGACAGAGCCTATCAATCTCCTTCTTCGGGACCCTCTAATAGGTAGAGTTGATGCAATCTGAAAATCGAATTTCCACTTTGTAATTGCATTTCATATGATTATATGCACAAATACACACATAAATTGCCGGAAAGGAACCTTGTTGCCGTAGTAAAGTTTTTTCCGTGTGACTAGGAGTTTCACAGGTTTGAGTATTGAATTTTCTCTTGAAATATACATGGTATGACAGGGCCTACTATACTCAATAGGGGATTAAACTTTTTTTGAAGTCCACTTATACTGAAGCATTGTACATAGAGCTAACCTTTATTCAATTATTGCATGATCTCTTTTCTTATTTGGTAGGAAGAGCCTTTCTCTTCAAAGCATCATGGAAGCTGTTGTTCAGGAAGTCCAGAAGTTTCTCCAAGCACAGCGGGTGCTTATTTTAGTTACAAAATCATCGAGCCTAGGATTTGATGTTTCTTCTCATGGCGCACAATGGTCAGTCTGGACTTTTTTTTAATCGTGGTATGTTTTTATTATAAACCCTTGTAGAGTAAGCAATCTATTCCTACCCCGAAGCCAAAACCAGGGTCCAGACTTACATGTTCAATATGGTTGATGAGTTAAATAAATTATTTTTTTGTCAAGTAAATTAGATTTTTGTTTGTCAGGTCTCGTCATTTGTTTTCATTTAATCCCACAGGGAATTTCATCGAAATATCAATCCCGTTGCCGATTATGCTTTTATATAAAAGATGAGATTTTTCCTACATACCACTAGAGTTTTTGATATTACTGTAATGTCATGTTTTTCATAAAGTACATAGGTCACAGGTGCATCTACGAATTTATCATCTAAACAAGTGCTGTGCGTAAGAAGTTGCCATTTGCATCAGTTATTGCTAACTCTGCTATGGTATGGGTACATGCCATTGGATGATTCAAGCTAGTTGATGTCTCAAACAGCACAATTGTCTTTATATTGGCAATGAATTTAAGATTTTAATAGCTGTGTCATTACAAATTGATTGAGATTTTTGCCATTTTTGAACCCAGGTTGCATTTTAAACCTTTCATGTACTTTAGGATGCACGATAACACACAAGGATTCAATATAAACTTGTTCTCAAACATTAATATCAAAGAATTGAAAAGGCATATATGCAAACAGACTAATATCAATTTTAATGTATATTAATATGTCAAATAGGTTTGTAGTTTTGTGGTATAGAATGTTAACAAGGGTATATATGTATAAACCCCATAAAAATGTCTAATACCGTAATTGCAATAGTCGGACGACTAGTCAGTTCGATGATTGGGATGGAGGGTGGTGATAGGGAAGGTCCTCGACTGAATAGCCTCTAGTCAGCTTGACTGAATAATCCAACTATACAGCCGACTGACCGACTAGTTGCCCGACTATTGGTTGATTGCTGATTTTTCAATGTTTATCGTTTTTCAAGGGTTCTCATTTATCCCGGTATTACCACAAACATAAAAAATCCATATATATTGTTAATTGGTACTTTTATCTTGGATTCTTGTTTCTTTCAAAAAAAAATCTTGGGTTCTTGTTAATTGACGACCATATATATATACACATAAATATATAAGAATATATATTAGGCATACTTTTTATATTTAAAATAATTAAAAAACTCAGAACTAAATAATTCAAAATAGTTGTCCCAATACCGACTATTTTTTATTCAGTGACCCCTCCGACTGGATACTGAATATCCTCTTTTGCAACACTAAATACTCATAATGCAAAATTTGACATGCATCTGATTTAGTACTTATGGTTTCACCACACATCACAATTGTCCCTTGGCCATGTCTTGTTTGGGTTGGAACACATGGTTTTAGCCAGTCAGTGTTCTTTCAATTGACCGTCTCTGTAAGCACAATGCTTTAAGCCAGGCTCATCTGATGGTAATCCACATTTAGGTTAATCTGTCACTTATCCTATCAGTGCCACACTAAGAGTTATTTAACAACTTACTCAAATAAAGAACCAAAATAACCCAAAGTCACAATAGGGATGACCTATCGACACATTTCACACTCGTTAACCTTTTTTAAATCTGGAGTTGCGCGGGGACAAACTATAAGTTATTTTTATTTATCACCACCACCACCACCACCATCGTCTATTATTGCTAATTTGTTATAGACTGTTAGTTGGGCTTATTAATAATGGTTTCTTCTTGTAAGTTGTTAACTTTTAATAAAGTCTCATGCAGCGGACGTCCACTGCATGCATTTTGTGCATCTGGAGGGTCCCAATATTGTGAGACCATGAATTAACTAGAAGTGAAACATACACTCATCTCATGTTCATTTCCGAAATATTAATGCTGCAATATAAAATAACAACAATTTAAGATGGTTGTCATCCTGCTAGGAATATGGTAAATTTTGTTCAAGATGTTTAGTTTTTTCCCGGTGTTATTGCAGTAACTGTAACTTACTACAGTAGTGACTGAAAACTTTGAGTAACAGGATGCTTGGACGAACATCGAAGGACGTGACCGAGTCGGCAATGTTGAGTAGGGAATCAGAGAAATATTCATATCGCGAGAATATGCCCTCCGTATGGCAGGTTTGTGATCATGGTCTACAGTCCCCTCACTGTTTATGTTTCAACAAGTTCTCAAACAATTTGGAAGATTTAATGAGAAATATTTCATTGTAAGCGTGGAAAATTGTTTACACTTTGTAACAGTTGGAGTGGATACCAAAATCTTTATTATGGTAACAGAAGAAGACATCCTATAGACCTATATGTTGACAACTATGGATAGATAGGTACTGGTATATTGGGACATGTTTGGTTACATCTAAAGAAGGAAAAATGGACTAATTTTCCCATGCATATTAACAATTGGACGGTTAGTTTTCATAGAGCCCATAGAGGGAAGATATCGTCCTTATTGTCCCATGTAATTGACAAAAGAAGATAATTTGGGAAGTTAGACACAAGAAATAAGTTGAACTAAAAATATCATATTCAAGCATTCAAGAGGATTGTGTGGGTGAAACAAAATTAGGGGTTGTGGCCGAATTAGGGTTTGCTGTCTTTCTTATCATTCAATTTAAGTCCGTCACAAATTTATTTTTCTTTAAATAAATCGAGATCTAAAAATAGTATAGTCAACTTGGTATTTAAATAGATATTTACATCCATAGTAGTTTCATATTTACATATATAACCCTTGATAATCACAAATTACTCCCAGAGCTTTGAATAATGCTCCGTCTTTACATCGATAATCCTCTGCTAGTTTATTCCATTAACCTAACCAGATCATTGAGTTAATCTTACTTGCGTTCAATCCAACGACTGTTAATAAAATAAGGAAAGAAAAGAAAAACACACAATATTCACCCCCTCCATAATCTTCCTCCAGCCCTTGCCCTCTCATCCTCCAACCGCTGCTCCACCCCTTCCTCTGACAACCCTCCCCTCCGACAACCTTCGCACGCTACCCCTCCCCTCCAGCCCATCCCGCCCACGTCCATCCCCCTCCCCACTGCACCTCAATTCCACCACCCCTTATACACATGGTCCCAAGATCTTCGACTGGGATGCCCAGCACAACGTGTGGCTCGTGTCCAACTCAGGCTTTCGAACTCCATCTGTGCGGGCCGATGACCTCGGATACTCCGCGTGATCAGGTCCTCGCATGAAGAACAAGATCTCTTGGCGAGACGTCATGGACGATGGGGAGGAAGCACGTGCCTTGTCACGTCTATCGAGGAAGATGTATGTGACTTTGGCGTAATGTGAACATGGGGCATTGGGATCGTACTTGGTGACCATCTGCTCTGCCCAAACGATGCTGCTCTCAAACAAGAACTTCTGGAAGGAGATTGCATTGGTTTTTGTTGCTATCTCCATGAGAGGAGGTGGTCGGGCCTCGTTGTGCTGGTTGAGATTGGTGTTTGGTTGAGAAATAATTGTGCAACGAATGGCGGAGTTCTGGTACAGTTGCAGTGGTGTTTGGGGCGGAATAAGGCTCCTCCTTTCTCGACTCACCCGGAGATGGGGTTGATGCGTGCGTTCATGCTGAAGCATAGGAGGCCATATCACGATATATCGGTAATATATCGCTGATATATCAATATCGAGAAGAAGGGGATATCAATATCAGAGTGCATATCCATTTACTGGGATATCGGCGATATATGATCGATATATCGTCGATATATCGCCAAATCGGTCAAAAATAACTGGATTCAGTACAAAAAATCCTGGATATCGACCGTATCGTCGAAAATTTCGCCGATATCTATATATTGATGAACAATACCCTTGTAAGCTTGATTTCACTTCTTATTTTGCTACTCCTAGTATTAAAACACATCATGTTTTGTATATTTTGTTTCGGGTCGGGGGTGCTGTCCCCCTACCCCCGTAAAGGGAGGAGGGTAACCTGGGCCCCCTAGCCCCCCCCAGGCTCGCTGACCGGACAGTGAAACCCCGTCTGATAGGGTATGGTGCGATAAGGGGGGTGCATACAATGGTTCTTCATCTTGGGGGTGTCCAATTGATTTTTATTCATCCTTTTCCTTCTTCGAAAATATTATTATAAATTATGTCTCTTTTAGAAAAATGTTATTATGCTCTTTATTTGTTTGGTTCCAAAAATAGCTCAAACATATTGTTTATACATAATATGTGATGCAATATAAGTCTTGAATGAACTCCATTTCCAATATATATAAGTCAACAATCAACAATAACAATGATATGCTCAATATGACAGATATGTGCAATATAGGTGTCATAGATGATCGATATGTGTGATATATGTGTATATTTGTAAATTATTTAGTGTTATAAGAACTTGGATGGACTACATTTCCAATATCCACAAGTTAGCAATAACAATAATAACGATATGACCGATATATGCGATATAAGGGTCATAGATGATCGATATGTGTGATCTAAAAGTATAGAACGAACTCCATTTTTAATATCTGCAGATCAACAATTAATAGTACCAGCGATATGTTCGATATTACCGATATGTGCGATATAAGGGTCATAGATGATCGATATACGTGATCTAAAAGTATATTTGTAAGTTATTTAGTGTTCTAAGAACTTGGATGAAGTCTATTTCCTATATCTGTAGGCCAACAATTAACCGTACCGGTGATATGTTTGATATGACTTATATGTTTGATATAAGGGTCATAGATGATCGATATGTATGATCTAAGAGTATATTTGTAAGTTATTTAGTGTTCTAAGAACTTGGACAAACTTTATTTCCAATATCTATAAATCAGGATCGACATTAACATCGATATGTTCGAAATAACCGGCATGTGCAATATATGGTCTATAAATCATCGATATGTGTGATATAAGTGTGTATTTGTAGGTTATTTGTTGTTTTAATATCTTGGATGATCTTAATTTCTGAAAAATGGCAAAAAGTTGGCTTTTTTTGAGTCATTTCAACATTTCCATCGATATTGACGATATATCCCAATATATCCTTTTATCCCAGTATATCCTTTTCCTGGCAGACCGAAAAGATATTGATAGTGATATGGCCTTCCTTTGGCTGAAGGTTGCAATACCAGAAGGTGGTTTCCTCGTGCGGTGGTGATGATGGTGATGAGGCTCTAAGATCGCAACAAATTCTTAAGATGTGGTTGCATTCATAAGTTCGGGCTTTGTTCGTGCGTGGTTGGATGTGTGTGCTTGGGCTCAATGTTTATCCTCTGCATCTTCGTTCATGCATCGGCTGGCGGAGTTGCTGCTGCCTGCTTCAGAGGACGGGTCTGTTGAAATAGGCCCGGATCTGGACTCACCCGCATGGGTGTTTTGACCCAAAATGCAGGTGATGGTCATGCTCCAGATGTAGGTTCAGACTTCAACGATGATGCTGATCATCACTCGAATGAAATGCGGGTGTCTGGTGCTCTTGAGGCCCTGCTTTGTGTTGGGTTAAGAACATATGCGTTCAAATCTCCATTGGTAAAGATGATCAGGAACTGTAACCCTTCTTTGATTCAATAATTTTTTCATGAATGTGGAGATGATGGCTACTACTGATTATTTAACAACTCTGATAGATGGTGTTGTTGCTTACAATCAATATCATGTGTGGTTCCTTTCTATGAAATCGGGAGGCGGAGTAGATCAAAGATTGGAAAAAAGATGGACAATATTTATAAATTGATATATATTGAAGGGCAAAATTACTTGATTTAACGGATTTCGTTAGCACTAACGGGGAGAATTAATGGAAGTTAATGATGGGTTATGACATGTAATAGTTAACAGCTATTCAGGGTTTTGAGTGTAATTCGTTATTATCAAGGGTTATGTAGTAAATATGAAACTATCTAGGGTTATGATGTAAATATCCCTTATTTAAATTATGAGTCCTTTAGGAGATAAGATTTGTTAGGGATTTATTTATTTTATTTTATTATTATGCAACCCTATTCCCTCTCTATATAAGGAGGGAGGCTTATGGGCTGGGTAATGAAAATAGATTTGAAGAATATAAAATTTGAAGTTTTTTACTCCGTGTCTCCTTCCTTTCTCCCATGCATCTTCACACTTCTCCATCCAAAATCTTGTGTTACCAACCTATTTTTTCATCTTCGGCTCATCCTCTATCTTTTTCCTCACGTGCAATGCAAATTGGTTTCAAAGCATGGCATTGGACTCGTCCCCACAATTTAATGATCCCGTTGAATATTGGCGAGTAAAGCTTGAAGCAAGTCATATGGATTATAGTTCATATTATGCCAAATAGAGATTAAAGATTCACTTTAAATCATGTTTGAATGTACACATCTGGCTGGATGCATTGATCAAAGGAGACTTTCATCAATGAAGTTATGATCCTTATAACACCTCCAACGCACATTCGATGATAATAAAATATAATATCTTCAATCCCTATAGGTTTTGCGGCATTGACACTTTGTATCGCTATCAACCTCGGTATATAATCTAGACCCACTGCTTGAGATCGAGTTCCTCGACTACCATTGGTTGCTCGGGGCTCCTACCGATTCCGTTCTTGTCATCAACTTCGAGCAACCATCATCACTTGCCTCCTGTATTGCGCAACCACCCATTATGCTATTGTTTATAATCCATTCTGCATCATTCTTGCTACCGCCTTCTAAATCCCTATTTTGACACCCTTCCAACTCGGCCCTAAATGAAAGTGCCACCCTCTATTGCTCGATCCCACTGATCGATTCAAGCAATTGCTCGAGTTGGATGTTGACCCTCATGCCTCCTCCATCGTCACTTGTGGCTATATGCATAATCATTGTCACTATGCATTGCTCACGTTATTAGGTGGTTGTTGCTCCCTCCATCGCCATCGACCCCATGTAGCATCGATTACAATAGTGGCGGCCATTGCACGCTTCCACTGTTCTTTGATGAGTTACGTGAGGAAGAACTCCCATGGAGGCATTTGTGCCTAGTTATCCTCTACTACCTTGTTGTTCAATGGGCATATATTCAACAACGAAGTCAAGCTTGCAAAAATCAGTCGACAAGGCCGACTAGTCGGTTCAATTAGTTAAATCAACGGGGTAGTTGATCTGACCATCTTCAATCAGTCATTAAACAGTTTAGCGAGTTTAGCGAGTAAGCATGGTGCTTAGTCGGTTGATTTTTGTTAACCTATCAGGTGTATACCATCCTCAAATCCCTTTGCAAACCCGATAGAACCCCCCCAAGAAACCTTCTATCGAACAAAACCTAAACACTTTCCTCGTTGAAAACCTCCTCCCCTCCAGTCGCTCCTCACTCTCGATCTCTCTCATTGGTCATTTTTTGCCTATACCTCGCGTTTGCTATCGCTCTTTCGCCGTTATCGCCTTCGACTATCGCCTCCTTTGTCATCATCTCTGTTCGTTGACCAGTCATCGGTAGTAACGACTCTTTGCAACTGTTGCAATCGCTCGTCGTTGCCGCTATCATCAACAACTATTGTTGCTTGTCACCTCCCTCAACACTTGTCATAGTCGTAAACCCTCCATCGATGGCGACTCCAATCATCAAGGGTGGTGTTTACTTCATCTTATTTCTATGGAAGTTTTGAATCTTTTGATATATCTTCTTAGGGTTTGATATCTTAGAAGACTTGTTCACATAATGTGTCTCAGTGTTGCAGAAGACGGTATTCGGTATTCAGTCGGAGGGGTCACTGAATAGAGAATAATCGGTATTCGGGCGACTATTCGGAATTATTCGGTTTTGTATTTTTTAAATATAAAAATTATTTATAATACATATATTCTTATATTTTTATACATATATGGTCATTAGTTAACATGAATCCAAGATAAAAGTACCAATCAATATAATAGATATATAGAATTTGATATTTGTTGCGAAACCGTGGTAAAATGTAATCCATAAAAACTGAAAATTGAAAATAAAAAAATAAAAGTATCAAAAGTCAAACTCCAGTCGCCCTAATAGTCGGGCCGACTATAGACCGACTGGAGGTCTGTTCAGTCTGGGACCCCCCGCACCGCATAGTCGGACCGACTATTCGGGATAGTCGGCCGACTATTGCAACATTGATGTGTCCCTCTATCAAAGCGGTCTTATAAGGCTGCATTGATATCATAAATCTTTGCCATCTCTCGAGAACCTTGTTATCCATTTCAATAGCAATGCTTTGTTGATGGTCTCGAGGCGAGGGATTCCAAGCCCACCCTCCACCTTGGGGAGTATAACAATACCCAATCTACTAGGTGGACTCCCCTTGAGTTTTGTCACGATCTGCTCTAGAAGAATCTCCTCATAATCCTCTCTAGATGTCGACGTATCTCCACCGGAACTAGTCTTGATGACAGGAAAAAATAAGGGTCACTCTGCGGAGAGCTTTAGCCAAAGAATCAAGCGGTCACCTCGAGACAACAAGGATGCCTTTTTACCCAGAAAGTTTCCTTTCCATTTTTTCAGTGACTAGTAGTCAATCTCATACCCGAAGTCGCCCATAGTCCAATGTCATACCCATATTGTGAATGAACAATGAGTACCAATCACATCCACCACCCTGACACGTCATTAGAATCCCATAATAGATTAGTCCACTCACGAACCTTTGTTTCTTGAAGCAGCGCAATATCCCCAAACCTAACATTCAATGAGGATCCGGCTGCTCTCTTCTTCTTCGGGTATCCCATATCCCTCATTTTTCAAGAGATAATCTTCATATGGAAACCACGATGCTCCTTGTGGTTTGAACCGCAATAGCTGCTCACACAATGGGTGTGAAGCAATATCTTTTTGCTCATAGTTTATGTTTGTGCTTCTTGCAAGCCTTCGATGGCGCATGCCGACCTCCTGGCGGCCACCAGTTCCACCATAGTGTAGGTCGAGGGTTGGGTGGATGGCCCATGCTTCCTCTTCCTCTACCTTTTCATTGTTTTCCTGGAGCTATCCCCATGGCAGAGCTCCTGGAGAACTCTCCCAAAGTAGCGGGCCTGGCGTCATGCGAGACCCCTATAACATCCTTTATCACGGTGCCTATCGGTGAAGGAGCTGGCGATGGGTCCTCCTACGTCTTGTCAGCCAACATACCTCAGAACTATGGTTTGGGTAAGGGTTTCAAACAACATGCATTCTGTTCGAGCGAGGGGTTCAAGCAGCATAAACTCGGTTCGGGCGACAACTTCGAGAAGGAGGTATCCGGGTTTCTCAAGTCATTACATTGGGTGCAGTTTTCTGATCATTCAGGTTTCCAGTTGGTTCCCTTATCAGGTCCCTAGTTGGATCAGTTATCTTTAGACCATTCATGTCTCGAGTTGGGTCATTTGTCAGGTCAACAGATAGACCAGACATCTTCAGATCAACCATATTAATCAGACCTACACCTGAATACAGAGGTTGCCAAAATAAGTCCACATCCTCTGCAACCATGGTTGATGTAACCCTCATCTCAAGCTGCAATGGCACTGGAGGCAACATCAAATACTCTCGAAGGATTCTGGCATTATTAATGGGGCGGGCACCTTCGAGTGATTTCCCCCTTTTTTGACTTCAAAAAAAAGGATTCTGGCATTATTATCCAAGATCGTCTGTTGGGGAAATCCCCTAAATTTCGCTCCCAAATCGGTGGTAACCACCATAATTTCCACATCAGCATCCAATACCCTCATTGGAGAAACCGCCTGCACCGGAGAATCCTCCCCTCAGACATGCTTCGTCACCATCGCTGGAGGTAACTCACTAATGCCAGTTTTCGCAGGATGCAGTGTAGGAACACCATCAACTTGAAGGAAGCACGACACACCTCCATCATGCATTCCACCTCCGAGGCAATCAATCTCTTCCCTCTAATAACCGTAATGGTTGCACTGACGTCTGAGCCTAGTGTTCGACCATCTGATAAAAACTCCGTCACCTCCCCCAGTTCTCTTAGAGACAACATCAGAGAACCAAGATTCCTTGAAAGGAAAGGAACCCCGACGATCTGAACCATTCGAAAGCACATCTTCATTTGCTCCACATCAGTGACACATGGTCTTCTCCACTGCATTTTCCCGTCCATTCGAGCTCCATAGTCTGTACCTCTTGATTTGAGAAACCTCACGTACAACACATCTAATCATCGATTAAAACTACATCACTAGAGAAGCTGTCTTTCAAACTCCTCCTGAGGTCAGAAAGAACATTAGACGGAATCCCCCTTCCTTCATCTCACCGACGAGAAAGCCCTCCTTCTCCGAGGAATTGGATTGCAGGCGACTCTCTTGACCGCTTTTCGTGTATGAATGATCGAGGGATCTGAACGATTAAGAGGAGCTGCAAGGTGATGGAATTGTGCTTGATGAGGGTTGCACAACAGCTTTGTGGTTGGATGCAGAGTAGCAGCATTGACCGCTGTTGGTTGGACGGCAATGCGACAGTGAACAGGGGTTGGCAACGGTGGATGGTCAGGCAAAGGCGTGGCAGTGACCACAACTATATGGGAACAAGGAGGTTCCTAAGAGAAACCAATCATTGTTTGAGACAACATGCGCACCTTTTGCAATGTGATTGAGGTTAATGGGTAAATTTGTTATTATTTTAATGAATCCTGTTAATTTTAATGAATAGAGATAATGATATATAACACACCGACATGTCATGTAATGGTTAGATACTATCCAAGGATTTGGATGTGTTTCGAAATTATGGAAGGGTCAGAATATGATTACAAAAGTATACATGGGCACTGGGGTGAAAGTCCCTTATATATGTTGCATCAGCTAATCAATGCCTATGGACATGCCGCCTATTCCTCTTAAAATCTCAAGATGGAGGATACACCCTTATACCCTTGTGATCTAAAAACGTGCAAGCAAATAAAAATATAGAATTATTCCCTTTTCTTATCTTCGAAGACGTCCTTAATTCTTATCTTAATAGCCATAAAGTCCTTATCCTTTACTCCCAAATTTGTAACGGAGTTAGGCTCTCATTTCTTCTAATCAGCTTATAGAATCATTTGAAACATAATTTGTTTGGTACGATTTGATCAATCTCATGTTTGTTAATCAAGATTGTCATCTTCCTCATGAATTTTGTAGAAATTCATTTTTCAGTTAATTGAATTTTACCCACGAAAACATTTACATTATACAATTTTAATAAACTCGATTTACTACTTTAGGTGTTCGTGACTCATAGGATGTGCATACGGGTTGCAGGTTTCCTTTTTAGCTTTTGCTTATTCTTTAACTTTTGCCATTGTTAGATTATCTGTCCCAACTATTTTTTTTATTACAATCTGCAGAGGAAAGGTCCGGTGATAGCATTGATCTACCCATCTATACATCCGAGTGGATCCTGCCACCACTAAATCTGCTGGACAGATTTGCTATTACAGATGTATTTCTATGTCTACATGTAGACAATACGTATGGTACTTAGTTTCCTTGCAGTGTTGTTATGACAATACCTTGTTTTGTCTTTCTTTCAGGTTGGTATTACCATAATTCCGTAGAGTATCCTGCCTTGACATTGACAATCTATTTCTGGTCCTCGTGCACTCCAGACTTGGTATTGCAATCTTGCTGGTTGTTGATTCAGATGTGGATCTTGATTTTCTGTTACTAACCGCCAATTTCTGCTGCATATACACCAACATTTGCTGATAGTTGCATTTAGAGGTTTTTTTCGAAGAAAAAGGGCAACTAATATGTTGGTAATCTTCTTTATTTAATTAGTATATTATAGAAATGCCTTACAAGATCTCATAATGTAAGAGAGATCATTGTGTGTGGATAGATGTTCTCCATATGACCTTCCAACCCCCATTTCTATGCACCGGGATTCTAGACCCAAAAATCCAGATATATCGTGTGTTACCTTTCATCTCGTGTATCTTTTGTTTGTAGAAAAAAATGCGAAAATCTTTCGTGCATCCTTATGTTACCAAAACGCTAATTATCGGCGTCCACTTGCTTAATCTTTTTTCAATGCCTTTTCATCTAAGAACTAATATATATTAGCCGATTTTGTTCCCCATGTGACCTCACTCTGACGGCTCCTTCGTAGGGGCTATCCTTCGTCATACTCTCACATTCACATTTCATTTCACTTGTTTTCATCAATGAGGACTTAGATTCTGAGCTCTAAATAACCGCATTAGATTTGCTTGATGGGCATTACTTGTGAGTTGGTCCTACTTTTCCCCCTTAATTTACCATCAACCATCAAATGCATTATCGCATGATCTAGTGTCTCATTCAAGAGTTTCCTGTATATTCTGACTTGAAATTTATCACTTCATTAATTTTCTTTACTACTGTGGAGTTGCAGCAGGTGTTGCAATAACAAGCAGCTGTTGTTGTTTTTTTGTCGGAACTCGAAGTGCGATTTGGTTTGTGGCATTAGACAAGCTTCCATGATCGAGGTTTGCTATCCTATTCACGTCCTTATTATTATGTGTCGTCTCGGGAGTCTGATGAGAAGTCCAGATAATCTCTCGGGCCGACTTCCTTTTTCTCAGTTTACCATTCGCATAATGTTCGGCGAAAATGCTCATCCTCATACTGAATCAGTGTCGCATCAGCTGAGACAAAAAAAGTCAAAAATCATCAATTTGGTAAAGGCGTTGAAAAAGTCAAGCTTTCAAGTGGAAATTGGTGGCCTGTTGGATCGGAGTCCAGAATTGGACAACCCAATATTGTCTTAACTTCCTACATGTAAGTAAATTGTTTACGATCTGTCCTTGAAGAGCTTGGTATGTCAAAATATAGGTTATTCCTCCACCTTTTCAGCCTGATTGATATTTTATTTTTTTGATGTGTAGCGTCCAGTGTAATATTGACAAGAAACGGCCTAAGAATCCATAGAAGTTCTTCTGCAAGACCACATTTGAAAAGTGGTTATTTTTATACTACTTTCTGGCATAAGATCCTCGGTAAATTTTTCGTTGCGCTGAATTAGTATTTTGTAACTTTCTATTTATGATTCATTTTCATCTGTATCCTTCTGCATAGGATTAATCTCATCCATATCTCAGCAAGCATCTGATTTCAGCATAAGGTTAGATATGTGTATATTATCGTTACTGATTTTGAAAAAAATAGCTATTAAAATATCTAGTCCCATGAAACCGCAGAAACTGGACCTATCACCATG
This sequence comes from Ottelia alismoides, assembly GCA_037367405.1. Classification (NCBI taxonomy): domain Eukaryota; kingdom Viridiplantae; phylum Streptophyta; class Magnoliopsida; order Alismatales; family Hydrocharitaceae; genus Ottelia; species Ottelia alismoides. The sequence goes on along the minus strand of JAZKJV010004942.1, from coordinate 130,750 downwards.
GGTGATATTTTTTGCCTGGTTGCCTCGAGAGAAATCAGTAATCAGGAAAGACGAGCATGCCAAGGAAGATAGAAACCTGGCGTGTTCGATATTGCCTGCAGATGTTCTGCTTGATGCCCAAAGGACCTCGAGAGAAATCAGGAAATCGATATTTTTTGCCTGGTTGTTCTGCTTGATGCCCAAAGGACATAGAACGTTTAATTGCCTGCAGAGAGACTTTCTTGCAGGCGTGTTCGATATTGTCAAAGACAGGGCACATCCAAGAGTTCATGCTGTATACTGGCAATGGTGCCCTCAACATATGGGGCATAAGTGTTCATCTTTCTGGTGCACTTTCCAGGACATACGAGGAAAGGGGAGGATGACAATTGATGTGGTCGGCAAGGTTCATCCAAGAGTTCATGCTGTATTCTGGCAATGGTGCCCCCTGGGCCTCCTTATCCTCTACGTGAGCCTGTAACTGCTTGATGCTTAGTCATGATGCTGCCAAGTTGGAAGGACATTAGTCAAATATACACGAGTTGACAAAGTAGACGGTCCGGGGCAACGACATTGAGCAGCTAATGAAGGTGGACATATAACTCAACTCATCTGCTATGAATAGTGTCTGTTTAGTAACTGGGTTGGGTTGGTGTAACTTCCCGTGAATAGTAGTTGTTTGATGGTTATGAGGGTTGTGATGTGACATTGATAATGTGTTATATTAACTTTTATTAATGACTATAATATATTTTTTATGCTGATTTTTTATTTAAATGCGGTTGAAAATTATTATAATAAAAAATTGTGCGGTCCATACAATTAATTCCAACACAGGAATGTGAGGACAAAGCAGGGGGCATGCCAGGTTATGCCATGATTACCTGGCAACCAAACGAGTAGGTGGCTTCATGAGATGTGTTGGGCTAGTATGTCACGAAAGATTCGATAGTATATCTTAGTTATGGAAAGTTGAATGCACTAGTTTATGTTGATATTATGTTCAATTATATTGATAATTTACGTTGAAACACCTAATTATCAATTCATGATAAAAAAATCGCAGTGATTGAAGTTTGATGTCCATGATTGTTCAAAAAAACATTGATTCACACTACCATGTGGATGGAATATCAAAAATACCCCAAAAAATTTATGTTGTACTTCTCGTCCCTTGAACTTCGACACCTTTCTTTCATCTGCCATAAAAAACCCCTAAAACATCTTGTTCGAAAAGCATTTTAATTTTGGAGGAGACTCCAATGAAATTTCATCAAATAACGACATTTCTACCTATTTTTCCTTTAATTTGCAATGTTATTCGTGATATTAGATTGTAAATAGAACAATAATATTTTAGAACAGCAAAACTTCCGTTGTAGTCTAGTTGGTTAGGATACTCGGCTCTCACCCGAGAGACCCGGTTTCGAGTCCCGGCAACGGAAATTTTTAAAGTTTTTAACGTTAACAATATTTCTGTTTGTGCAGAGTTTTATTGTAGTTTATAAATGTGATTTTTTAAAAACCGAACACCTTAAAATATCCGATCAAACATCCATTATTAAAAAAAGTATCATTCAAAACGTATTTAAAACTGCATCTCCATTATTCCTTGGTTTATTTATTCACTGCATACGATCTTTTAACGAAAGAGAAATTAACAAGGAACAAGCACTCTTCTCTTACTCTTTTTTTAGTTATAACATCTTTGTTTCCATTATCGAGTTTCATTGACAACTTTATTTTCTTGGCAGTTGGCACTCCTATCACTAGGGATGTTCGTAATAATCGACCTGATCGTTTATGCGATCTGGGTTATCGAGTACTCATTCAGACAGCTCAATTCGGGTACCCGTTGCATGTGATCTGATTCCCTACAATGCCCCAATTGACTCTAGTGAAAAAGATCCATGGATCGATCCAGTTCATCCCACCAACCCCAGATTCTCCATCACCATGCATGATCTGTTTTTTCATGAGATGTTGCTATAACAATTCATGTTACCGACCTTACTTATAGTGGGAGAAGGCTTCACCATTTTTATATTGCTACAACAAACAGAATGTTACAATTACATGGCACTTCCATGTACTTGAGCATTGGGTTGTTCATGTTAATCCCACCCGACATATCAGTGGAATTCAATAGATCCGATCTAATGACTGAATTTTTGGGGAAAATCTAATAGCTTAGATGAAGGTTGTTTGTCATCGAACGATGCTGTAGCTTGTGGTGTTCTTCTCCTTTCTTCTTCGATCATCCTGGAAGGGGAGGCTCTTGCTCCAACGATCGGTCAAGTAACTGACACACGGTCGACGGGCGTTGATGGCGGCTTCTCCTCTTCAATATCTTCTTCAGCAGTAATTAGAGAAGAAGGATGCTTCGATGGCCATGGTTCCTGCAAGTCTAAAGGTGGATGGGACGGAAGCTTCGATGGTTGTGCGGTGATGGAAGATGAACAACTTGATGAAGGGTTGTGTGAGGTAGAAGGGAAGTGTCGGGGAAGACAAAGATGAGGTGTTGTGTATTCTGAGACCGAAGAAGATGGGTTCAATGGAGAGAAGCGAAGACAAAGGAGGGGAAAGAAATGAAGAAGAAAGGTGAAGGGAGTGAAGGTGTTCACCGGTGAAGTGGAGTAAATCAACTTGACTCCAAATGCTCGCCTCTGCCAAAGTGTGGATGACGAAGCTTGGCTACTCCGGTGTTAGAGCAGCAACACGAAGCTATGAAGCTTCGTGGATCTCGCCTCGAGATGTCTTCATCGAAAGAGGGGGGTCGTTGTCACCGCCCTCCACCATCTCTCTCTCTCTTCTCTGTAGATTGGCGGATTCACTGAATATTTAGTAATTGGAAGGCCCGGGGGCATGATGTGTTTGGGAAATTTGCGCAGGGGCCCTACTGACTTCTTAAAATTACAAATATGCCCTCACATGCTTGGAAATTACAGGGAAGGCCTGGCAGTTCTTCTATATGACATTGATGTACTTGATAGGACATGTTTATGATGTTTATGTATATATTTTGTTATATCTTTTCTTCCAGTTGTGCCCTTGGACTAAAATGCTTATATCTTGAGCATTTAGACTCCATTTTATGCGATTTCAATTTCATTTAAATGCTTATTTGATTATCTCTTTAATGGCATAAATTAATTCCTGGTTTGATAAGTGAAATAGGACTATTTTATTTGATACATATAGTGTCATTTCTCGGGTCATTTAGATGCCATTTGCTTGAACCTACATCTATTTTGAAGCATCAAATATCCATGAAATTAATCTCATATTTACTTCTCAATTCATTAATTTTTTTTCAGGGGTTTAATTGTGATTATTTATGTGTATGCATATGTTTGCATGTTTTCTTATTATGTTTCATTAAGTTATTTTGTCTAACTTGCATGAAACCAACTAAAAATGCATGTTGTCCTATTTGTTATGTTCTGCATAGTTTTGTATGTGCATAATTGACCTAAATAGCTTAATATATCGCTTAACTTAGGTATTAGAATTTTATTAATCATGGGATAACTCTTATTCTTGAGATCAACCTTGGACTTATCTAGTTTTTTTTTAAATCGAACCCCTCCTCGCGGAGATATCGGACTCGATTTCTTATACATTGCTAGTTGGCCGTGCTACAAACCGACCATACAAATGTAGCTAAGTAGCGGTTCATCAATTCGTATGACATGCCAAACCTAAGTGGTACACGGTTGCTCGAATATGTTGAGTGCACAATATAAATTATTGGCAATATGTGATACTCGACTGTCATTCGATGGATTGACTGACAGAAGATGTAGTCGTGCCATGTGGAGGCATGAGTGGTTTAATTGCGGTTGGGTCATAATACCATGTATTTAAAGTCACTAGCATAGATGATTAAACATTAGCATGTGGTTTAAGTTATCGGGTCCTCGAGGACAGTGTGCCTCCTTGTTTGTTGGGTTGAGGGTCTGGAACCTTGAATAAGGAAATAAAAGAAAAGAGTCAGAGTAGTATTGAAGGATTAGTTGAGGTAATGTGCTGCAGCATAAGCTCATTAGATCAATGCAACATCCAATCCTGAGTTGTCCACATCTTCGGAGTCCAGAGAGGTGAGGTAAATCTCCTGGACTAATCTCCGATGTGGAATGAAAGGAATATGGTTTAATGAGAAGAAATGGATTTTTTCTAGACTAATAAGTTTTGCCATCTTACCATACTTGTTTACTTCTCTCCTCTTTGTTACTTAATACTGCTAATCATTACCCTATGATTTCTGAAAATCCAACATGCATCAGTAACCCATCGCTCAGATTTTAAGCAACCTTCCAACTAGCCAAATAGTACCTGTTTTTATTTTACGATAATTGGTAGTCCTTTTCTGTCCTTTTCTTTCAAACTTGATCTACATGTCAAAGAATATAATGGGAAGTTTGCTATGTAAGCTTTAATTATGAATGGAAAACTGTAAGATGCTTTCTCTATAGAAATTTCATTGCTGTCTGTTTCTGAATGTTAGCTATTATTATTGGATAAGTTATTATCGAGTAACCAGATCCGGTGAAGGAGAGGATCCAACGACACAGAATCAGGGTCGTGACACTTGCCCATCTTGAATGATTTGATTCATGCATATCCACTCCGCCACTCCTTCCTCTACATGTACAATGGAAGAGACAATAATAACTATAGGGCACGTCACTTTATCAACATCGTGGCTTCGTCTCTATACTATATCTTCACTTTATCTTTTATATCCCCTCACCGTGAAGGATCATGTCCTTAATATCATAAGGATTGTACTGGAAAGGTTTGGGACATCAAACCTCCCAAAATAGGCTAGAGAGACATGAATCAAAATCATTATCGTAGACCGAGAAGCCGTCTTCGAAGACCTCTAAACACTCATCCATCATGTTCAAAAAGATGGATATGATGCACTTTTAGCAAGAACATTGCACAGACAGAAAGGCATATGTTTGAAAGCATACTTCCAAACGTACAAGTGAGGGCGGTCTTGTCTCAATATTATCGAATTGCTTATAAAATACAATCTTTCATATTTGCTTGCTTAAATCATTCTTGTTCTATAAATTGTGATTTTGGACGTCTGATTTCGTGTACAACCATGAGTTTGCCCCTTATTATGAAGTACATTAGAAAGTTAAAATAATCAAGATCATCTTATATAAATTTATTTGTCTTAAACACAGTCAATTAGCTTAGGTGTATAAAGGGATGAGATGGAGGAAGGGGATGGGCAAAGAAGATATCGCAAATATACGAGAAAGGAGGATGAAGATGAAATATAAAATAGACTAACATATAGTTACCGTAAGAACAACAATATTCACTTCTATGCACCATATATATTCTCTATGGGTAAAACGAGGCTATCTCTTCGAATGAGCTAACTTGGCTCCCACGTCCCATTTCCCTCATTTTTTTTATTTTTTTTGGAAAATACTTTCGTGGAAATTGATCACTATATCTCTATATTATGTCATCCAAGTTTCGTGCGAAACAGAGACTTCTACGGCTTCCATCCATCTAGACAATCATTTTTTAACGGACCCAGAATTGTTGAAATCGATCTCGTCTGGATAGAGGTTGTAGGGATCTCTGTTTCCTATGGAACTTGAATAACATAATATAGGGATATAGTGATGAAAATCCATGGAAATATTTTTCAAAAAAAATGAAAAATAATAATAATGAGACGGGTGGAACCAATTTAGCTCCCCAAGAAGCAGCACCATTTTACCCTATTCTCCATACAAACCTTTTGACATACACGACATGAGAAATCTGAATGAAACGGTTCAAAACAGAGCCAAATATATGTTTTTGGTAGATGATGGTAGATAATCCGAGTCGTAGAGAGGGGGAGGGATGATACAGATGTCAGGATTTAAATACAAAGCATGCATGGGTCTATATGCAATTCATTATTTTACAGGACTAGTATGTAAATATCCATTTTTAATTTTGCCTTGGAGGGAATGAGGCTTTAAACTTGATCAGCAGAAGCTTTCGGAGGGCGGCTATGACAGAATGGAAGATGGGCAGAAGGAGAACGTTGTTGAATGCGAGGCAGCAGAGCAACACCATCCCCTCTCTCTCTCCGCCGCCTTCCCTCGCTCAACCACGGTCCTCTTCCTCCTCCCTCAACCCACACTTTGCACAGGCGATCGGCTGGGAACGGCGCTAAGAGGAGGCAAGCCTCGGCGACGTCGACGCAACTCCTGCTGGAGGGTTCCGTGGCCGGAGGGGAGCTCGGGGGACGGGGAAAGGCGAGATCTTGACGTGCGTGGGGATGTGGGAGCCGATGGAGGGATTCCATTTCGTCAAGAAGTGAGGCCCAATCAAAGGCGTCGGACGGAGAATCAAATGACATACGTCAGATGGAGATCCGACGTCCGTCCAAAACCATGGCAGACGGTGCTGTCTACGGGGAGTTTAGGGTTTTTGCTTCTTTCGGCTCTTTATCTCGGGATTGCCGTTCAACCCCACCCGCTGGATAGCTCCGGCCACGTGTTGGATCGTCACTTCCTACTCTCTGCCTGTGGATCTCTTCAGATCGACGCGCGTCCTCGTGCTTGATGACTTCGAAGGCTCTGCTTACTCGCCGCACGATGCTTTTCTGAGAACGTTCTCTCGGTCGACGTCTTCGTGAGTTTTCTCAATCTGTTAATTCGAGTCAGGAATTCCCTTCATGTGCATATTCCGCTTGCAAAATTGTTTTTTTTTTCCAAAAAAGTTGTGTAAATATGGCGGTTGGCTCTTTTCTTTCGTTTCAGAATATCTAGATGTTGCTAAGATTTCAGATTTTTCATTTTGTTCCGAAAGTTGCAGTAGATTTATGGAATGAATTGAAGAGGGTTTCTAATTCTCTTTTTGAAGAGAGGAGATCTTTGAACGGAGCTCACACTCTGATAGCTGTCTTTTTTCTCCCACTTGTTCATGGAAACACCATCCATTTTTTTTTGTAAAATTGCAATTTCTCCGAAAGAGATAAAGGATTATGTGAACCCAGTATGTGTATTGGTGGGTGCTGCACCTGTGTTTGCAAGTCCTATGCTCGTTTTCAATTCTCCCCGCCAGGGTCCTCAAAAGAGAAACATTAAGAGTGAAATTCACATATTGGTTGTTGTAATAAAAAGCACTTCAATAGAGTTGATGTTGCCATGCCATCTTCATGGTACAATTTATTTGATTTTGTACTCAAATACGATGGACTGCATGATGCTCATGAAATTTCAAATTGGATGACCATTTCTGTTAATCGGATTTGGCATTCTTGGGTCATTTGATAAACAAAATGTGCATTTTGTAACCACTTATTTTGAATGGGGGTTTTCCTTTCAACATAGTCGTTGTCTTTTCTTAGTCGTTCTCAAATATTCAATGCATAACAAGATGTCATTTATCCCAAAAAATGAATTAATTCTAATTATTAAGAACGTACTCCCACTTGACAAGTCATAAACTTGTTCATTAGTCATTATGTGATTGCTTCCACTGTGTAATCCTCTTTTAATAATCACTATTTGTTATACTATATTGTTTTTCCAAACTTTTATATGCAGTGGTGTTTTCCTTTCTTAAATTGGGGAAAAACATTGTCATTTATATTGTCAACTGAATACTTTTGTATGCTTGGTTTTCTTCTAGAAGGCCTAAAGGACATCGGTTCATCGGCGTCGTGCATTTTGTTGCGTGGCTCCTCTTACAGTTTGAGGTATTTTGGCAAATTTTGTACATAGTTGTTATTTGTATTTACATCTTGATAGTTAGGCTCTTTGAAAGAGCTGTAGATCTATACGTTTGAAGTTATTGTCATGGTATACTTTGGCGATTACATTTCGTTTCTTGACATGATCCTGAATCCTTTTATATATTGATCATGTGGAATTTTCATATTCAATCTATAGATTCTATACTAGGCTCGGCCTTTGATGGGCTATCATTGAGTGGATGGTAGCTTGTCTTTTCGTTTTTTCAACACAAAGTTCATCATTTCTTTAGGGCTTGGCTACGAAACTTGTACTTGAGATAATTTTCTCTTGAAATTGACAATGACTTGCAGCATTTTATTTGCCAATTATTTTGTGGTTCATATTTTTTAATGTGCAAAATTCATCGCTGGAAATGGATAGGAATGAAAGTTTTCGAGTAATAGATAAGCATTACATTGACTCGAAAAAAAGATAAGCATTACAAAACTTTGAGATGACCTCAGATTTACTATGGTTGAAATGTCCTCCCATGACTCATGAGAATCTTTTATGGATAATGCGGAATAAAAAATGCAGAATAAAGGAAAATTGTTCATCATCAAAGTAGTAGCTATTTTCAAAATAATAACGGGTGGGTATCCATATCAAAATGTAGAATCGGAGATGATGATGCTCAAGTTATCAGTGAAAATTATAACAATTAAATTATTATTATTTGTGCTGTAAAATAAATGTGACAATTCCCTTTTTCATATGTTCTCAAAACTTGGCGAAAATATGTGATATCGGTAAAATCAACCTAAATGACTTGCAAAGATAAAAGGAAAATTTTCAGGTTAAAATAAAATCTTTCTTCTCTAGTTATAGAACTTAAGAAGATGGAATCTCTGTAAAACTGGAAGTAGCTTGAGAAGTAGTAAAGAAAATGAAAGTCATGTTGCAGGAAATGTCGAAGCACAATTTCCAATCGATGGTTGGATTATATATTTTTTAAATGATGTTCTTTATGTATTATATATAAAATAAATTATGACTTTTCTTACTGTAAACCCGTGGATTAATGGAGTAGCACTTAATTTTGGCTTGTCACTATATAAATGTTGTTTGTATGCGGAATATTTTGGCAAGAAGAATGTTCTAATAAAGGTGAGGCTAGCCTATTTATGAATTTCCTCGCTGTTTTCTACTTAGAAAAGTCAGCTTGCCATGTTTGTGGCCCACCTATGTCAATTTTATTTAGATTTGTTGTTAAGCTTAGGGAATATGAATATGTATAAAAATCTTCGAGATAAAATAATGCTTGATGAAAAAAAAAATAATTGAGTGTCCCCCTCATTTTTAGTTACTAAATGCAGGTTATATAAATACTTTTCACATTCACTTCTACAGAAGGAAACATTAGTCATCAGATTAATCATAAAGAAGGACCTTATGTTTTTTTCCTCAAATGTGGGCAGAATCATCATCCAATTGGATCTTTACTACGGTTGGTAGGAATAATGCCTAATCTTTCACTTCTATGAATATATGATACCAAGTATGAAGTATCAAGTATGATTAAATCTTTGTAAGGAAGATCTAATCTTAGGTGTTGATGATCTATACTCTATAGTGGGAGCCCTAAAAGGAATGCTTGATGAAACTAATAAAATTCTAGAAGCTTTTAGAACGACAAGCGGTCATTTACAAAATACCTATATGACTGATTCAATTGAGAATAATTAGAAAGTGGCAAAAGAATAATACACGATATAGTCTTAGGTGTCGACGGTCTATAGTGGGAGCCTAAGAAATGTTTGATGAAACTAAGCAAATTATAGAAGTTCTTGAATGGTAAGATATTATTTTCATGCATTTCCATCTTACTATATTTAATTGAGGTTATTTGAAAGTGACAAGAGAGTAATACACAATAAGATCCTCTTAGACGTCTGAGATTGATGGTTCAATTGTAGGAGATTTTAGTAATTCATATCGGGATCATGATATTATTGTTGAGCATAAAAGTAGAGTTATAGGAAGAATAAGTGACTTATGTTGAGATTCTTGTATCTCTTGTTCTTTATTTATATTTGTTATTTATCCAGTCTATCTTATGTAATTTCCCCATAGAGATTTTCTTCTATATAAGAGAGCTCTAGGGCTTCGAGGAATAATACTTTTCGTTTTCACAACTTTCCACATGGTATCAGAGCGACGGTCCTAGACCAGAGCCTGTGCCCTAGAGCCCGCCTCCACCAAAACGCTAGCGTGCATCCGTGCACCAGCCCAGCCGCTGCCCTCTGCGCCGTGCCTCCCAGCCGCGGGGTGCGGCACCACCGCCCAGCTGTGCGGCCGCCCAATACGCCTCCCGCGCCGTCCAGTTGCCCTAGCGCGCCTAGCGTGCCTCCCGCTCCGCCCGTGCTAGCAGTACTGCTGCCTTAGCGCGCCTCCCGTGCCATCAAGTCGCCCTCTAGCGGTGTGCGGCACCGCTGCCCAACCGCCTAGCCGTCCCTTCCGCGTCGTGCAGCCCGCTGCGTAATCTCAGCCTGCCGTGCCATCCTACGCTGTGACCACTGTAGTCTTGCTTTTGGGTTTCTAGGGTGTGACGTGATTATCTAAAACAACCTAGTTACCCCCGAAGGCGTCTCCAAGGAATGAAAGAGGTTGTAGTATGAGTCTACACCCATAACCATCTTCTTCTATGTTAGTGTAGACGCAAGTTCTTGTCGATAACCCAGTCTTGGAGATAGTTGTCATCATGTTCGACAACAAGCGTGACATTCCATCCATGGGTGCCTTCAAAGGTCCAACGCCCATAGTCAAGATGGATGGGACAAACTATGAACTGTGGGCTATGCAGTTTATGAGTTTAATGCAATGCGATGACAAGAAACACATCCTCACAGTGGAGGAGCCAAGTGACAAGACTGGGATAAATGCCTCATGAGAGGCAGATGATGCTTAGGCACGAGTATGGCTATCTGAGATTGTGTCACCAGGGATAGCCAATGATATTCTGAGTCAGCCTACTACGAAGGCTATGTGGGATCATGGTTTTAAAAAGTGCCGCCTCGAGGTGCAAAGGCGTACGCCTCGAGGCGAGGCGCGCCAACTTCGCCCTGAGGTGCACGCCTCGGGTTCTCTAGGTGGGGCGCGTGCCTTGACTTGGCTTGAGGCGCTCGAGGCGCGAGGCGGAGGCGTAAGCCTCGAGTCATGAGGCTTTTTTTACATTTTTTGTTGCACATAACCCTATTTTTTGTTAGCATTATATTTTTTATTTTTGTATTTTTGTTTCCATGTTAAACGTTGCATATTTCTATATATATAGCTCCATGCAAAGAGAAGAGATAGCTTGAAACAAGCGAAGTTTCATGATCTTGTATACATCTTATTCAATTTATCATACATGTACACATACTAGTTCTATTACACATATTTTTGTTTGAATTGTAATAAAATTTTATATTAGTTGCAAATTTGCAACTTGATGTTGTTGTTTGGTTGTATAAGTTGTGAACTTAGAATAGTTATCACATATAAGATATATGAAGTAATGTTGAAAAATAAACACGTGAAGACTGAAGTAAAATAATTATTACATTTTATTGTGAGTAGCTGAATACAAATAATATCATATGTAAAAAAAATCGCATATGACATGGCAGGAGGGGATGCATATGACAGTTCTCCAACTACGTCCAACAAGACAAATTGATTGGGATTCAAGGCATATTAATATTTTTTTATTCGCACTAAAGATTATGGTTTCTATTGTACTTTAGTATTAAGTATAGAATTTAGTTTAATACTCATATAGTCATTGAAGTTGGAATTGGAACTTGATATTCTGTATATTAGTGACTTAGTATTAGTTTTTTTGAACTTCAATGCTTTCATCGCTTATGTATTGTATCTTCTATTAGTTTTAAATTATTGTTGAATGTGTTTTTGGCAAAATGTAATAGTATTATATACTTTTTAAATGTATTTTGCTTTAATTTTATTTTTTTTCCAAAAAAATTGAGGCTTACGCCTCGACCGCCTCGAGGCTTACGCCTCGCCTCAATTTCAGAGAAAACGCCTCGGACCGCCTCGTGCTTTTTTGAACCTTGTGTGGGACATTCTAGCCGCTACATACTCTTCGGCAAAGAATGAGTTGAAGATACTGGAGCCCCAACACCTTATCTTCACATCGAAGCAGAACGGTCGTCCCCTTCATACCCTCTATACTTCTTTGAAGGGTATGTTTGAGAAGTTACATGGTTACATTCCCTTGACTGCTACGCCAAAGTAGCTCAAGGCATATAGAGACTCTGTGATGATTGGGGTCTTTCTAGCAGCTCTTGATCCTGAGTACGATGCTGCTCGAGCTCATATTCTTACTGATGCTACCATACCTCCAATGGAGGAGGCATATCGCATATTGAGTATGCTATTTATATCCTCCGGTGGTACCCTGCAGTCCCAGACATCTTCAGCTTTGGCTGCATCTCGTGGTAGGAAAAGCCCTACACCATATCGCGGTAGGGGGAGCTCTAGCCGTGGCAGAGGAGGGGGTGGTTGACCCCGTCAGCCTTGCACCTGTTGCCACAGATTTGGCCACTCTGAGGAAACTTGCTATTCTAAGCATGGGTTTCCTGCTTCGGCTCGGGTTGCAGAGCAGATACAACATGTTGGGAATAAGAGATTTGATGAACTTGTAGATCGACTCAGGGAGATTATGCCCACTGCTGGGTTGACCAGCTATCCTTCAGGATCCTCAGAGGTGGCTGCCTCAGCATCAACGTCTACATCAGGTATAACATATACCTTTACTACTTATTACATGATAGACTTGTCAGAATGGACCATGGATTCATGAGCATCCTATCATCTCTGTGGTGACAGAGGCCAGTTTAGTGTTTTTCGTCCGACTCAGCTTGGACGATCTGTTGTGATAACAGATGGGACACACTCTCCCATCACCGGTCAGAGGGAGGTGCTGTTGAGCCTTGGAAAGAGATTTCAGAATGCCCTTTACGCTCCTGAATTTTCTAGGAATCTACTTTCAATTAGTCAAATCACCAAGGATTTACATTGTTGTGCCATATTTGATCCATCTACTATTGTATTTCAGGATATACTAACGGGCAGGTGATTGGAACTAGCTGTGAGCAAGGGGGTTTCTACAGACTAGTGCAATCTCCTTATGCTGGTGCCTCTTCTCTTTGCACTGTATCTGTTTCTCCCTATATGTGGCATCTTCGATTTGGTCATCTTCCTCTGCAAAAGCTGTGTCACATTCTTCCACAGATTTCTCCTTGCTCTACCTTTCAGTGCGAGACCTGCCAGCTTAGGAAGTATCATCGCTCTACCTTTCAGAGTCGTCAGGGTCGGAATAGTCATAGTCTGTTTGAGTTAATTCATTTTGATATTTGGTGTCCCAGTCATGTCCCAGATCATCAAGGACATAGGTTTTATCTTGTTGCAGTTGATGAGTTTTCAAGGTTGTCTTGGGTTTTTCTTCTTAATAACAAGTCCGAGCTGGTCCTGTTATCCAGTCTTTTATTAATGAAATAAGGAACATTTTTCAGCAAAATCAAGTTTATGTGTCCCGATAATGCACTAGAGTTTTGCAGTACTTAGCTTTCCCAGTTCCTTAGATCTCATGGTATTGTTCATCAGACATCCTATACATATACTTTGCAACAGAATGGGGTGGCTGAACGGAAACACCGCCATCTTTTGGACGTTACCAGGACTCTTTTGATTCACAGTCGTGCCCCTCATTCATGCCCGTACTAGGAATCCTTTAGTCTGGGGGGTGCGGTTCTAAGTTTCTAACCACTTGCTACCTGGTAAATCGTATGCCCTTTTCAGTCTTAAGGGAGAAGATCCTGTTCTTGATTGCGTTTCCCGAGACGGATCTTTTCTCACTTACGCCTCGTGTTTTCGGTTCGGTTGCCTTTATTCATCAGATATCTCATGGTCTTGACAAACTCTCTCCCAGAGCCGTCAAATGTGTGTTCCTTGGGTATTTCAAGACCCAAAAGGGATATCGTTGCTTCGACCCGGTTCGACGAAGGTACTATGTCAGTGCAGATGTCACCTTCTTTAAGTCCATTTTGTACTTTTCTCCCACATGTGACAAGCTCATTCCTTCGGAGGATGGAGAAGAGGTCTATATGCGTCTACCTTCGATCTCCATTACACCGTCTCCTACATCGCCACCTCCTCCACCACCTCCTCCAACACCACCTCCACCGCCACCTCTACCATCACCCATTTTCTATCCGTAGGTTTACCAACGGCGGCCCCATGTTCATGTGCCTCCTCCATCATCGAACACGTCCAAGGTATGTTCTGAACATTCGAGTTCTTCTAATGGCGCTGATGATTTGCATGAACAGACCGCGGGACAGGAGGGCTTGGATGATACACTTTCTGCGCGTACTAACGATTTGGATGTACCTATTGCTCTTCGGAGGCAGAAGAGGGCATGCACTATGCATCCCCTTGCTTCACATGTTTCCTTGGAGCGTCTTTCCAAGGATTTTCAGAGGTTTGTTGTGGGCTTGTCTGTTGTGGAAATACCCCAGACCTATCAGGACGTGTTGCATAGCAGCTAGTGGCCTCTAGCCATGGAGGAAGAAATGGAAGCTTTACAGTCTCGTGGCACATGGAGTGTTGTACAGGCTCCATCAGATGCATCTGTTTTTGGCAACAAGTGGGTTTTTACTGTAAAACATCGTGCTGATGACACTGCGGATAGATATAAGGTCAGGTTAGTTGCTCGTGGATTCACCCAAACGTATGGGGTGGATTACCAGGACACATTCTCTCCAGTTGCACGTCACTCTACACTGAGGATTCGTCTTGTTGTTGTTGTGGTACGTGCCTGGTCGTTGTTTCAATTAGATGGGAAGAATGCATTCTTGTATGGTGATCTCCAGGAGGAAGTTTACATGCAGCAGCCACTGGGGTTTGCTGCTGAGGGGGAGTCTAGTATGGTTTGCCGACTTCACAAGGCTATATATGGCCTTAAGCAGAGTCCGAGGGCTTGGTTTCAGAAGCTCTCAGAGTTGATTGAACAGATTCGTCAGATCTACTGCAGATCATTCTCTTTTTATTGAGAGAACTCAAAAAGGTACCATTGTTATTCTAGTGTATGTTGATGATATCATTGTTACTGGCATCGATGAACATGGCATTCAGGCAGTTAAAGATTTTCTTGGACAACAGTTTGTAACCAAGGATCTTGGCAAACTTCCTTGGATTAGAGTTTGCAAGAAATCAGAAGGGCATGGTTATGACACAAAGGAAGTATGTTACTGATTTGCTATATGAGACATGCATGACTGGATGCAGACCTGCCACTACATCGATGGACCCTAATGCTAGGCGTTATGATGATGACTCTGAAGAGGTGGATAAAAGAAGATATAGAGAGCTGGTAGGGAAGTTGTTATATGTTACTGTTACCAGGTCTGATATATCATTTGCTGTAAGCAGAGTCGGCCAGTTTATGGAGCAGCCCAGACATGTTCACACGGATGCAACGTGTATGATTTTGATATCTGAAGTCTTCTCCGGGTGCAGGTCTGCTTTTCAGAAGAGATACGTCTCTTATTGTTTCTGGATGTGCAGATGCATATTATGCTGGGTGTCCCAAGGACATGAAGTTCACCTCAGGCTTCATTGTATTTGTTGGTAGCTCACCAGTTTCATGGAAAAATAAGAAATAAATAGTTGTTGCTCGGTCCAGCACTGAATTCGAATATAGAGCTATCACACAAGGGAGCACATAGATGATGTGGGTCAAGTCTGTTCTGACTAACATAACTATTGAGGTGCCTCTTCCTATGCACCTCAAATGTGATAATCAAGCGGCACTATTCATAGCTAACAATCCAGCCTTTCATGAGAGAACAAAACATTGAAGTCGATTGCCACTACACTCGTGATTTGATCCATAAGGGGATGATTTCCACTTCTCATGTTGCTTCAGGTGATCAGATTGCAGACATGTTTACTAAAGCTCTTGCGAGGGGTTCTTTTCACCGTTGTTCCAAGCTGAGCATGATAGACACCAGCTTGAGGTGGAGTGTTGAGATTCTTGTATCTCTTGTTCTTTATTTATATTTGTTATTTCTCTAATCTATCTTATGCAATTTTTCCGTAGAGCTTTTCTCCTATGTAAGAGAGCTCTAGTGCTTCGAAGAATAATACTTTTCATTTTCACAACTTTTCACAACTTACACCCATCTTTATGACAATGCAATATCGACTTTATTTTCTCATGGGGAATATGAAAATCGACATTATGTAGATAAGATCAACTTTTTTTGGTAAGTAAGTATTTCATGTATTCACTGTAAGAGAAGTTACAAAAAGGCAAAAAGGCACCCCCATCAATGGGAGCAATGACAGAGGAGGTTAACATGGCCCCAGGAGATCAAAAACTAAAGCCATGAATTACACCCCTAGAAGATGAGCAGTTTGAATAATCAAGTCTACAATCTTGTCGACTGACCGGGTGGTCCCCTGCGCCCACCTATTGTTTCTTTCATTCCAAATAAACCAGACGGTCGCAACAAGGAATAAGCAAAATCTTTCGCGATCCAAAGCCATAGAGATCGCACTGATCCGGTCCAGGGTATCACGAATAAGAATAAGGGGCAATAGAGGCATACCACGAAACGAGCAGGCACCCAACTAGACCGCCGCAACCATTGAGCAATTGAATAACAGGTGCTCGTGGGACTCCATTTCAACAGAGCAGAGGTAGCACAGAGAGGACATCCAGATACCGAAATTAGCGAGCCTATCCGTGATGGGGAGGCGCCCGATCATCGCCCTATAAAGGGTACATGAAAACTTTGGGGGTGTTCCCTTCGCACAGATGAGGGGTGCCCAAGGTGGGGGGTCAGCCCGATGTCGCCGTAGATCAACTGCATCAGAAAAGGAGAACCCTATGGGTTCCGAGACCATATGAAAGGAGAGGCGTTGTCGCTAATGGCACCTCGCAATACATCCCTGGTATTGAGAATCTCTTTCCAAATACGTGAGCACATTCTGTTTGGTTTCGCTTCCTAGAAAGAGCAATGGGATAAATATTTCCGCCTTATGAACATCGCCTAAATAGAGGAGTCCAATGAAAGGAGCCTCCGGTCCCAAGAAACAACCATGGCATCGTGCAAGGTGGCCAGAGATCTAAGGCCAAGTCCCCCTCCAATTTTGGAAGGCAGACCGTGGACCAGGCGATATCGTACCTGTCTTTCCCCCTAAGAAAATTTGCACACAGCCGGTTGATTCTACGGACAGAGCATAGGGGAGTAGATAACCTGTGGCCCGATATAGGGTGATTTGGGGAATCACGGACTGAAGCAACTGCAGACGGCTGGCAAGCGAGAGGGCCTTAGCCTTCCAGTCCCATAGAGTGGCTCTAATACTGTCCTCCAACGCCCTGGTATCAGAACTCCTCCCAGAGGAGGAGGCGAGGGGAAGCCCCAGGTATGAGGTCGGCAATGATTGCCGCAGCAAACCCATCTGTAAGGTAGTTGCGAAACCATTCGCTAAGTGCTTAGGGTGAAATAACTTGCTCTTTCTTGTGTTAAGTTCTAGCCCCGAGATCGCCTAGAAGGCGGATAGGATCTCCCTGACGGCTTGCAGTGTGCAAGCGGAGCCCTTGCAGAAGAAAAGTAAGTCGTCCGTATACAAGAGGTGCGTCGGGGCCGTGTGGTGGCCTCTTCCTATTGGCGCCAGCCGCCCGCTCGCCACTTAAAGATCCATAAGACAGGAGAGGGACTCCATCTCCGGGGAGAAAAGCAAGGGGCTCAACGGCCCCCCGCCTCATACCCCGTGTCTCCCTGAAGAGCCCATGAGGTGAGCCGTTAACGAGAATCGAGAAGAAGGTTGTTGTTATGCAGCCACAATCCAATCAATCCACGTGGTGCAAAACCCTATGGCCCTCAAGGCCTCAAGGATGAAGAAATGTTCAATGGAATCAAAGGCCTTCGAGAGATCCATCTTCAAACAAGCCTTATTGGAGCAAGAGCGCCTATCAAAACCTCACAACAGCTCCTGAGAAAGCCTTATTATCTCCAATAGACCTTCCCTTGATAAAGGCCGAATGGTTTATGGAGATCAGTTGTGGGAGAACCACCCCAAGACGGGTGGCCAGCAGCTTCGCGAACAATTTATAAGTTATATTATAACACGAGATGAGACGGAAGTCCCTCAACTCGCAAGGAGAAGAGACCTTGGGCACCAAGGTAAGGAATGTGTTATTCACCTGCCTAACCATGCTCCCCCCACTGTGGAGGAATTCCATAGCGAGGAAAACCTCACGCTTAACTATAGCCCAATGCCGCTTTAAGAACCCAGCGTTGAAACCATCAGGCCCATGAGCCTTGGTGGAAGGTATGGAGCAAATCACCCCCCCCCCCCCGATTTCATCCTCATTAAAAGGTTTGACCAAGCACCTTCTAGCATCATCGGACATGACCTACTTTGGGGACGGGGGATCAACTCTATTTGGTCTTGGCACCTCAGGGCAATCAATGCGCGGAAATGGGTCAGGGCCGCCGAGGAAACCTCCGTTGGTCTATCAATGACCACCCCTTGCCCGTCAATGAGATTGTGGATGAAATTCCTGGAAGCGCGCCTTTTGACGGAGAGATGGAAGAAATTGGTGTTACGGTCCCCAAGCTTAAGTCGGTTCACATGGCTCTTTTGCTTCCAGACGGATTCTAAGTTATATTCCAAAGCCTCCAAGTGAAGCTTTACGTCAGACTCAAGCATCGAGAGGATGGGATCCAGAGGGGAAGCTGAGAGAGCACCATTAACCGCATGTAAAAATTTTGTCACCAGATCGACCTCATAAAAAACATTTGCCTCTTTAACAGCCCAAGCCTTGAGGGTTGCTTTCACGTTCCTGAGCTTCTGGGTGAGGCGGAAAAGCGGGTTACCATTTACGTGGGAGTCCTAACCTCTATGGACAACCTCGAGATATACGAGCTTGTCGACCCAATAGTCAAAATATCTAAACGGTTTTGGACGGCTGGCAGTCCGGGTGAGCTCCACAGAGAGTAGGAGGTGGTCGCTCCAAGAGATGGGGAGTAAGAGAGCTTTGCCTGCGGGAAACAGGTAATCCAGGAGGAGTTGACGAGAGCGCGATTCAATCTTGCAGCGGCCCACGTGGGGCCAATAGAGGAGTTCGACTGGGACCACGTGTTTACAGAGGATTCGAGGTCGATAAGTTCACAAATGTCAATGTAGTTATTGAAGTCATCCAGATGTCCCTGATGTGGGGCACGACCTCCCTACTTCTCACATGCGAATCTGACCCCATTAAAGTCCCCAATAACTAGCCAAGGGTCTTGGATAGAGCTACTGCATTGATAGAGGTCCCATGGCTCCCGACGCTGGGAAGGACAGTTCGCGCCACAAACAACCTTCAAATTAAAAGTGAAACCTCCCATGTTTGAACAGGACATGGACAGAGCTTGCGGGGAGATCCCAAGGGGATACATCTCCATCATGTTGCCTTCCATAGGACATAAATTCTTCCCATCGATGTGTTATTTTGCGTGAACTCCCACCCGTCGGGGATTAGTTCCACAAATTTACTCCGATTCTCCGGTCTAACCTTGGTCTCAACCAGGCCGATTATTTCCGCATTTTTGTTTTGCAGGTCCCTCATGAGCATACGCAACTTGTGAGGCTTATTGAGCCCTCGGGTGTTACAAATTGTTACTGACATTAATCAACCAACGCAGAGGGCAACATTGACCCGGTGTTCCTCGCAGGGGCCTTTGGCGGCTTCTTCTTCCTAGGGTGGCAGATGTCCATGATGGATTAACCATCGACCCCGCATATCCCGCATATGGCTCACATACTGCTTCGGCATCTCCAACTTCCCAGTCCTCTCATTCATATGCTTCCGTAGATCTAACTCTTTCTCCATTCAATTATAAGAATATGACATGCATTTGTACACTATTGCAATGCATTGTACCATTGGCATTATATATATGCAATATTTATGTTTATCTCATGTATTGTTTGCATTAGTGTATGCAATGTATCGTCAAATATTTTAATATATGCCGATTGAGGTTTTGTCGATGTCGTGCATGTATGTGTAATGAAGTTTTTTTTATTATGAATCATCTAATATGTGGATTTTTTATGGTTAAATGTTTTTTGTGATTAAATGATAGGCAACTAAGCATATACTCAACCATCTAACATGAACCATTTTTCTTAGATCTTCTTTAACTCCACTTAAATACATAAATTCAGTATTAATGTTATTTTTAAATTAAAAAATAGATAATCGCGTAGAACCACACATACCCCGCATATGCCCCCGCATACCGCTTATTTAGTATTCAGTAGCTTGTCCGAACGCATATGCGTATCGCTTTCCTGAACCTTGGAATAAGGTGAACACCATGCCACATAAAAAATTGAAACATATTTATTAGTGTTAGAATACTCAGATGGATTTTTCCATAGAGCCCTCGGGTCTCTTATATAGGGAGAGAGCCCTTGGGTAAATTACATGAGAGATACATAAAGAAACTGAAATAATAAATAACATAGAAGACGAACAGCTATCTCTACACTCCCCCTCAAGATGGAGCATAGATATCTATCATGCTCAGCTTGGAAGAACATCTCTGGAAAGGTCCTCTGAGCAAAGGCTTAGTGAATATGTCCGCTGTCTGGTCCTCTGAACTGACGTGAGACGTGGAGATGAAGCCCTTCTGAATCATGTCCCTAGTGTAATGACAATCCACCTCGATGTGTTTTGTTCTTTCATGGAAGGCTGGATTGTTGGCAATAAATAATGCTGCCTGATTATCACATTGAAGGTTCATAGGCAAGGGAACATCAACATTCAGATCTTCTAAGACTGCTTTAACCCACATCATTTCTGTGCTTGCCTGTGCCATGGCTCTGTACTCGGATTCGGCACTGGATCTAGCCACAACAGTCTGCTTCTTGCTTTTCCAAGAGACTAAAGAGCTACCTATGAAGATAGCAAATCCAGAAGTAGACTTACGATCCCGTGGACATCCTGCATAATCTGCATCTGCACAGGCTGAAATAGACAGATCTGTACCTTTCTTGAATAGCAACCCTGTGCCTGGGGAAGACTTCAGATATCTCAATATCATGTACAAGGCATCCATATGTACTTGCCTCGGCTGCTCCATGAATTGACTCACCCGGTTTACTGCAAGGGCAATATCCGGTCGAGTTATAGTGATGTATAAGAGCTTACCCACCATCTCTCTGTACCTTCTCTTGTCCACCTCCTCAGTATCATCATCGTACAGCTTCATACTCGGGTCCATAGGTGTACTTGAAGGTCTGCATCCAGTCATTCCTGTTTCAACTAGCAAATCCGTGACATATTTTCTTTGAGTCATCACCATTCCTTGTGCATTTCTTGCAAATTCTATCCCCAAAAAATATCGTATTGTGCCTAGATCCTTTGTAATGAACTGGCTGCCCAACATAGACTTGGTTATCTCAACCCCCTGTGCATCATCTCCAGTAACCAATATGTCATCAACATATACCATAACAACAATGGTACCTCTAGGGGTCTTCCAGACGAACAATGAGTGGTCCGCATTTGATCTTCTGAACCCTTGTCGTTCAATAAGCTGGGAGAGCTTCTGGAACCATGCTCGAGGACTCTGTTTAAGGCCATAGATAGCCTTATGAAGTCTGCACACCTTCTGAGTCTCCCCCTCAGCAGCAAACCCAGGTGGCTGCTGCATGTAGACTTCCTCCTGGAGATCACCATACAAGAAAGCATTCTTAACATCAAGCTGGAATATGGTCCAGTCACGTACCACTGCAACCGAGAGAAGGATGCGAAGGGTAGAGTGTCTCGCCACCGGTGAAAAGGTGTCCAAATAATCTACCCCATATGTATGTGTAAAGCCTCTTGCTACGAGCCTGGCCTTGTATCTGTCAAGACGACCATCTGCATGATATTTGACCGTAAATACCCTGCAACTCACCACAGATGCACCTGGAGGAATAGGGACAAGAGACCAAGTCCCTCTAGACTGCAGGGCACACGTCTCCTCTTCCATTGCTAGATGCCAGCATTCAGTCTTCATGGCATCCTGATATGTTCGTGGAATCTCTACTGACGATACAGCAGCGGCAAACTTCTGGAAATCCCCAGCGAGACGATGAAAGGAGACATGAGAGGCCAGGGGATATGAGGCACACTGTCTTCGCTGCTTCCTATGAGCAATAGGCCGGTCCAAGTCATCCAAAACAGTGTTGACCGGGTGGTCCTCCTCCTGTGGTGAAGGCTCTTGCACAGGTGCATTATTTAACCCATCATTAGTGTTAACATCAGAACATACCTGAGGCGTGCTGGATGGTTGACACGTAGTTTGAGCAGGGCCTGTCCGTCTCGTGTAGAACTTATTGAAAGGGACAACTGGGGGTGGTGGCGGGGGTGGTGGTGGTGGTGGTGATGTTGGTGTTGGTGGAGTAGAAGATGGACCCAGGCTTGGAGGTGGTGGAACATAGACATTAGAATCTGATGATGTGGAGGAAACCAATCTGTCACCTGCAGGGGAGAAGTACATGACAGGTTCGAAAAATGTAACATCTGCACTCACATAGTACTTGTCATGGACAGGGTCATAGCAACGGTAACCTTTCTGTGTCCTGGAGTAACCCACAAAAACACACTTGATAGCCCTAGGGGAGAGCTTATCAAGCCCCGGAGATAAGCGGTGAACAAAAGCAACAGTGCCAAAAACCCGAGGTGTTAGTGTAAACAAATCTCTGTCAGGAAAAAAAACAGAGATTGGAGACTTTTCCCCAAGAACAGTTGTAGGCATTCGATTGACCAGATAGCACGCTGTAAGTATAGCATCCCCCCAAAAGGTTAATGGAGCACAACTCTGGATCAGTAATGTGCGAGCAATATCAAGAAAGTGTCGATGTTTTCGTTCTGCAACCCCATTTTGTTGAGAGGTGTAGGCACATGTGGTTTGGTGAACAATGCCTTTAGATGAAAGGAAGCTAGCAAGAGAGCGAGTGCAGAACTCCAATGCGTTGTCAGTACGCACATACTTAACAGTAGATGAAAAAACATTCTGGACTTCATTAATTAGATTTTGAAGAACATTTCCTCCTTCAGATTTATTTTTAAGAAGAAAAGTCCACGACACTCTAGAGAAATCATCAACCACAACTAAGTAGAACCTGTGCCCCTGATGATCCGGGACACGACTTGGACCCCAAATATCTATGTGAAATAATTCAAACGGGGAGCTACTGCTCCGACTCTGACGACCGGGGAAGCTAGACCGATGGTGCTTCCCTAACTGACATGCTTCACAACGAAAAGAGGAACTCGGGGAGATCTGAGGCAGGAGGTGACGCATCTTCTGTAGCGGCAGATGACCGAACCGGAGATGCCAGGTGTACGGAGATACGGAGGCCTGGGAATGCAAGGAGACGCCAGCGTAAGAGTTACGAACGAGACGATAGAGGCCATTGTGCTCAGAACCACAGCCAATCACCCTGCCCGTTAGTATGTCCTGAAAAATAACAGACGATGGATCAAAAATAGCACGACAGTGCAAATCACGTGTAATCTGGCTAATAGATAAGAGGTTCATAGAAAATTCCGGAGCATGTAGCACATTCTGTAAGTGCAAAGAGGGTAGCAAATCCGTCTCCCCCTGACCGATGATAGGAGAATGAGTGCCATCGGCAATGAGTACAGAGCGACCTGGCTGAACAGCTCTGTAGAACTGCAGGATGTCTTTGTCACGGCATAGATGATGGGTAGCTCCAGAGTCGACAATCCATCCTGTGAGGTCATGACTATGAAATGAGACTGAAGGACTACCTGAGGCACTAGCTGAGGCAGATGTACTAGCTGACGCCGAAGCCGCAACATCAGAAACGTCTGCACCTTCTGATGAGGATTGTGGCATAATATCATGAAGTCTTGCCACCAACTCTTCGAACCTGTGATCTGGAGTAGATGCTGGTGGACCCTGAACATGATCAGCTACTCGTGCAGAGGGAGGAAAGCCATGCTTGGAATAGCATGTATCCTCCGAATGACCGGTACGGCGACAGAATGAGCACGTAGAGCGTATGCGACCTCCGCGGCCACGTCCACCACTTCCCCTACCACGAAATGAGGACGAACCACCACGTCCCCTGGAAACTGCCATTGCTGACGGAGTCGCAGTTGCTGTATTGGACGGAACGGGTATACGACTGAGCCTCCTGTATATCTCTTCCATCGGTGGGATGGTGGCATCTGCTAGGATCTGAGCGCGTGCTGCCTCGTACTCCGGATCTAGGGCAGCGAGTAGTACGCCAACCATAGTGGCTTTACGGAACGTCTTCTGCTGTTCCGGTGTGGCTGTAAGGGGAATGGTGCTATAGAGCTTCTCGAACATGCCACGAAGCGACGTGTACAGGGAATGAAGAGGCTTCCCATTCTGCTTCGTGGTAAATATATCATGCTGCAACTGGAGCATCTTCGTCTCGTTGCGTACCTGAGAGTACGTCATCGCCAAAATATCCCACATCGCCTTAGCGGTGGGCTGGTGAAGGACATCATTCGCTATCTCCGTCGTGAGCGTACCTGAGAGCCACACCTTAGCGTACGCATCATCAGCCTCCCATGAGGCATAGATCCCTGTCTTCTCCGGCGGTTCATCCTCGGTAAGAATATGCTTCTTACCACACGACTTCATGAGACTGAGGAACTGCATCGCCCACAGTTCGTAGTTCGTCCCGTCCATTTTGACGATTGGTGCCGAACCTTTGAAGGCACCTATGGCAGGCATATCGAGCTTCTGATCTGACATAATGCCGGAGAAGAACAACTACTGATAGACCAAGAAAAGAACTGTCTACCAAGACCTCGTAGGATTCAAGTGCATAGGTAGACGATTATGCACTTGAATCGAGCATGATGCCGAGCGCTAGGGAGACGGCGGCACCTCGGCCACGAGTAGAGGCGTTGGAAGCCTCTACTTGAAGAAGACGGCGGCTGGGCGGCGCTGGGGGGTGCCAGAGGGCGGCACTGGGAGGGCCGGCGAAGGAGATGGGGCCGGCGAGAGGAGCTGGGCGGCGCTGGGGAACCCGGCGAAGGAGAGGTGGCAGCGGCGGGGTTCTCGGGGCCCGGGGAGGGGGGGGCGAAACCCTAGCCGGCGGCGGTAGAAAGAGGGGGGGGGGCGGCGGTGGAGAACCCTAGGTTAGGGTCATGGCTCTGATACCATGTTAGAATACTCAGATGGATTATTCCATAGAGCCCTCGGGTCTCTTATATAGGGAGAGAGCCCTTGGGTAAATTACATGAGAGATACATAAAGAAACTGAAATAACAAATAACATAGAAGACGAACAGCTATCTCTACTATTAGTTTGCACCATCATCTTGAAGAATGGTAGCAAGAGCTGTCAAGGCCTTTTTTAAACCAAAAGATTCTAAGGTCAAGGGTTGTTACCTACGTGGACGTTCCCACACGATCTCATGGTTATCTTCGACATCGAGCGCTTGTTCCTATAGAAGAAGTGACTATAAAGGAGGGATGAGAACTTAACAGAATGGATAAATGCATAGTGGTTTAGATTTCAGATAAATTGGCTTTATCACTTGGAAAATCCTTCTCATTACCCTTGGATACCTTGGAAGTTTAGTAGCCAACTTCTGGCGTCTTTGATGACCGCTTGATGACCTCAACTTTCTCAAGGGTGGCTGCTCAAGGATGGAAGTGTTAAGCAAAAGCTAGGGCAACCAAATGAGGGATTATGGCATCTCTTTATAGAATTTTGGTGGATTTTTAAGTGATGCCAAATTATAAATGGATCCATGATTTATTTTTTTTTTCAAAATATCGTAACTTTCTTTTTCGAACTCAAAATTGTGTAACCTCTATCCTTTACCTTGGATTGCCTTTGGTGATGGATAAATTACAATAGTTTGATTGCTTACCTTTTATTGAGAGAATGAGCTGACCTGCCATCTCTCTCTAGATTGGTGGTCGCCTAGTGTTGTTGAAGGTGGTTCTTTTGGCTATCCCAGTGTTTTTCCATGTCTATGTGTCTGTTGTCTATTGGGGTAAGGGGGAAGTTGTAGGTGCTTATGGGATACTTCTTCTGGACCATTTCGAAGAGTCACATGGGTGACTTTGGTAGGGTAGAAGACCCTGATACTTAACGAAGATGATGTTAGGTTGGGATATGGAGTTTGGAAGCAATGACTAGTGCTTTGTTGACGAAGTGTATGACCTACATCTAAGGTGGAGGGTCTGATTTGTTATACATGACGATGAACTCGATTTATGTTGTTTCGTTGGATCTCTCTTTGTAGGCTGTTGTTGTGTCTTTGCCTTCCAAATCCTGTAAGGGGATTTGATGGATGCTCCCTCACGTGGTTCATCTCATGAGCTCTGTTTTAGGGGATGTTTGTCAGTTTTTTTGGGACTGATGATTAGATAGGGTAGGGGGCATTTCGAGCTTGTTTCCCTTGCCTTTTCTCTTTGGCAGTTGATGCTTAATCTGTGAGGGGATATTGGGAAGGCAACAACTGGTCTCCACTCTTCCGTATTGATTTATTAGGTCAATATTTTACCGAGTTTCTCCATTGTTAGAGTTATTATACTAACAATTATGTTCGTAAACCCTTAAACCCTTCGGGTTCCGTATCCTTCATCCCTTCGGGTTCCGTAACCCCTCCGGGGTATTTATGTATTTTTCCTTCTATATTCTCTAGGGTTTTCTCTCTATATAAGAGACCCTAGCCCTATAGAACAGATATCTCATTTGTCTCTCTTCTCCATATGGTATCAGAGCAACGGTCCTAGATCGAGTTCTGACCTAAAATCCCCACCGCTACTTTCAAGCCTCGCAAAAGCCTGTGGGGGCCCTCTTCCCCGAACTAGGGCCCCGTGCAAGGCCCTCCAATCGCCTCCAGTGCAGCAGCTCGACCCCAAAGGAGCATCTCCAACACCTATTGGTGCTGCTGGAACCATCTACGGAGGCCCGCTAGTGCCGTCAGGAGGTCACGACCCTCCCACTAGCGTTGCCCAGCGCTTCCAGGAATCCAAATCTGCTGTTTGTTGAGGTTTTTCAACCCTCTTTCAAGGGCAAACGTGAGTTCTAGGAGATTTTCTAGCCCTTTTATGCATCCTTAGTTGATCACAAGATCTTTCTATTTTAAGACCACCATGGCGCATTCTTCTACCGAGACAAAGCCCTTGGCCACGAATATTATGGCAAAAGGCACTACTATCAAACTCAAGAGTACATAAAATTACGTGCTCTGGTCTCGATCTTTTATAGTATCTATTGATGGTCAGATGAAACTCTACATTTTGACTAAAGATCTTTTAGATGAAAATGACAAAGAGTACGACAACTGGCAGACAACCGACTACTTGGTTATCAACTGGATGACCAACAGTGTTGATGCTCACATGGCCTCAAATCTTCTTTACAAAAATACAACCAAGGAAATTTGGGAGGATCTCGAGTAAACATACTCCCAGAAGAAGGCAAAGTCACATCTTGCAGACATTTACATGCGAATCTGGTCGGCATCTCAAGGTGATTCCACCCTCATCGAGTACTACATGCATCTCTCCAGCCTGTACGAGGAGCTTGCAATATTCCAACCCTCATGTTGCACCAAACATATACTAGAGCGTTTTGACTGGCATGTATACTTCTTTCTTGATGGCCTACATTCTAGATACCATGCAGCAAAAGAGCAATTTCTTATATCAGACACACTGCCAACAATGAAGGCTATCTTTGGATGACTTGAGGAACTCGAGACATCGGTTGCCCAGCCTCCGTCTTACCTTCTATAGAGAACTTTGCATACATTGTCTCATCTGGGCGAGGAGGCAGATACGACTTACGAGGAGGACGCGGTCGTGATCCAAGTCGTGGTCGTGGACGGGAATCTGGACGAGGCTGTCACTTCGGCCGTGTCCGTGGGCGAGACTCTACTGCCCCATGCACTCACTGTGGTAGATGGAACCACCCGATTGAACGATGCTGGCAGAAGTTTTGCGCACCTTCTTATCACATCAATAATGCCTGTGAGGATGCCTATGATGTGGAAGAAGCACCACCTACAGTATTCTCCAGTGGCAAGACTGTTCATCTTAATGGCACAAATTACTCCCGTCTGATGCAGATCCTTTAGACTCCAGGGCCTACTACCACTAGTAACACTACTACTGCTGCTCTGGCTACTCCTTTAGGTACAATACCTAACTCTGCTGTCAGTCATGCTTCAGCTTGGATTATTGATTCTGATGCCTCTACTCATCTCACCGGAGAAGGTAGTCTGCTTACCTCTTCTGTACCATCTACCTCTGTGAAGTCAGTTTAAGTTGCTAATGGGACTCAATCACCGATTACTAATGTCAGAACTATGGATTTCTCTTCCAAGCTTCGACTTTCTGGGGTTCACCGTGCTCTCGATTTTCCTCTTAGCTTGCTATCAGTTCATAAGCTTTGTGTTGAGCTTCATTGCCATGTGATATTTGATGAGTCTTGTTATTTTCAGGACATTCAGGCGAGGCAGATTTTTGGTGGGTGTCATGAGAAAAACGACCTATATTATCTTGACATACCCTCGGATTCCAATTTTATTGGTGTTGCGTCCATCTCCGAAGATCCGCTTCTATGGCATCTACGCCTTGGGTATTCCTCTACCAATGCCATCTCCATGATGTTTCCTGAACTCTCTGCTCTGAAGCCCTTTCAGTGCGACGCGTGTAAGTTCGGGAAACACCATCGAGTTCCGTAACCTGTTCGTATTGAGTCTATTAGTACTGTTGCTTTTCATCTTGCTCATTGTGATGTTTGGGGACCTTGTCCGATCCACACATTAAGTGGTCATCGTTATTTTATAGTTTTTGTTGATGATTATAGTCGATCTTCTTAGCTATATCTATTAAAGGAGCATTCATAGAATAATCAAATTGTTTGAAAATTTCTTCAATATGTTAAAACCTTTTTCTAACATTGTTAAGATCATTCGTACTGACAATGTTCTTGAGTTAACCCAATAGGACTTGGCCTCTTTCTTTGCATCTCAGGGTACTGCTCACCAAACATCATGTCCATATACCTCACAACATAATGGTATAGCTGAGAGGAAACTCCGACACTTGCTAAATGTTGCCAGATCTCTTCTTAGTCAAAAGAATGTTCCTAAACATTATTGGGGAGATGCTATCCTTACTGCAGTTTATCTCATCAACCATGTTCCTTCATCTGTTTTAGAAGGGGCAACTCCATTTTCCTTACTTTACCTTACCGAGTCTTCTTTTCCCATGCCTCTGCGAATTTTTGGCTGTATTGCCTTTGTTCATAACTTTCATGTAGCTGACAAATTATCCTCTCATGCCATCAAATGTGTCTTTCTTGGGTACTCTCGTACCCAGAAAGGCTATCGTTGTTGTGATCCTGTTGGGTGTCGATACCATGTGTCTGCTGATGTCACTTTCTTTGAGCAAACAAGTTACTTCACACAGATTGTGAATGACATTCCTCTGGATCTCCCTCCTCCACCAATCGTCTATACTCGCCAGCGTACCTCTATACCTTCTACACCAATGTCTGTACGTTTGCCTGTCCCTTTTATGCATGATGATATGACTACTTCGACTGCTCCCATCACTGCTGCCCGGATGTACCCGAGGAACTTCCTATAGCTCTCCGCAAGCAAAAGGCAATGTACATATCATCCCATGTCAATTTTACTTATACAGATGGTTTATCTACCTGTGACGAGATTTGCATATGCTCTGAATGTTATTTCTGTTCCAAGAGATCATTTTAGTGCAATGTAGGATCATGGTTGGCGACAGGCCATGAATGAGGATATGGATGCACTTACCTCTCAAGACACGTGGGATCTTGTGCCGTGCGCCCCCTCGGGAGTTCAGGACACGTGGGATCTTGTGCCGTGCGCCCCCTCGGGAGTTCGCCTTGTGGCATGGGTCTTCATGACCAAACAATCGCCTGATGGTTCTATTGGCAGTTTGAGATTCAGACTTGTTGCTAAAGGTTTCACGCAAACCTTTGGAGTTGATTATTTTGAGACCTTCTCGCCCGTTGTTAGAATGGGGTCGATACGTAATATTCTCTCTGTTGCTGCTAACAAGGCTTGGCCCTTTTATCAACTTGATGTGAAGAACGGCTTTCTTTATGGTGATCTTGAGGATGAGGTCTACATGATGCAACCGTCGGGGTATGTAGTCGAGGTGGAACATGTATGTCTATTACGCACGACCATTTATGGCATGAAGCAGAGCCCCAAGGCATGGTTTGACAGGTTCACTACGGAGATCAACAAACTTGGTTTTCAGAGGGCCACATCTGTCTACTCTATCTTTGTTAGACGACCGTCTACTGGCACGCTCATTCTTGATGTCTATGTTGATGATATGGTTGTCACAAGAGATGTTGTAGATGACATTCAGGAGACCAAGACCTTCCTCCAGAAGGTCTTTGTCACGAAAGACCTCGGTCAACTTTGTTATTATCTTGATATCAAGATAATACACACGACAGAGGGGCTCCATCTTTCACAGAGGAAGTATTGCCTCGATATTTTGACCGAGGCAGGACTACTTGGATGCATGACATCTGGCATCCCTACAGAAGTGAGAAAATATTCAACATTTACTGATCCAGCTTTTGAGGATGCGACACGGTACAAAAGCTTAGTGGGAAATTTACTCTATCTCACTGTTACTAGGCCAGATATATCATATGCTGTGAGCATGGCCTCAAATTTCAACGAAATTCGGTCGAATTTCTGTCGAATATCGATATCCAGTCGAAATCGAAATTCGACCGAAATGACCGAAATATGAGGGTCCTAGTACAAAAAATGACCGAAATGATCAAAATTTCAATCGAAATTTGACCGAAATTCCATCGAAATTCTATTTTGATCGTCACCGAAGTGGTGACCGAAACCGACATTTAAGGCCTTGGCTGTGAGCAAAGCCAATAAGCATATGGAGAAGCCTCTTTACTGTCACTGACAGGATGTTCTTTTGATCCTTCGGTATTATGAAGGAATCTCTCGGACGTGGACTTTTCTATGTGGTGAATGGGCATACTAATATCTCCGCATATACAAATTCTGACTATGCTAGCTCTCCGGAGGACCGTCGATCCACTACAGGATACAACATATTTGTTGGGGTTAACCTTGTCACTTTTGGCGAAGCAAGAAGCAGACAGTGGTCTCCAGATCTAATGCAGAAGCAGAATACATGGCAATGGCTTCGGCCACCTGTGAGATCACATGGCTTGTCTCTTTCCTATACCATTATCAAAACTTGGCATGCCAGTCGTCACTCCTGTACCATTATACTGCGACAACAAGTCTGCCATGTACATTGCCACCAATCCAATTTTCCATGAGCGGACAAAACACATTGAAGTTGATTGCCATTTCATTCGTGATGCAGTAGAGGAAGACGAATCATCACTCCACACATCTCCATTGTACTTCAACTTGCATACATCTTTACAAAGGCTCTTCCAAGAAAGCACCGCATGTACTTAGTATCCAAGTTGGGCATGGTCGACAAATATGGTCCAACTTGAGGGAGAGAGTTAGTGTTATTATACTTACAATTATGTTCGTAACCCTTCGGATTCCATAACTTTTAAACCCTTCGGGTTCCGTAACTCCTCGGGGGTATTTATGTACTCTCTAGGGTTTTCTCTCTATATAAGAGACCCTGGCCCTATGGAATAGATATCTCATTTGTCTATCTTCTCCACTTCCCTCTTTTGGAAATACTACTAGTTCGCGAGGGTATTTTTGACACTTCTACTTAGCGATGATCTTTGATTCGGTGAGTGCCTCGAACTAGTTCAAGGACATATGGAGATAGAATATCCCACTACGGGTTCGAATTTTCATACGGTTGCTGAGAAGTGATCGTTTGATGACAAGTGAATGAGGAGTTAGGTTCTTCCATGGGATTGGCGACACATGTCAACGCTGCTTGGCAATAGAGAATGATGTCATATCTTCTTTGGTTCTATTACAACGGAAGGGTGGGCATCGTTGCCTGTTGAGTTGGTGACAAACTTTGATTGGGTTAGTTTGTTGCCTTTTGGGGAATCTCTGGACAAAATGGGGCATGTACCGAGGTTTGAGTGGAGGCGATTTTGTGGTTTATGTGGTTTGTGCAGAATGGGTTTATAGTCTGGGAGAAAGAATCTATGTGGAGAATGTTTTGGAGCATGCAAAAGGTCTAAGAACTTTTTGATCTTTATAATTATTATTTTTGGATAATGTGAATATATAGAAGTTCATGGGTGAGCATCTCCTCCGCATCACACCCTCTTTTTCCACAGAAAAAATTCAGAATTGCGTAAACTCAATTACGTTGCATTCAACCAAACAAAGTACTTTAAGTGAGCATACATTTGATATACTTTGATTCAATATAAATGGATTTGTTAGTGTATGCGTTATATGTAGAGATGGGCAATTGGATCCCGTCAGGGTCCAATTACCACATCCATAGGTTTAGTCCCACATCTACTATTAGTGGGGATGTCGGTCTGTCTTTGGGGTTATATAAGAAGCCCTATCCCTACCCATTGTATCAGTTGAGAGAGAGAGGTATAACTGAGTATCTGGCCTATTGAGAGACCGTCTCCCGTGGTTTCATTTCGCTTCTTATGGAGTAGGGTTCCACGTAAAATCCCTGTGTTCTTCCATGTTTTATATTTCTTTATCTCTGATATGCTTCGGCATTATCATTTATCAGATTCGATTTCGAGGATTTATTTATTTTACATTTGTGATTTGCTCGAGATTCGATTATCAGAGCAGTTCGATTATCAGATTTGTTCTTGAAATTTTATTCATATTGTTCAAATCTGAAGATTATTGTTGTCGAGTTCAAAGGAGTTCTAGGGCTCCTGAGGGAATCCTAGTCCATGATATTCATGGATTTCATATCAACCAACGTTATTGACCTTGAGGCCACGAAGATGCCAGGAGCTTTCACCTTACGCCTCCATCTCTCGTGAACTATGCTCCTCAGATATCCAGACCTGGGAGATGGGGGTTTCAAAGAACCTTAATTCTCGGGTTTCTCTACGAAACCCTAAACCCGATGTTCTACTCCGCCATCACCATTTGATTTGGGTTTACCAAACCCTAGCCGTATGTGGCGCACTCATCAACACTTTAGCTGGTGCAGGCCATCCAAGCCGATGCACTTCATCATGTGTAAGAACCCAAACCCAAACCCCAGGGCGCCATCACCCACACACGGTGCCCTTCTCCCTTGAGCGCACAATACAAGCAGGAGACATGAGCACCAGACAACCCAGAAGATCATTTCCATCAACATCTTCTAGCCCTCACTCTACACACGCACACATCAACAATCTCTGCTCCTAGCTGTGGCGACATGAGAGCCCAAGCATCCTCCAGGCGAAGGCCTAAACCCCTGCTCATGGCTTCGTAAACCAAATACACTGCACCGCATCTGACCAACTTCTCCTCCAACCCCAATACAATGCGGGTGTAACACTTCCAAGTGACGTCGTGCCTCCATCTCCAGGGCACTCAGTTGTTTCTAGTCATATGCCAGCAACCTAATCGAAGTTTCCTTCGATTTGATGATGACGACATCGGGTTCTCCGTTCGGGGAACCCTGACGCGTGTGAGATGGGAGAAGGGTCTTATACCTCTTATTAAAAAAGGGGGCAATAAAAGGGTTTCTAGGCCCTATTGGGGGAGGTAAGATGTATTACCCAATGAGCTGCTCCTGTATTGCCTAGAAAAAGGGATTGATTACAAAAAGAGAGAGAAACCCAAAGAAAAAAAGTAGGTTGAAAGTATGGGCCCAAGTGGGCCGTGGGTTGAGAAAAAGAAGAAAAAAGGAGAAGTTTTCGAAGAAAAAAGGCAATCATACATAGAAGAAAAAGGAAAAGCCAAAAAAGTTTGAGGCGGTTTTAAAAAAGATATTTGAGATTGTTTTTTTTTGTTTCCTCATCTTTAGATCTTCTCCCAACTTGGTTGATGTCATCTATTTCGATCAGTATGGGAGAAATGCGGAGTATTATGTAGAGTTCTAAAGTTCAGATTTAGATTTTACATTCGGATTGTTTCATAGAGTACAGTTCAAGGCACACATGTGTGCGTATATTATTTCGTAGGACCCCATACTTGATATGGCCATCTCATGGTTTTCATGTGATCCATAGGGACTTCAAAGTAGAGATCCTATTTTCGAAGCCATTGTAAGCTTAGGGTTTTCATGTGGATTCATAGGGACTCCAGATTAGAGATCTCATTCTCTGCGACAGTATGGGAGAGACCTAGTTCTCTTACGGGGAGACTTTCAGAATCCATTCTCTAGTACCCGTGGACTCCGACGAAGATGTTTCCACAGCTTTCTCCAGTTTGGCCCTTTAGAGAGATGAAGCAATTGCGGGCTAGAGTTCTCTAGGTGGAGACTCATTCAAGTTTCAGTGACTCTGACAAATGCAATACAAAGCACATATTCTCCGACGAGGAGACTTAGTCCAGTTCATACTCCAGCTTTTCTGTTTCTCCTCACCAGCACGTCATAATAAGCAATGTCCTCAGCATGCAACTGGTAGAGTATGCGTTGAGTTTTTGTTAGCAGTGTCTTGTAGTGTAAGTGAGCGATTTCTTTCTATTTATCCAAGCTGAGCATTGCATGCTCCAGTTTAAGGGGTGTGTTAGAGTATGCATCATATATAGAAATGGATAATTGGATACCTCCAGGGTTCAATTACCACATCTACAGGTTTAGTCCTACATCTACTGTTAATGGGACCTCGGTCTGTTTGTGGGGTTATATAAGCATAGTCGGCAATATCGCGATATATCTGCGATCTATCGGTATCGAAGAGATGTGGGTATCGATATTCATATATATCCTTTTCCAGGATATCGGTCGATATCTTATGAGATATCGGCGATATATCGCCATATCAAGCCATATCGCTCGAAATTGAATGTTTTCAGTATAAATTTTTTCTGATATCGGTCGATATCGTTGATATTTCGTCGATATCTATATATGTCAATGATATTACCATTGTAAGCTTGAGTTCACTACTTATTTTGCTACTCCTAGTATTAAAACACATCATTGTGCTACAGGCGGTGTATACGACGGTTCTTCGATTGGTGGACTTTGCCCTCTTTGGCAGTAGAGATGAAAACACGCTTAATGTTGATCAAGTTAGAATCACAGGTCCAGAATATATCCCAGTTTTCAGCTCAGCTGTCAACATTAACAACCAGCAATTTGTGTGATATCATGTGTGTTAGTATGTTAAATACACACCATTCTTGCATATAAATATGTATTTGTATGTTGAATATAATTTTAATAACTAGGATGATCTTAATTCATGAAAAGTTTCTTTTTACGCCATTTTCGATCAGGGGGACTAGTACGATATCGATATTCCCTACCTTGCCCTCCACAAAATTCTTGTTTCTAAACCCCTTATGACTAGGTAATCTCTTTTACAATATTGCATTAATATACAAATTTTCATTTATTTTTGTGAATAGATAAATCTTTTTACCAAAGAAACATTGTCTCATTAATCATTATGTACATTTTTTGACTTATCTCAACGCCATTCACGGTCATTCATGAACAAAATAGGTGTTCTAAGTGTGCTTAACGTAGCTACTCCAATTCCAATGTTTATTAATCACCAATCAACGTTAACAATGATGTGTTCGATATGATCGATATGTACGATATAAGGGTCATAGATGATATATATATGTCATCTAAGTGTATATTTATAAGTTATTTAACGTTATAAGAACTGGATTAAATCTATTTCCAATTTCTATAAGTCATCAATCAACATTTATAGTGATATGTTCGATATGATTGATATGTACAATATATGGGATATAAATGACCGATATGCGTGATATAAGCGTGTATTAATAAGTTATTTGTTGTTTTAATATCTTGATGATATTAATTTCTGAAAAAAATGACAAAAAATGACCTTTTTGAGCCATTTCCGACATTTCCACCGATATCGTCGATATATCGGCGATATATCCTGATATATCCTTTTCAGGGCGGACCGATATGATATCGATATTTCCCACCTTGTATATAAGAAGCTTTACACCTATTGTATCAGTTGAGAGAGAGTATCCGGTCTGTTGAGAGGCCTTCTCCTGTGGTTTCATCCTGCTTCTTATGGAGTAAGGTTCCACGTAAAATCCCGATATTCTTTCATATCCTATATTTTTTTATCTCCGATACACTTCCGCATTACCGTTTTCTATAGGATTGAAAGTTTGGGGATTTACACTGCCCCATTATACAAGTCTAACCATATGCTAAGTGGTCAAATGTCGCCATTCCACCCAAGTGAGGTCCTAGAAAAAGTCTGAAGGTCATCACAGTAGAGGACCTGTACCACTGCAGGTTAATGCTTCTCCGGAGAACAAGCCCCACTGCAGCAACTTCTTCTCCTGATCTGACAATCATCCAATTGTGCCACCACTAAGGCGTGTTGATGCCCTGAATGTGAATTCTTTTGTTAAGCCATCCGGCTATCCCATATCGCAGTTGCAAACTGCAAAAATATGGCACCTTCCATTTGCGGTCAGTAGACAATCATTGTCCGTCACAAACAACTTTGTGTTTGCATTTGCGGTAAATAGACAAAATCATTGTCCATCACAAACAACCCTGTGTTGGACGCACACTAGCACTTCACTCTTGAACAAAGAGATCCCTCAAATCAGCCACCAAGCGATGCCCTTCCTCACCCACCTCTCTCTCTCTCTCTCTCTCTCTTCTAATCACGTCTTTTTTTTCACTCATGGCTTCCTCCCCCACCCTCACTATCGATGGCTCACAGCAGTCCAGCTTTTATCCTCTTCGCCTCACTGGAAACTCCACATCTCCTTTAATGATCTCCCTGCTCTCCATCCCCAAAGACAGTTCTCTACCTTGTTTTTCCGTTTGTTAGATCAAATGTATGACTGCGATGTATCATGTAACATCCTTGTTTCAACACCTTTCTTACAGAGATGCCGATTTGTTTTTGATTTTATATGGTGGTTGGTTTAAATTAGTCTTTTAATTGTCGAGTTTAAGTCTGAAATACAAGTTCGTTTATGTTTGATGCATTCTTCATGTTGCATCTCATCTAATTAATTCAATTGAAGGCCTATTTGCCTTGTGAAATGCCAGTTATTTATGCCATTTAGTTGTTTTATTCTATTATGCAGCAGCTCGACAAAGATGGTATCCGCTTCAGGAAATGTTGACATGTCAGATGACAGGGATGTTGCTGGAGAGTTTTGTAGCACGGAGAAACACCAGGCTGACCACTGTAGGCAGGAAACACTGCAGGAATATGCAGAGCAAGTGACTGAGCAGCAGTATCCCCTGACGAGGCAACCCTCTATTTTATCACTTACCTTAGAGGAGATCCAGAACACAGTCTGTGAGCCTGGTAAGAACTTTGGATCCATGAACATGGATGAACTCCTCACCAACATTTGGACTGCAGAAGAAGGTACCTCTGTTGCAGCTTCTGTTGGTACGAGTGACCCAATTTTAGTCCCAAATCTCATTAGTAATGGGGCCAGCGGTTCTTCTACGGGTCTTTATCGACAGACATCACTTACATTACCAGCCCCTCTGTGTAAGAAAACGGTGGATGAAGTGTGGTCTCAGATTCACAAGGACCGACAAGAGCAGCAGCAGCAGCAGCAGCAGCAGGGTGGTTCACAAGAGCAATTTTCAAATTTTCAGCGGCAGGCAACATTGGGGGAAATGACCCTTGAAGATTTCCTGATAAAGGCTGGGGTTGTGCGTGAAAGTGGTGGGTATATCTCGTGTGCTTCTACTCAGTCTCTTCCACAGCAACAGACTCAACTACAGAATCAGTATGTGATGCCATACTCAGTGGGAGTGGGTTATGCGGACCCACACAGCATAGGAAGCAATGGAAATGGGTTATACATGAAATCACCATTCCAGCAGCAGCAACATGGAGGATTGGGTTTGGATGGATCGGTTTATGGGGCTGGAAAGAGTTGTAATGCTGGAGGTGGTGGCAGTGGTTACGGCCGCATGGGTTCACCTGCTAGCCCAGTTTCGTCGGATGGATTTGGAGGTGGGCAGGTGGACAACTCTGCAGGGCTATGGGGACATGACATGGGAGGTGGGGGTGCAAGGAGCGGTGAGAGGAAGCGAGGAGCTTTGGAGGGGGCAGTGGAGAAGGTGGTGGAGCGTCGGCAGAGAAGGATGATTAAAAACCGTGAATCTGCTGCTAGATCGCGGGCAAGGAAACAGGTTTGTGGTTATTTTTTATATTCACATTTTATAACTTTATTTATAACATGATGTTTTTTCCAATTTAATATATTTTATCTCGATTGTTACTGATGTGGATCAAATGAATCATCTAGAATAAATGGGCTATTATTTTTGTTATGAGTGATGGAAATCATTTGGGTAAATTTTTGATTATGTGTAGCTGGTACTGTTGGATATTATACTTGGGATCAAAAGATCTCGGGGTGTGGATTTTTTTAATGTCACCCCTATTAGTATGACATACACTCCACCATATTCGTCAAGTGGAAGGGAGGCAAATCCTAGCTGCATGTGTGTACTAGGACATCCCTTCCCATGGTTTTTCCCTTCAGTTGAGAAAAGATTTCCATGTATGTCTTCGTGTTTATGTGGTTTATTGCTCACATATTTTTTTAGATGGAGGCAAAGCCAATCAAATCAATGGTTGTGTATATTATACATTCTAAGGACATCCACAAATTTGGGTGTGTAATTTCCCATAATTATATCCTTGCCATTAAGGTTTCTGACATCAGAAAGAACGATTGTTTTGTGGACATCCTGATTTGACAAGGTTTGTGGTGTTTTCTTGAAGATTGTG
Source organism: Ottelia alismoides (assembly GCA_037367405.1). Classification (NCBI taxonomy): domain Eukaryota; kingdom Viridiplantae; phylum Streptophyta; class Magnoliopsida; order Alismatales; family Hydrocharitaceae; genus Ottelia; species Ottelia alismoides. Next base: position 92,060 of record JAZKJV010004942.1, on the reverse strand, counting down.
ATCGCTGTTTGACGAGGAATATTTCTCGTTGGGTCGTCATCTTGATGGATCAATAGCCAATACTAATAGATCCTTGTTGGATTTTTTTATGTGTTGCTCATGGGTTATTGATCAAGTGCTATTTGGAAAATTAGGGATTGGTTGTTGTTGTAGTATTTGGTTGTGCGCTACTTGAGTTGTAGATGGGTAGATGGATCACTCCAGGATCCATTTACCCCATCCATATGTTTAGTCCCACATCTACCAGTGGTGGGACTTGGAGACTCTGTAGAAGCTATATAAGGAGCTCCAGACCTCCTGTATCCATAGAGATAAGCAATAGAAGCATCAACCCTTTGAGGCGTTCTCCCGTGGTTTCATCCCTCTCCTTAGGGAGTAGGGTTCTACGTAAAAATCTCTGAGTTCTTCATGTTTTATCTTTCTAGTTCATGCTCTGTTTATTTATTTCGCTTCCGCATTCCTATTTTCCAACATGGTATCAGAGCGGGTCGATTCTCGAGGATTTCATGTTTTTCATTTGTTTGAGATTCGAGTTTTTGATGTGATTGAAGATTAATATTCATGAAATTCATGTTCAAGATCTGTTCAAGTTTGTCCATGAAATTCTAAGGTTTTTATCCAGGATCCCTAATCTATAGGAGCATCAAGCGTTCCTCCATCTCTGTGAAGGTGAACAGATTGCAACGACTTCTCTTCTGGTACAGATCCTCCAGCCGCGGTTTGAAGAAAAACTCTAGGCTCCTTGCGGGAGCCCTAGTACCCGCTGCACCTCCTTCCAGCGGTGCTGCACGCACCTCGAGCACCTGATGAATAGGACGAAGGTGATGCCGCCTTCATCTCCATCTCCGGGCGGCAATCCGAAGAAATCCTCCAGGCGGAATCAACCCCACGCAAAGCTGCCCTCCTTGCGCATCCGCAGCCTCTTCTCTCTGCTCTTGCGTGAACATGCGGCGAAGCTCCATCGGGAGTGCATCATCCAAGTCGAGACCCCCCAGTCAAGCCCTATCTTCATGGCTACCGGCAGAGCTTCACACAGGCGGCACAACAACATCTCCATGGCAAGCCCTAGCTGCAACGATCCAGGCCTCCCCCTTGTTGCCGTGCGGCACCGCATCAGGGGCGACATCGGCAGCCTTCCTCGCGCATGCACCTCTGGGCGGTGCTTCTCTCCAACTCGCGCAAGGCGACGTGATCCCCCTGATCGTATTCGCTTCTCCCCCTCGAGCGCAAGGTGGCGCGATGCCCTGCGCGCAATCCCCTTGCGCGCCTCTTCATTCCTGCTGGCGACGGAGTCCAACGAGCCCAAGCGGCGACTGCCTGGAGGCCATTCCTCTCCCAGCACCGCCGTAGGCAGCGCATACCTCTGGCGATGCCCTGCATCTTTCCACTAAGCAGCGGTGGGTTCCCATCGTGGGAACCCTAGGCTCGAAGGCCCGGTTTTTTTATAAAAAAGCAAAAATTGTAAGGCCCAGTTGGGCACCTGCTGCATTACAAAGTTTTTTTTGGAGCCCAACAGGGGGCTGATACAGGGTTTATAAAAAATTCAAAAAAAAAAGAAAGAAAGAAAAAAAAGAGAAAAGCTGTAAAAACATTGGCAACAACTTATTTAAAAAAATGTGATTTGAGAAAAGCCGAAAAAAGTGTAAGTTCGGCTAATTGATGTTTTGGTTTACATCTATGTTATTATCTTCTCTCAACTTGGTCGATGTTTGTCATTCTGACCAGTATGGTAGAAAGGAGGAGTATGTGTAGTCACGGGCCCAATTGTCAGATTCTTCAAATTCAGAGACCAGCCAGATTTCCAGACTCTACAGATGATCAGTTGTTCAGACTCGATGTTCAGATGTTTCCGAGTCCTCCGTTCAGACACGCACATGTATGCGGTCTTCTTTCAGATGAGCACATGGATGCCATCATTTGTCGTGGTCCCCATCATTCTTGTTTTGTTGGCTAGAGTTTTCAGGTGAGCCATAGGAACTTCAGAGTAGAGTACCATTCTCTGTTCCAGATAGGGGAGACCTAGTTCTCCGACGAGGAGACTTCTTCAGACTCCGTTCTCCAGCGACCGTTGACTCCGATGAGGATTGCACTCCACGACCTTTCAGTTTGGCCCTTTCCAGAGATAGAGCAGTTGTCTACATTATTGTGGCAGGCCAGAATACTCCAACGAGGAGACTCATTTCAGTTGCAGTGACTCTGACATGCGCAATACAGAGCATATGCTCTCCGACAAGGAGATTCAGTTGACTCACACTCCAACCCGTTCATCCTCCTCACCCGCACGGCATGAGAAACAACGTTCTCGACAGTAACCGACAGTTGTGCGCGTTGAGTTGATATTGTTTGTAGTGTCTTGTATTGTGAGTTGAGTTTCTTTTTGTTTGTCCAAGCTGAGCAATGCATGGTCTAGCTTGAGGGGGAGTGTTGGAGTATTTGGTTGTGCGCTACTTGAGTTGTAGATGGGTAAATGGATCACTCCAGGATCCATTTATCCCATCTATGTGTTTAGTCCCACATCTACCAATGGTGGGACTTGGAGGCTCTGTGGAAATTATATAAGGAGCCTCATACCTCCTGTATCCATAGAGAAAAGCAATAGAAGTATCAGCCCTCTGAGGCATTCTCCCGTGGTTTCATCCCGCTCCTTACGGAGTAGGGTTCCACGTAAAAATCTCTGAGTTCGTCATGTTTTATCTTTCTAGTTCATGCTTTGTTTATCAATTTCGCTTCCGCATTCCTATTTGCTAACAGTTGCGATCGATTAGTCTCCTTGTTTCGTTTGATCATTATCAGAGGTAATTGATCAAGCATCTATGCTTGATCGTTTATCCCCAATCAGTATTGAATGTTGTTTGGATTTGGATGTGTCTAGCTCAGTGCTCCAAATATGATTAATCACTTAGTGTATTGTAGGCATCTGGTAGATGTCCTCACCCCATTTGGTCAATCACCTTGTACATCTGATCTGTTATGTTCTGATCAATCGTATTCTCCAGTGTGATGGATTAAACATTGCATCGAAGAGGTGGACAACCACAACATATATATACCGATGAACGCAAGGTCGAGATACCTCGTTTGTGAAGGTATCCGATAAATTGAGTGTGCAAATTTCCTCTACAATCCTGACCAAGGAGAAGTATCTCTTTTGGATTGTTGCAGCTAAGTTGGGTATCGTTGGCTAGGGGCGCATTGCATATCTTCCAAACATGAAGAAAGGTCCTAAGGAAGACGGTCCTGCTTGGAAGCAATTGTATGTTGAGGATTATCTAGTGAACCTTGGATCACGATTTCATATCTATGAAGTTGCAATCTCTTATCCTTGGGAAGAAAAATGCACATCTCATGTAGAATATTTGTTAGTTTGTTCGGCCAGGAGTTGATAATTTATCAATTCTCTCGTGAGAAAATGATATGAGACATGGGGAGGTATCTACGACAAGCTTTTATGAGACAAGAGGTCATCTCATCTACAAACTTGGAGGAATTGACAAGCGTGTCATTGAAAGGTTCGAGAAGGAGGCTGCGGAAATGAACAAGAGGTCCTTCAAGTATGCCTGGGTCCTTGACAAATTGAAAGCTGAGCGTGAGCGTGGTATCACCATTGATATTGCTCTGATACCATGTTGAGAAGCGGAATGGATGAGATGTTTATTCCATAGAGGTAGGGTCTCTTATATAGAGAGAAAACCCTAACGAGTACAAAGGTTACGGAACCCGAAGGGTCACTGGAGGTTACGGAACTTGAAGGGCCACAGAAGGTTACGGAAGCCGAAGGGTCATCGGGGGTTACAGAACCCGAAGGGTTACAAATATAGATGTAAATATAATAACTCTAACACTCCCCCTCAAGCTGGAGCTGAGAAAGCTGCAGCTTGTAACTAAAAGAAAAAGTATGCACCACATATGCACCACATCTTCACACGATGCACCATAAGAATATATGTCCGCTGCTGGTAGAAGACCTCGCTCGAGGACGGGTCTGTGGCTTTCAGGTCACCGGAACGTATCTCTGTCATGCCTGTAGAGTCACTGCAATATCAGGTTACCGGAACGTATCTCTGTCGTGCCTGCAGGTCACCGGAACATATCTCTGTCGTGCCTGGAGAGTAATCACTGTAGAAGAAGTCCAGTGCGGAGTAGTATTCGGGTCGTAAAAGAAGAATTATACGCCCTGACGAAGAAGTCGATGCTCGGTGAAGACGGATAATATTGGGAGAAATAAGTCGTGGTGAAGTAAGGGTTGTTGGAGAGGAGGGGCTCCAAGTGGTGCCGACGACTGGGAGATGTGGCTGGAGCTGCTGGAGCCTCGGGCGGCGCTTTAGGTGTTGCTGGTAATGCTGGAGACTTGGACTGCCTTGCGTGAGACCATGGTATACACGGGCGATGCAGGAGGTCCAGCCCTCTCTCCTTGCCGGTGGAGAGAGGGCTGGTGGTGGCGACGAATTTAGGGTATTAGGCTTTGGTCTAGGATCGTTGCTCTGATACCATGTTGAGAAGAGAGATGAATGGGATGAGATGTTTATTCCATAGAGGTAGGGTCTCTTATATAGAGAGAAAACCCTAAAGAGTACAAAGGTTACGGAACCCGAAGGGTCACTGGAGGTTACGGAACTTGAAGGGCCACAGAAGGTTACGGAAGCCGAAGGGTCATCGGGGGTTACAGAACCCGAAGGGTTACAAATATAGATGTAAATATAATAACTCTAACAGTTACGATGGTGATAAGATTGGGAATCCACGAATGGCCACTAGCGTCATTGAGATTTAATCTTTTATGCTGACTAGCTTCCCTCCTCAAGAGGAGGTGTAATACTAGATCGAGATCGAGGACAATTGGCATGTGATGAGGGTCAAGTTTGTCATCTGTTCAGGTTGCTTATGTAGGACATAATGCATTTACAGCTAGTCAGTGGTCGGAGCAACAAGAGCTTGAAGTGGGGGTATGGTAAGAAATGCATACATAAGCCTGGTCACTTGGTTGATAATTGTTGAGAGCTTCACATAAAGAAGAAAACTTGGAGTTCAATGTTGAGACAAAAATCCCATGGTAAACTCCAATTCAACATGAGCCACTAGAGGATAAGTGGCACATTTACGACGCGGCTTCCTCAAGGCAATAGGTACATGTAGATCATCATCCTCTTTGTCCTCTATTATCACCTCCTCCTGTCTAGTATCCTAGGGTACACACATATCACTACTGACATTAGTAGAAACAATTTGTTCATTACATACCTAAGGCGTGCTAGATGGCGAGGAAGGCGCATGAGCAGAAGGGCAAGTGGAGGACCTGCGAACGTAGAAACGTGGCAGGGACTGTGTCAGGGTAGACAGAGGTGGAGATGACTATGACTCAACATGAGGTGGTAGTGGTGGAGATAATGGAGATAGTAGAACAAAAATATCCTCTCCAGAGTCGGAGTTAGACAACATGCCACCTGTAGGAGAAAAATACATAATAGTCTCAAAAAATGTGACATCAACACTCACATAATATTTTCTTCCTGCAGGATCAAAACATCTATACCCTTTTTGGATACGAGAATAGCCAACAAACACACATTTGACAGCTCTTGGAGAGAGTTTGTCATGACCAGGAGTAAAATTGTGGATAAATGCCACAGATCCAAAAACCTTGGGAGTAAGGGAGAATATGTCCTCAGGAAACACAATCAAGAGAAACCTTTTCTCCAAGGACCGTGGAAGGTATGCGGTTCACAAGGTAACAAGCAGCGAGAACTGCATCACCTTGAAAGGAATGAGGAGCTCGACTCTGAATCAAAAGAGTCCGCGTGGCATCAAGAAGATGATGGTGTTTGCGTTCAACAACACATGGATGCAAAAAATGGTCTAAACGACCTTTTAAACGCATGCGGTACTCGATCACATCATTTAATAAAAAACGGATCCGTAAACGGGTGAGCCGCATAGACGGCCTTAAACGACCGTTTAATTGACCTTTTAAACGACCTTTTAAGAATACGGATCTACTTTCTTCAAAAGATCACCATTATCCATGACTTTTTGGATTCATGCTATGAATTATGATTGCTTATGTTGTCTATTTTGATATTTGGGTATGAATTCTAGTTATTTATGTTATCTATTTTGACATTTGGATGATACATTCCTTGAGTTTGACAATATTTGATATGTATTGTGAATCTATGATTATATTTTTCTTATTTATTTATACTTTTTTATTAGTTATATATATGTAATAATTTTTTATTAATTAAAAATGTAAAACCGCAAAATCCGTTTATTTCCGTTTAAACTCCCGCATACCGTTCAATCGGTAATCAATGACCCTACCGACTGAATACCGTATACCGCTTTTTGCAACCTTGGCAACACCATTCTGCTGCGAAGTGTAAGCACAAGAAGTCTGATGAACAATACCAAGAGATCTTAGAAATCAAACAACTATAATGTGAAAAACTACAAGGCATTGTCAGTGCGAATACACTTCACATTAGCAGAAAAAATATTTTTTATTTCAATAAGAAACGATTTAATGACAGGACCAACGTCGGACTTATTCTTTAACAAGATGACCCAAGATAATCTAGAAAATCATACACATCAACCATATAGAAACGATGTCCCTGATGATCGGGAACACAACTAGGATCCCAAATATCAAAATGAAACAACTCAAATGACTGACTACTATGATGACTCTGGTGACTCGGAAAAGAAGACTGATAGTGCTTCCCAAGCTCGCATGCCTCACACTCCAAGGTGGTGTGAGTAAAGATCTGAGGGGGAACATGCCACAACTTCTGCAGAGGAAGGTGTGCAAAGCGAAGATGCCACATGTAAGGAGAAACATATCCATAGGGAATGGTAGCAACCACAACACACGGAGGCTGGACAAGTCTGTAAAGTCCTCTCACGGCCACATCCAATCATCATGGCCGTGACTATGTCCTGAAACACAAGAGAAGATGGATCAATTATGGCACGACAATGTAAATCTTTTGTAATTTGGCTAATAGACAAAAGATTCATCTGAAATATAGGAGCATCTAAGACATTCTGCAGGCGCATCGAGGGAGCTAGGACAATCTCCTCTTGACCAACAATGGGTAAATTACCCCATTAGCAATCATCACTGATCTACTAGGAGGGATAGACTTGTAAGGACTGAACTGTGCTCGATCCCCACACATATGATGCGATGCTCAGAAGTCCATGATCCAATCAGTCGAATCTGAACTGCTACAACTGGTAAGTGCATAAGCAAGGTTTAAAAAAGCGTGAGGCGGCTCGAGGCGTTTTCTCTAAAATTGAGGCGAGGCGTAAGCCTCAAGGCAGTCGAGGCGTAAGTCTCAATTTTTTTTGGAAAAAAAATAAAATTAAAGCAAAATACATTTAAAAAGTATATAATACTATTACATTTTGCCAAAAACACATTCAGGAATAATTTAAAACTAGTAAAAGATACAATACATAAGCGATGAAGGCATTGAAGTTCAAAAAAAACTAATACTAAGTCACTAATATACAGAATATCAAGTTCCAATTCCAACTTCAATGACTATATGAGTACTAAACTAAAGTCTATACTTAATACTAAAGTACAATAGAAATCATAATCTTTAGTGCGAATAAAAAAATATTAATATGCCTTGAATCCCAATCAATTTGTCTTGTTGGACGTAGTTGGAGAACTGTCACATGTCATATGTATTCAGCTCCTCACAATAAAATGTAATAATTATTTTACTTCAGTCTTCACGTGTTTATTTTTCAACATTACTTAATATTTCATATATGTGATAACTATTCTAAGTTCAGAACGTATACAACCAAACAACAACATCAAGTTGCAAACTTGCAACTAATATAAAATTCTATTACAATTCAAACAAAAATATGTGTAATAGAACTAGTATGTGTAGATGTATGATAAATTGAATAAGATGTATACAAGATCATGAAACTTCGCTTGTTTCAAGCTATCTCTTCTCTTTGCATGGAGCTATATATATATATAGAAATATGCAATGTTTAACATGGAAACAAAAATACAAAAATAAAAAATATAATGTTAACAAAAAAAGGGTTATGTGTAATAAAAAATGTAAAAAAGTCTCATGACTCGAGGCTTACGCCTCCGCCTCGCCTTGAGCGCCTCAGGCGAGGCTGAGGCGTACGCCCCTAAGTCTGTACCTGAGGCGTGCGCCTCGGGGCGCTGTAGGCCCGCCTCGCCTTGAGGCGTACGCCTTTGTGCCTCGAGGCGCCGCCTTTTAAAACCATGTGCATAAGCAATAAGTGACAAACTCGTAGAAGCTCCGACAACAACTGCGACATCTGAAGATCCTGCAACTGAAGTGGTTGGTGTAGTCATCATCTCACTCAATCTAGAAACAATATCATTAAACCACGCATCATGAGACGAGGCTGGAGAAGGCTTTGTCTGCTCAGCAACACGGCCAGATACAAGATACCCATGCTTTAGATAGCATGTCTCCTCCGAATGAGCTAGACGGTGACAATATGAGCATGGACCACACTGACGTCCTCCACCTCGACCACGAGATCCTCGCCCGCGAAACTGTGAAGTACCCCCTCTGCCGCAAGAAGTTGCCCTAGCAGAGGGAGTCTGGGCCGTGGTAGTAAATGACGTAGTGATCCTGCTCATCCTCTTGTAGACCTCCTCTATTCGAGGTATCGTCTCTCCAATAAGTAGTTGAGTACGCGCTACATCATACTCAGAGTCAAGAGATGACAGAAAGACTCTTGTCATTGTGGCATTCTGGTATGCATGCTTCTGCTCAGTGTTGATAGTAATAGGCATAAAGCTATGCAGACGCTCAAACATGCCTCACATATACGAGAAGTGAGCATGAAGAGGTCGACCATTCTGCTTGGTCGAAAATATTTCATACTGTAACAGTAGAACCTGCTTTTATTTTTAGCTTGCTCATATGTGGCTACTAAGATGTCCGATATAGCCTTGGTTGTGGGTTGATTGACAATGTCATTGGCAATCTCCGTGGTGAGTGTCCTGGAGAGCCAAATCCGTGCATAGGCATCATCTTGCTTCCAAAAAGTATTAGCCCCAGTCTTTTCTATCAGCTCGGAATCCGTCAGAATTTGCTCCTTGTTATGGCACTGCATAAGGATGTGAAACTACATAGGCCACAACTCGTAGTTGGTCCCATCCATTTTTACGTTGGGAGTCGGGCTCCTGAAGGCACCAGACGATGAAAAGACGTCACCCTTGTTCTTTGACATGATAATAAGAATGTCGAACAAAATAAATCCAGACAAGACTGGGTAGAAGACGACTCTAAGCGAGTCTACACAATCATATGGAGGAGTGGTTGTATATGTAGACTCATACAACCATCCTCTTCAATCCGTGTTGAAGTTTAGGACCAGAAAACATGATTTATGTGTTCGAAATCACGATGCCCGGTCGAAATTAAAACGTATGCAACTTCAATAGTGGCCGAACGGCGGCCCTATGAAGGCGGAGAAGCCCATCAAGCACATGGTGGTAGTCGGCCGGAGGTGGGGCAACGACCTATGCCTCGGGACCGCCGCAACGATGGCCTGCCAGCCTGCAAGAAGTCCACAAGGCTGTGGCCCGCAACAGTACGGACAGTTGGTCAGACGACTGCTGCAGGCGAACGGTGGTACAAATGGCAGGTGGCGACGGGCTGGAGAGCCAAGCGGCGGAGGGGGGGGGTAGGGTTAGTGAATTTGTGGGATACGGGAATCCCGGTCTAGGACCGTTGGTTTGATACCATGTTGGAAGAATGGAATGACTTGTTATTGAAGAGACTTTATGGCTTTCTTATATAGGAGAAAAGCCCTGGGTTAATTACATAAGAGGTAGCTAAAATTATCTTGTGAACATAGTGACATTAGGATTTAGGATTATATATAATTTGATTTATGTTGTATTGATCATTGTTATTTTACTTATTTCCATGGTGTATTATCAATGGTTTTCATACACATCTTTGATGGCATTATATATGTTAAAGGCGACTTTATGTTTTATTTTATTTAGTTGTAACCCCTTGGGGCTCTTTATGTGATTTCCTGTTTATGAGTGCTCTAGGATTTCAACCTAGATAATAACACCTAGACCTCTTGAATAAATCATATCATTGTGTTCCCTTCTTTTTCTCCACATGGTATCCAAGAAACGATCCTAGACTGGTGTTCTAACGTTGATCTTACCGCCACCACAAACCCCTTGTTGTTCGTCCGCGGAGATGCTCTTACGCAGGCCGCCCTCTCCCCACCTCCATTAACCATGCCCTACACAAGGTACTTGAGGACCTGCTGGTGCCCTAGCATCGTCGCGCGCCTCTGCCCAGTGCCATAGCACCGTTGCACGCCTCCGCCAGGCAGCCTTGTGCCGGTGCTCTAGACCCTCCGCTTCCACCAGGGATTTGGCCCTTTATGAGGCTATGTCAGGAGTTGCTGCTCTTCCGCCAGGCGGTGGCGCTCCGCCGTAAGGCACTATTGGTGCCCTACCTCCACCTCGAGTCTCTTCGAGGAGGTCCTGTGCCCCTAAGAGGCACCTGCAATACCCTAAAATCCTCGCTAAGATGGCCCACACCTTCATCAAGGCTACTATAGCCCCTGCTTGGGCTTGCTCGACGGAGGCATTCTACGTCTCACGCGACGTTGATTTATCGCATCACAACCATAGTTCGTTGCTACGGTGACCTGAAAGGCTAAAACAATGACTTGATGTGACACATATGCTTGATTAAAGCAACATATCATCTTCTTGTGTCACTTTTTCTTGACCTTCGTGACCACGATGATGTCTTTTAGGACCAAGCCCATGTACTCGACTTATTTTGTGATGGTGCGGGGCATCTCTATCAAATTGAAGGACACAAAAAGCTATATGCTCTGATCTCGTTCATTCAAGGTGTCTATCAGTGGTCAGCACAAGCATCATATCCGCACCAAGGATCCGCTCAAGGAGACAAACAAGGAATATGGCACCTAGCATGTAGACAATTGCCAAGTTATCGTGTGGATGGCCAACAACGTCGATCCAAACATTGCGGCCAATCTTCTCTCCAAGGATCCTGCCAAGGTGATGAGGGAGAATCTGTAACGAACCTGCTCCCAGAAGACAACAAAGTCTTGACTCCAATATTTGCGTGCGAATTTGGTCAGCTACTTGGGGAGAGTCGATTCTTGTTGAGTATTACATGCTGCTGACTAGTCTTTTTGAGGAGCTCCTGATTTTCCAATCAACATGTTGTGATCAACAAGTAGGAGAGCGATCTGAATGGCAGGTCTACCGATTCTTCTCTGGACTCATCCATGATACAAACCTATGAAGGGTCAGTTTCTGACGGTTGACGCCTTGCCATCGATTTAGACCATCTTCGATCGTTTGCAGGAACTCGAGACGATTTGTTGAGCGTCTTTCCACTATACCATTTACAGAGTCTACTGCTCATTATGCATCGTCAGGGAACATAGGATGACATGGCTTCCGGGGAGGACGAGGTCATGACTTTGGTCGCGGTCGTGGTCGTGGTTGTGGCCGCGAATCAAGGTGTGGACTGACTTTGGTTGTGGCCGTGAGCGTGATTCAACTACTTCTTGGTATCTAGCGCGCATACGTTGTGTATGCCGAAACCACCCATCTGGTTGTGCTGGGTAAAGTTTAGCATACAACCTAATGCCAACAATGTATATGAGACAACCTTGTATGAGTCATCATATGATACACCAAAGGACACGTACGATCAACACTCTAGTAGAACTCAAGCACCTTTTACTTCTTCAGAATGCATACGTTTGAGGCAGCTCCTGCAGAATTCCAGCATCTCCACTAATGACAGTACTACATCTGCTCCCACTGCTAATTCGGCTACAACTTCAGGTACAATAGCCAACTCTGTTTCTGCTTCTGACCCTGCATGGATTATTGACTCGGGGGCATCCACACATTTGACGGGAAAATGTTGTCTACTTACCTTTTCTCAACCATCAACTTCTGTACAGACGGTTCAGGTTGCTAATAGGGCTCGTTCCCTTGTCATTGTTATCGGTATTGTAAAGTTCTCCTCTAAACTCCGGCTAACTGGAGTACATTGTGCTCCGGTTTTTCCTCTTAGTCTATTATCTGTTCAGAAGCAATGCACTGAGCTTAATTGTAGGGTTATTTTTTATGAGTTCTGTTGTTACTTTGAGGACATCCGGACGAGGCATATTTTTGGTGGGATACATGAGAAGAATAGCCTCTACTATCTGGATATTTTGTTTAATTCCAATTTTGTTGGTGTTTTGTCTATCTCCAACGTTTCCGTACTCTGGCATCTTCGCCTTGGACACCTTTTTGCCAAGGCTATCTCCATGATGTTCCCTGAACTCTCTACATTGAAGCCCTTTGAGTGCAAGGCGTGCCAGTTCGTGAGACATCATCGAGCGACCTTCCCTGCTGTGCCGAGCCTCGTTGTGAAGTTCCTTTTTATCTTGTCCATTATGATATTTGGGGACCTTGTACGATCCGTACTCTGAGCGGACACAAATATTTTGTTGTTTTTCTTGATGTTTATAGTCGATCCTATTGGGTTATATGTTAAAGGAATGTTCGGAGATTAATAAAATCACCTCAAGAATTTCTTTCAGTACATCAAAACTATTTTCTCTAGTGTTCAAATTTTTCGTTCTAATTGCTTTGGAATTCACACGACATGACTTGACAACTTTCCTTACTTTACAGGGAACCATCCACCGAACATCATATCCATATACCTCTCATCAAAATGGGGTAGCGAACGGAAACTTAGACATCTTCTTGACGTTGCTCGGTCCCTTCTCACTCAGATGAAGGTTCCGAGGATCTACTAAAGTGATGTCATTCTTACTGCCGTTCATCTTATCAACAATATCCCATCTTCGGCCCTAAAGGGGTACACCCGTTTCATGTTACTCTATCCTAATGAGTCACTCTTCCCGCTCTTCATACTACTGATAAACTATCACTTAGGGCGATCAAATGTCTTTCTTGCCTATTCTCGCACCCAGAAGGGGTACATATGCTATCCATATGGCTTGATGGACATTTATACCACGTTTATGCGGACGTTACCTTCTTTGAACATACTAGTTTCTTTATACAGTCTGTCACGGATAATCCTTTCGATATTCCTCCTCCAATTATGTATAAGTGCAAGCATACATCTGCGAATGCTCATGTGCCTTTGCATGTTCCTTTTTTGCAGGATGACATACCATCTTCAAGTAACCCTACCCAAGGTTTGAAAAAACGAAAGGCGGAACGAGGCGGTCTCCTTGGAATCGAGGCGAGGCGTAGCCTCGAGGCGGTCGAGGCGTAAGCCTCAGTTTATATAGAAAAATATGTATAAAACTACAATTATATATATATATATATATGTAATTATATGTTCTCTACCCAATATATAATAATTTACACTACAAGATATGATGAAATAATAAAGATAAGAACCCAAAATAGAAGATTGAACAACATCATATACATTTCTACACATTTTTATCTAATCAAAGAGGAATTCATTGATTATAGATATTGTGAAGGAATTAAACAATACATATATGTCTATGAAATATTGTTATAATTAAAAGTATGACTAAATATACATCAAAGAAATTTATGTTATGTGTCTAACATATAATATATGATCGCACGATAAACCATGAATCATATCCATTTCGAGCAAATCTTTGAAATATTGTTGTAAGTAAAAGTTCGATTAAATATATGTCGAAGAAATTTATGTTGTGTCTAATATATAATAAAAGGCAACATGAGAAACCGTGAACCTTATCCATTTTGTTTTTCTTGATATATTGTAAATCTTGTTAAGTTACAAGTATTGTTTAATTTAATATTTATGAATTCATTCATTAAGAATGAAATAGTAAGAGTTTGCCAAAATAGTTGGATACATTAATTGTAAATATGTAGTTATGGGCATGAAATAAAGATTATATTTAAGCATTCATCTTATATAATCATTATCCTAAATAAACAGATATTTATAAGCTTCTCAAACTACTAAGTAAACCATTAAAATAATAAAAAATACTTCAAAAAAAGCAAAAACGCCTCACGAAACGCCTCGACCGCCTCGACCACTCGAGGCGTACGCCTCACAGGACTGGTCCGAGGCGTAAGCCTTGAGGGTAAAAGGGACCGCCTCGCCTCGAGGCGTACGCCTTGACCGCCTCGAGGCTAGCTTTTTCAAACCATGCCCCTACCAATATTGCCCTGGATGCTCCTCAAGAGCTTCCCATAGCTCTTCACAGAACTATAAGGTAATGTACCTTTCATCCTATGGAAGCGACAGAGAGAACACAATCGATGATTATTCACGGAGGTCTAAGCTTCCTTATATAGGACTAAACCCTAGAGAGCTCAAGAGATAATATACAACAATACCCCTGTGTGGTTACAAAAACATAATCAACTGTAATCTTTAACATTCCCCCTCAAGTTGGAGCATATCCATCAATCATGTCGAACTTGGAAGTTATCCAGAGAAGTCGTTTCTTTGATAAGGCCTTCGTAAATATGTCTACAAGCTGAAGGTTTGTCGAGATGTGTGATGTAGTAATCTTGCCTCTTCGTAAACATCACGAATAAAATGACAGTCAATCTTAATATGTTTGGTTCTCTCATGGAACACATGATTTGTAGCAATGTACGTAACAGATTTGTTTTCATAGTAAAGAGGCACATGAGTGATGATAGCAACATTGAGTTCTTGTAGAAAAGTTAGTAGCCAAGTAGTTTCACATGTAGCTTGGGCCACTGCCCTGTATTTGCTTCGACATTGGATCGAGAGACAACAGTCTGCTTCTTGCTCCTCCAGCTAACAAGATTTCCTCCTACTATCATAGCATAGCCTGTAGTAGAGCGATGAGCTTGCATAATCAACATTGGCATATGCAGTAACATTAGCATATCCATTTCCCTCATAGAAGAGGCCACGTCCATGTGATTCCTTCAGGTAGCGAAGGATCTGAAGAACATCCTACCCGTGCGGCTATAATATGGTTTCTCCATGTATTGGCTAGCTCTGCAGAAGGGGCGCCTGACGCCGTGGGGCGGCTTGTGAAGGGGGTTGGGTTGAGGGTTGCAGAAGGGTCGTGCGGCAAGTGGGTGA
The DNA here is from genome assembly GCA_037367405.1 of Ottelia alismoides. Lineage (NCBI taxonomy): Eukaryota > Viridiplantae > Streptophyta > Magnoliopsida > Alismatales > Hydrocharitaceae > Ottelia > Ottelia alismoides. Next base: position 76,905 of record JAZKJV010004942.1, on the reverse strand, counting down.
AAAAGCGAGTAGGAAACATCAACAACGTTTCTCCAATCCCTTCGGAAGAGGCTGCTATAGATACGGTTCCATGGTCCACTGGGCTCGGCAGTGCCGCGAACCTATTCGTTGCTTCTGATGCCACCGGTCCTCTCACAGGAGTGGTTCTTGTCCTCAGTTGCGGTGGAGTTCTGTCATCAGGTGTGAGTGGGGATCGACCGTATTGGTGGGAGAAGGGGGCGGTGCGGAAGCGTCGTTTCGGGGTTCGTCAGACGTGGGACTGCTTTTGACGGCGCAGTTCGGAGGGGACATTTTGCAGCTGTCATCTGGGCGGGTGATGGCTAGGGGATTCGAAGTGATGGAGGTGAAGGAGTTGCTGCGGTAGACGAGGGAGGGATGGTCACAACTGCGATGACGCAGGCCGAGGGCTTATGATGGTCTAGTGCAGCCGAAATCGTTGGACCGTGTTATCGTGAAAGGGATCCCGTTCGTAGCGTGTGGTTTGCAAAGTATTCGTAAGTTGCTGGAAAGCGTGGTGGAGGTTGTTGAGGTCGATACCTCAGGGTGCCACCCGGGGGAGCCGTCAGACCCTATCCTCAAGGTGCAAAACTTCTCCATGGCGGGTCTGGGAGGGAGGAAGTTTTGGTTAGCAGGAATGACGATCCAAATTGAGCTCACCTCGGCAGAGCAGATGAATCGGGGTCGGGAAATGGAACAACATCAGGAGGAGAAGCAGGAGCGATCGGCTTCCAAGGGGGTGGTGGCGGAAGCGGCCATCATCCCTTCGGGAAAGTAACAACGGACCTCGGAAAGCGGAACGACGCAATCATCGGGGATGGCTCCCCATCTGCCGCGAGAAATCCGCTTCGGGACCTTCAACGGGTATCGAAGCATTGATGACCAATTTTCAGGGGCGGTTCAGCTTCCATCCTTTCTAGCGATTAACGCTAGGGCAAATCAGCCGGCGGCTGACGTGGCACGGAAGGCTTTAGAGTTTTCGGGTTTGTAGTGTACACAGGGATGCACATACCTTTCAGCAGCCCGAACTCTTGACACGGTGGGTCGACTCGATATGAAGTGCAGCTTCAAGACCTGGGAACGAGGTTCGTTCGCTTCGGGTAGTAATTGGAGGGCTCTGTCGAGCCACAACTGTGGGCCCACAGTCCAGCGACAAATATCCCCTTTGGAGATCGGAACTCGGCTGAGTGAAGCTCCTAAGGGCGTGAAACCAGTGGGATCTGATGAACATGGGGGGGCTGAAGGTGCTGGGGGGAGGGGAAGCAAGGCGGGGTAAGAAGGCGAGGGGAGGGGGAGGCGAAGCTCTCGAAAGGTGGCCAGGTGACACTCGAGGTGGGCACGCTTCAAGTGGGGATTAGAGAGGAGGTTTGCCATAAAGAAGAGGTGCAGGGGGGAGACACAACTCCCGGAATTGGAGGAAGGGATGTGCAGGTTTGGGGCGTGTTATGCGGGCTAGCAAAGAGATGAGGAAGCAACGGAGAGCGTCAGTGATTGAATCAACAGAACGGGAGGGGGACATACAGGGGTCGTCGACGGCTTTGCAAGCCCTCTTGAACTGCTTTCAGGTCCTGGATAGGTCAGTAGTTGAACGGCTCGGCCTCATCCCACCTAAGAATTCGACGCATGATTTATGTCAATGAAGATACTATCTTGGAATGCGAGGGGGTTAGGTCGGTCTGAAAAGCGGTTGGGAGTAAGTAAACTTATTGCGGAAGCAAGAGCAAATATATTCCTCCTCCTAGAGTCAAAACTTTCTCGTGGTGTCGTGGAAGCAAGAAGGGTGCTAGATGGAGGCAGTCGCTTTGCAATGGCAGAACTGGAGGCACATGGGGCTTCGGGCCGATGTCCGGATGGAATAAGGACGCCTTTGACCTATTGGAAGAGATGAGGTCGCTATTCTGGCTATCGGTTTTGCTGAGGCGGCGGTCAGATGGCCTCAACTTGCTCATTACAAATGTATATGGTCCGATTGGCAGTGAGAGGGGTTCTCTAGCGATAGAAATTGAACAGCTGGGCAATGCGAACACGGCGGGGATTTGGATCATTGGGGGGACCTCAATGTTACGCTGCTCCCCGACGATCGACCACGGGGAAGTGGTGGAGGGGACACGGGCTCGGAGGAGTTCCGGAGGGTTCTGCACAACATGGGTCTGTCAATCGTCGATGCTGCTGGTTGCGCATACACGTAGCGCAACGTTAGATTACGGTCAACACTAGACATGTTCCTCCTTTCTCTGGAAGGAGCATAGATGTTTCCACTTTCGAGGGCGTGGGCGCTTCTGAGATCGCACTCGGACCACACGTCGATTCTGTGGTCGTCAGGTGAGGAGGGAAGGAACATATTCTTCTTCCGTTTTGAGCGAAGCTGGCTATTGGAAGAGGGTTTCAAAGAGGTTGTGGAGGCGGAGTGGAGAGGCTATGCGTCGGAGGGCTCGACGGTAGCGAGATTGGCGGTAAAGCTGTTATCCTTGAAGGCATTCCTTACGGCTTTCGGGAGGGAGATGAAGGCAAGGCGAAGGGCTAGGAGGGCGGAGGTCCAAGTTGAGGTTTCCAGGCTGGACGATTTAGATGATGACAGGGGGCTAGATCAGGAGGGATTCACGGAGAGACATGGGTTGTTGGAGGAGTTGCTGCTGGAGGACAGAAAGGAAGAGGTAGAGTGGTGGCAAAGATCCAGACAGAAGTGGCTAAAAGAAGGGGACGCCAACACGAGATTTTTTCACTCTATGGTCTCGGGTCGACGGAGAAGGAACTACATTCACGAGATAGAGGTCGGAGGGGTCCGGATGTCTGGTGAGTCGACAATTGGGAGTGCACTACGGGATCACTTCGTACATGCGACACGGAGGAAAAGAGGGGGTGGATGGGGGTGGTTGGGGAGAGGAGTGGAAACCTTGTCTGCAGAGCAGGCGGAAGGTTTGCTGGCTCCTTTCACGGTGGAGGAGGTGAAGAGAGCGGTTTGGGACTTGGATGTGGACGGTGCACCGTGCTCAGACAGTTTTCCGGTGTTTTTCTATCGCGAGTTCTGGGATCTGTTGAAGGAGGAAATTATTGAGGCACTGAACGAATTCAGGGAAGGAAACAATGGTTTCGAGAAGATCAACAGGGCATTGTTGTTCTTACTCCCAAAGGGGGATACACCAGTAAGAGTCGAGGATTTTAGGCCCATCGCGCTCTCCAACACGATCTATCTCATTGTGGTTAAAATACTGGCGAACAGGCTTAAGGGGGTCCTGGACTCGGTGGTGCTCCATGGTCAGTCTGCATTCATTCAGGGAGATAGACGTTAGATGGCCTAGTCATGGAATTGGAGATTTACCTTGACTGGAGACGGTCAAAGATGAAAGGGGCTTTATGGAAAGATTATGCAAAGGCTTATGACTGTGTCAACGGGATATTCCTTTGTGGGTGTCTTTGCGAAGGAGAGGCTTCTCGGAGACATGGGCGAACTGGATGAAGAGAAGTGTAACCACCTCTTCCTACTCGATCTTGATGAATGGTAAACCCGAGGGGGGTTTTTTCTAACCACGACGGGGGTGTGAGACATGGGTGTCCATTGGCTCCTATATTGTTTGTCCTTGTAGCAGATGCTCTGGGCGTGCTTTTCAGGCAGGCTATAAAGGTTGGGTGGTGTGAGGGGTTTAGTAAGGACATCTCGGTCCCTCTTTTGCAGTATGCTAATGATACGATTCTCTTCTTGGGGGGAATGGAGGCCCAGAATACAAATGCGGTACAGCTGGTTGAGATTTTTGGTGGCCTCTCGGGCCTTGAGAACAACAAGCGCAAGTCGGCGGTTATTTCTTTTGAGATAACTGAGGCAGAATGCTCCGTTGTGTCAGGGCTGACTGACTCTCCATTGGGTGACCTTCCTATCACATATCTGGGGTTGTCGTTGGTGGTTGGGAAATTAAAGAAGGCAGATTGGTATGGGCCAGTACAGAAGATAGAGCATAGATTGGCAGGGTGGAAGGCGGTCACTCTGTCTAGGGGAGGAAAGCTGATGTTGTTAAAGCACGTGCTCTCGGCTATACTGATCTTTTACTCCACGAGACTGATGCTGGCTGGGGTTAGAAGGAGGATAGAAACTTTGATGAGGAGATTCTTCTGATCAGATGGAAAGCAACAGGGGACTGGGATGCACCTGGTCAAGTGGGACGAGATTATGAAGGGGCACAACGACAGTGGTCTTTGAGTACGAGATGTGGATTGTGTGAATAAGATGCTCGTCGCAAAATGGGCGACTCGCATATGGGGTCCCTCAACCTCGCTGGTGGTTAGGCTGGTAAGGACTATTTATGGGGTTAAGGGTGAGCTTGTGGCGATGTCGTTTTGAGTCGCCACTGTGGGCTGGGATTCGTTAGGTTTTGCCGTTGTTGGTGCATAAGCTTCGGCCTAAGGTAGGGGATGGCCACCTCTTCAGATTCTGGCATGATGATTGGACTGGAGACGACACGCTGGAGGGCAGATTTTCACGCCTTTTTTCTTTGGTTGCATCGAAGGAGGGAACACTATTGCAGATGGTTGTTGATGGAACGTGGTCGTCGCAGTTTCTGTCAGACCTATCCGACCAACGCATGGAGGACTATCTTAGGCTGCAGGCCGAACTGCCTGCGCCAGGGGACTTCTCGCCGGACATCGACTTCTTTTGTTGGGTGGATGCAAGATTCTCTATGAAGAAAGCATACAAGCAACTGATAAGAAGGGCATACGAACGTGACACGGAACTTTGCCAGGATGTGAAAATCATTTGGACATCGAAGATACCTTGCAGGGTCAAAATATTCCTCTAGTGCATGAGAAGGGGACGCTTATGTGATAAGTCAGGGAGGAGGCGGTTATTAGGGTTGGAGGACATGACGTGCGACAGGTGTGACAGGATGGAAGAGGACTCGGAGCACTTGTTCTTCAAGTGCCCGAAGTCTGAACGGGTCTGGAGGGAGGCATCGTTCCTTGGGTTGTGAGCGAGGGGATGACAGAGTTCTGGAGATTTATACGGATGGTCGCACCAACTCAACGGAGGACTGCTCGAAGTCTTTTGATGATCTATGGGCAGTTTGGACGGGATGAAATGATTTAATTTTCAACAATCAGAGGTGTTATATTGAAATGTAGTTTCTTACTGTAACACGCTTTATAGTTTCTGGAGTTCACGGTAATGTATACTTAAACCTTTTTAATGATTTTTTCGGCGACGACTCCCGCAAGGGGGGTTCACCTGTTTTACATCGAAAAATGTATTGGCTAGCTCTGCTCATAGCATAGGATATGTCAGTTCTAGTAACAGTAAGATACATAAGCTTGCCAACTAGGCTTCTGTATCGTGTAGTGTCTTCAAAAACAGGATCAATGGAGGTCAACCGTTTTCTTGGTTTTGCAGGAATATCAGGTGGTTTGCAGCCAAGTAACCTTACCTCAGTCAATATATCTAAGCAATACTTTCTCTGTGACATATGGAGTCGCTTCTTGGTGCATAAGACATCTATGGCCAGGAAATAGCGTAGTTGTCCCAGATCTTTGGTGACAAAGACCTTTTGCAGGAATGCCTTGGTCTCTAGCACCCCTTTATCACTGCTACCTGTGACAACCATATCATCTACATATACAACAAGTATAACAATACTAGTTGACCGCTTTCTGACAAAGACAGAGTAGTCAGATGTAGTTCTATGAAAACCCAGAATGCCAATCTCTGTGCTTATTCTATCAAACCATGCCCTCGGACTTTGCTTCAGACTATATATTGCTTTGTAAAGTCGGCACACGTACTCCCCTTCGACTTCGTAACCTGGAGATTGCATCATGTAAACTTCCTCCTCGAGATCTCCATATAGGAAAGCATTTTTGACATCTAATTGAAAAATAGGCAAACCCTTGTTCACATCTACGGAAAGGATTATAGTCCGTATGGATCCCATCCTTGCCACAGGAGAGAAAGTTTCGAAGTAGTCAACTCCATATATCTGTGTAAGTCAACTCCATATATCTGCTTAAAGCCTTTCGCTACATGTCTTGCTTTCAATCTGTCAATAGAACCATCTGAAGATTGCTTCGTAATGAAGACCCATCTGCATGCAACATGTGTAGTTCCCTGGGGATATTGTACAAGATCCCATGTCCCTCTAGAATTGAGAGCATCCATTTCTTCATCCATTGCGTTTCTCCATCCAGAATCCTATAGTGTGTTATGATGATCTCTTGGAACAGATTTTGTCATAAGAGCATATGCATATCTCTTGTCAGAACATGATAAGCTATTAGTGGATGTGAAATGAGACATGGGATGGAGTGTGCATTGCCTTTTAGTTCTGCGTAGAGCGTAGGAAGCTCTTGAGGATCATTCGAGATAGTATTGGTGTGAGAACTTTAGGAGGGTGTACTTTCCTGCAACAAATAGTGGAACATGAATAGGAGTAGAAGCATGCTTTCTTTTGTAAATAATAGGTGGCGGAGGAAGATCTAATGGTATGTCAGATATAACCTGAGTAAAGAAGCTAGTTTGTTCGAAAAAGATGACATCGACAGAGATGTAATAGCGATGGCTAGAGGGATTATAGCGCCTGTACCATGTCAGAGTTCGAGAATAACCTAGAAAGACACATTTAATTGCACGAGGGGATAATTTGTCAGTAGTATAAAGTTATGAAGAAATGCAACGCATCCAAAAATCCGTAAAGGTAAAGGAAATGGTGACTCGTTTGGGTACACTAAGGCAAAAGGAATGTAGCTATTTAGGGATGCAGATGGGACGTTGTTTATAAGGTGGACAACAATGAGTATATCATCTCCCCAGTAGGTCTTGGGAACCTTCATTTGGGCGAGAAGAGAGCAAGGAATGTCTAGGAGATGTCTTAGTTTTCTTTTAGCTGTCTCATTTTGTTGAGAGGTATAGGTACAGGATGTTTGATGGATGGTGCCCTCAGAAGCAAAAAAGGTTGTCAAATCATTTTGTGTAAATTCGAAGGCATTATTAGAACGAAAAATTTGATAGTAGTGGATAAAATATTTTTGACATAATGAAAGATATTCTTGATAACATTATTAATTTCAGAATGTTCCTTAAGCAAGAAAACCGAAGATGATCGACTATAGTCATCCACAAAGACATCAAAATATCAATGACCACTCTAAGTCCGGACCGGACAGGATCCCTAAATATCACAATGAACAAGAGAAAAAGGAACACTTCGAGGAGGCTCCGTTCGTGCAGGAAAAGAAGCTCGATGATGTTTCCGAAACTGACACGCCTCACACTTAAAGGATTTTAGCGTAGATAGTTCAGGAAACATCAAGGAGAGGGCATTGGCAGAAGGATGACCCAGACGAAGGTGGCACGGAAAAGGATCTTCAGAGTTAGTGACAACGCCAACAAAATTGGAGTTCGAAGGAATGTCGAGGTGATAGAGTTCGTTCCTCTCATGTCCCCCACCAAAAATCTGCCTTGTCCGGATGTCGTGAAAATAACAGCAGAACTTGTCAAAAATATCTCGACAGTTAAGTTCACAACATAGCTTCTGTACAGATAAAAGGCTGAGAGGAAAGACAGGAGCACGGTGAACATCGGTCAACCGTAGTTTAGAAGAGAAATCAACAGTACCGACAAACAGTAACTGGGGAGTGTTCCCCATTAGCAACTCTAACAGTCATCACGATGGAGGATGGTTGGGAGGAGGGGAGTAAGCTTCCTTCTCCCGTTAGATGGGTAGAGGCGCCAGAGTCAATCATCCATGCATGTTTAGAAGCAAAGACAGAATTTGCTACTGTACCTGAGGTAGTAGCAAGGCTAGCTGTAGACGTCAAGGTTGTATTGTCACTGGCAACTTGAGAAGAATCTTGTAGCAGTTGTCATAGTCGAGCATATTTAGAAGTACTAAATGAGGTTTGTACCCCTCCAGTTTGTTGAACAGAGTTCTCTTCAGTTGCTTCATAAGTTGTTTCATCATAGGCATTGTCGGTACTAGTTTGCATGCCTAAAGTTGCTCAGCAGCGGTTAGAAGGATTATTCTAGTGTCCACAGTGTATACGTGCTGGGTACCTAGTAGTAGAAGAATCACGCCCACGCCCACGTCTAGATTCATGACTGCATCTACGTCCAGAATCACGACTTTGTCCTCCTTGATAATTCTGGCATCCTCTGTATCTTGAGGAGGTATAATGAGTTGTCATCTCCGTAGATGCTTGGACTGTAGAGTGTTGAGCTGGAGCCTCTAGTTCTTGCAGTCGCCCAAAGATGGTCTCGGTGGTGGGTAGAGTATCAGCCATCAGAATCTGGTCTTTCACATGATTATATTTTGGATTTAGACCTGAAAGAAATCTATAAATTTGCCATTCAACATTTTCTGCCACATGTTTATCACAACATGCGGTTGAAAAATAAGAAGTTCCTCAAACATGCTCGTAAAAAGCCTGTAGTACTCGATGAGGCTCGTTTCTCCTTGAGTAGCAGTTCATATCCTTGTTTATATGTCAGGAAGGCAAGATTTGGTTGTCTTCAGAGAATACATGCGCTCAAGGTTATCCCACATTGCCTTGGCAGTGTTTTTGTAGAGGAGATTGGCGGTAATGTTGGGATCAACGTTGTTGGTCATCCAAGTGATAACATGGCAATTGTCGACGATCCAAGTTTTATAATCCTTATCTGTCTCAGCAGGCAGCTCCTTTGTAAAAACATGGCTTTTGCGCTAGCCCCCGACAAACACTTTGAAGGACCGAGACCATAGAACATATTTTTTGGAATCCTTTAGCTTGATAGAGGTGTCATGTATCATCGAAGAAGAAGTAGGGTACGCAGGCTTGCCCTCGGTGGGCGCATAGTGACGGGTTAGGTCAAGAAAAGTGACCTTAGAGAGTTTGGCTTGGGTTTCAATCAAGCATAAAGAGTACTCATCAAGACATAAGCCGAGTGGAATCCCAGAGAGCAGTGCAATGTCCTGACGAAACCCTCGAAGGTCTCCTGTGGTGGAGATGTGCTTCCTGTGGAGTTCTAGGAGGGAAAGGAACCTCCTGTGACGAGGCCTTGGAGATGACGGAAGGGAAGATCCTCGACTAAGGGCTCCAGCGGCCGGGCTAGACCTTTCACGGTGGAAGAGGAGCCTCCAGTGATGCCTTGGAGGGCCAGGCGAAGCCTTGGAGGGCTAGGTGATAGAAATAGCCGAGCCCTGGAGTGCCAGGCGGAGCCTTTGAGGGCTTGTGGAGCCTTGAGGAGGTGGAGACGGAGAGGGCCTAGAGATGGCGGTGCCTCCTGCAATGTTGTAGGAGTCCTTGTGGGATCTTAGACGGCGGAGGAGGGGGATCCTGCGACCGAAAAGGCCTCCAGCAGCTGGAGAGGCTTCCTTTGGAGAGGCCTAGGAGGCGGAGAGTAGAGGGGGCCCTAAGAGGGATCAGGCGGAGATGCCTCCTACTATCGAAAGGGTCTCCAGCGAGATGGAGAGGCCCGGATGGGCCTCCTTCGACAGAAGAAGTCTTCTATGATGGAAGGGCCGACGGTGGTGTTGGGAGTTTAGGTCAAAGAACCGGTCTAGGATCGTTGCTCCGATACCATGTGGAAGCAAGAGAGAGCATAAGAGGTCATATCGGTGATATATCGGCGATATATCGCCATATCGGCTCATATCGGTAAAAAATGATTGGATTCAGTATAAAAAAATCTTTGATATCGATCGATATTGTCGATATTTTGTCGATATCTCTATATATCAATGTTATTATTCATGCAAGATTGATTCCACTACTTATCTAGCTACACCCAGTATTAAAACACATATCTAGATACACCTAGTATTAAAACATACAATGGTTTATATATATATATATTGTTTCGGGTCGGGGCGCCCATACTGGTAGGGTATGGTGCAACAAGAGGGTGCATACAATGGTTCTTCAACTTGGAGTATATTTGCAAGTTATTTCATGTTGTAAGACTTGAATGGAATCCATTTCCAATATCTATAAGTCAAATATTTATAAATCAAGAATCAACATTAATATCGATATGTTCGAAATGATCGATATATGCGATATAAGCTTCATAGATGACCAATATGTATGATCTAAGAATTTATTTGTAAGTTGTTTAGTGATCTAAGAACTTTGATGAACCCCATTTTCAATATATATATATATATATATATATGGTATGGTGCAACAAGAGGGTTCGGCGATATGTTCGATATGTTTCAATATATAAGAATTGACTTATATATATGGTTCGATGAACCCCATTTTCAATATATATAGGTCAACAACTAACAGTACCGGCGTCCGGCGATATGTTCGATATGATCGATATGTGCAATATAAGGATCATAGTCTTCATAAATGATCTATATGTATCATCTAAGTGTATATTTGTAAGTTATTTAATGTTATATGAACTTGAATGGAATCCATTTCCAATATCTATAGGTCAGGAATAAACATTAACAATGATATGTGCGATATATGAGATATAAATGACCGATATGTGTGACATAAATGTATATTTGTAAGTTATTTGTTGTTTTAATATTTTGAATCATTTTAATTTTGAAAAAGCGATAAAAATGGCTTTTTTGAGCCATTTCAGACATTTCCATCGATCTCTTCGATATATCGGTGATATATCCTGATATATCCATTTGTGTTCAGATCGAAACGATATCGATATCGATACAACCTTCCTTGAGAGAGAGAACACAATCGATGATTATTCACGGAGGTCTAGGGGTCCTTATATAGGACTAAACCCTAGAGAGCTTAAGAGATAAAATACAAAAATACCCCTGTGGAGTTACAATAACATAATCCACTGTAATCATTAACATATATGATGTCCCATTTTACTTCTGCTAGTATATCATGCTTTGATGGGAGATATATGGATGCTCTTATGATCAGGGTTTTTAAAAACGTGCCTCGAGGCGTTGAGGCGTACGCCTCGAGGCGCCCACCTCAAGCAGTCCAGGTGAGGTGTACGCCTCAAGGCGCTGAGTTGCTCCCGGGGCGCTGCCTTGGGATGCACATGTTTGGTGCCCAATTTTTTGTATATATTATTTTTTTATGATATCTTAAGTAGAATACTAATTATTAACAATTTAATTTATATATACTGTTGATAAATTGGGTCATGGGGTGCATACGGGGGTGCATTCAATGGTTCTGTAGCTGGGTTTAGCAAATTGAATGGTTAGGATTCAAAGCATGTCAATATATATATGTTTGTCATATAACATATATAATACACCATAAACATATTGTATATTGTGTATGTTAATAATATATGTTAGTCACATAATTTTGCTTCACCCATGCACATAAAGGGATATATTGTATATCGACAAGAACTTCACCTCGCCAACATTAATGGATGTCATAATAAGCTTTGCATTGTATATTGATACCAATATGAGTTAAAATTCAAAGCAAATCATGCAAAGAATATTATATATTCTCATGTTTGTAACATATATGGTGAATGTGTTAGGGAATATATAAATTTATGATTTTATAAATATATATAGGAGAAACTTCAAATGAGGTGGGGTCTCACCACTTTTGTGGTGAGCCACACATCTCATCTCTTAATTTTATATCCCACAGTTGGATTTAAAGATGCATTAATTAAATTATTTTAATGGTTGAAAACCCATTGTGGTCATTTCGTCACATTCTAAATATAGAATGTGATAACTCGTTGACCTAAACTCTCTCTCTCTCTCTCAATTGAGTAATGGTGGTGCCCCTTCTCTCTCTTGATTTGACGACGGCGGCACAACCTCCTCCACACAAAGCTTCTTGACCGTAGAGGAGGCCATGGAGGAGGAGGCCCATTGGAGGAAGATGTGGAGGATGAAGAAGCTGTGCAGATTAGAAAGGTTGTGCAGGTGGTGATGGCCGACCGTGGAGGTCGTAGTGCAAGGAGGTCGCAATGTGTGGAGGTGGCAGCGGAACGTGGGTTGTGACGGTACGTGCGTGCAAAAGGAGTCAGGAGGGTGGCTACGTTTGGAGGTGATGGTGGAGAGCAGATCTTGGAGGCCAAGGCAGAGGACCATGCGTGTGAGACAAGATATGAAATTACATTGTTGTATAATTATTTTATATAATTGACATTTGGATTTACATATTGATTCACTTTTTTACAAATCCCATTGCCGTTTTCTTATTTTTTCAGAGCTCTGCATGAATTTTACAAAGGAGCCTGCAACAATTACATCGATTCATGCAATTTTTACAAAAGGAACCTACCCATTTAAATAAAAATCCTGTAAACATTATATGCGGGTTTACGCATAAATATTGACAAAAAGAGCGTGAACTATACAAAGTACCAAAAAAATTACAAAAAGAATGTCTTTTTCATTATACTGGAAACCATTGACTCGGAATGCAAAAAAATATTAACGAAATTACAAAGAGGAACGCTACTTTTACAAAAACTCGATGGAGTTTACAAAGCTATGGTTGAACCAAATCGTTCTGAATAAAATTGGAAATTAATCGCTAAAGGTATTAATAAAAAATATCAAATTCAGCAAATCATTAAAATAGCAATTTAAACCTATTAAATGACACTCGAATTTAATAAAAATGATAGGACAAAAATTCACTTTTGGATAAGCTTTTTGATTCCACTGTCGGATTGACATCTAACGAATCTGATTGATGGCTCACCACAATATTGATGAGATCCCACCTCATTTGAAAGGGTCCCTATATATAATTATGTTTAATTGTATTTATGTATTTTTTATATAAATCAAGGCTTACACCTCGGCCGCCTCGAGGCTTATGCCTTTCCTCATCAAGGGAAAATTGCCTCGATCCGCCTCACATTTTTAAAACCATGCCCATGACTATTTCTATTTCCAGAGATCATCACAGTACTTTATAGGATTGTGGTTGGCGCCATGAAATGAATGAGGAAATCGATGCTCTCACATCCAAGGGAACGTGGGACCTTGTACCGTGTCCCATACGAATTTGACATGTTGATTGTTGATAGGTCTTCGACCAAACAATCACCTGATGGGTCCATTGATAGATTGGAAACAAGGCTGGTTGCTAAAGGTTTTACACGGACATATGGGGTGACAAACTTTGAGACCTTCTCCCCAGTAGCACGGATGGGCTCTATTCGCACTATTCTTTCAGTGGTTGCTAACAAGGGATGACCTATCTTTCATCTTGATGTAAAGATTGCCTTCTTGTATGGCGTTCTTGAGGTTGTTTAGATGATGTAGCCTCCTGGTTACAAAGTCAAGGGGGGGGGGGTATCTGTGTCGACTTCGCAAGGTAATCTATGGCCTAAAGAAAAGTCCTCGGGCATGGTTTAACAATCTCACTACTAAGATCAACACTCTTAAATTTCAGCGAACATCTACCTACTTTGTTTTTATCAGAACGACCCTCTCGTACTGTCGTACTTGCAGTTTATGTTGATGACATGGTGGTCACAAATTATGATGAAGAAGGCGGACTAGAGACCAAGGCTTTCCTTTAGAAGGTCTTTGTCACGTTGACCTTGGCCAACTTCGCTACTTTCTTGGCTTAGAAGTGATGTGTACTACAGAGAGACTTCATCGCTCACAAAGGAAGTATTGCTTGGACATCCTAACTGAGGCTGGAGTACTTGAATGCAAGCCTTCTGGTATCCTTGCTGACCCGAGGAAGCACTCTACTTTCGTTGATCATGTATTTAAAGACACAACATGGTACAGAAGCCTAGTGGACAAACTGCTTTACATTATTGTCACTAGGTTGGATATATCTTATATTGTGAGTAAAGCCAACCAACACATGGAGCAACCACGTTACAGTCGTTGACAGGATATTCTCCAGATCTTGTGCTACTTGAAGGAATCACCAGGATGAAGCCTCTTTTATGGGGTCATTGATCGCACTGATGTAGTTGTGTATGCTGATGCAGATTATGCTAATTCACATGAGGATCGCCGCTCACTACATAGTATGTTATTATGGTTGGAGGAAATCTTGTCACCTGGCTGAGCAAGAAATAGACTATAGTCTCCAGCTCAAGTGTTGAGGCCGATTACAGGGTGATGGCTCGTGCTACCTGTGCGATTAATTGGTTACTCTCTTTTCTACATGAACTTGGTATTGTTGTCACTACTCCTATTCCTCTATATCGTTACAACAAATCCGCCGCATACATTGCTATGTACCATGTGTTACATGAGAGAACCAAGCACATAGAGATTGACTGCCACTTTGTTCATAATGTTGTACGAGAAGGGAAGATTACTACCCCACACATCTCGACTTTCATCTTGCAGATGCATTCACTAAGGCTCTACTAAAGAAGCATCTTCTCGTGGATAATTTCCAAGTTGGGCATGATCGATAGATATGCTCCAACTTGAGGGGAAGTGTTAAAGACAGCTTTATGTTATATTATTTAGTTGTAGCTGCGTGGGGTTCTTTATGTAATTTCTCGTTTATGAGTACTCTAGGATTTCAGCGTATGTAAGAAACCTAGACCTCTTGAATAAATCAGATCATTGTGTTCTCTTCTTTTTCTCCACAATATAAATTATACAGTTGCATTAGCATTGTAGCATATCTGAGAACGTGTCTATGAAAATATAATATGTAACCGTCTTTTCAACAAAAATGTATCCATTGACATGCATTAACAACAAATAAGTCATTAATAGTAATATTTTTTATATTAAATCATATATATGTTCGTATTAATCGCTTTGTTAGTTTTTCAAGTTATTACTTTATATAGTTAGAGTTTTTATAAAATAAAATACCACCACCAAAATTTGTTTTGAAATCCTTTAGTTTGAATTCGTCACATTTGAATTCTCTCTATTTTTGGCTAAAATAAAAGGTTGGTAATTTTTTAGAATCACCGAAATTTGAATAAATATCAACCATTAACTTGGAGTTTCTATCTTTACAATTGATAATTCCTAAAAATAGAAAGATAGAACGACGACAACAACAACAACAAACATCAACAAAGCCTTTTCCCACAAATAAGTGGGGTCGGCTACATGGATTTTTTTGCCTCCATTCATATCTATTTTGGGTCATTCTCAGGCTTAAATACAAATAACTAAGATTTCTTCGCATAGTCTCATTCCAAAACCTCTTGGGCCTTACGTGCCCTCTCTTAACTGATTCAACATCCCAAATCTCGCATCCTCTAATCGGTGCATGAACCGGACCTCTTTCGCAAATGGCCAAACCATCTTAAGCGGTTTTCTCTTATCTTATCCTTTATCGAAGCTACACCGACTTTCCTTTTGATTGCATCATTCTGATTCTGATCTTTTCGTGTATGATCACATATCCACTTTAGCATTTTCATTTATACTACTGTCACTTTAGCATTTTCATTTATGCTACTGTCATTCTCTGCACATGTTTAAAAAATAGGAAGAGCATATTGGGAGAAAATCTATTGAAGTGCATATAGAATAGTATGTTTTTATGAGAGCTTATCATCCATTGTTAAATACATAGTAATGAAGATTATTCATTCCGAAACTTTTTTATACTTGAAATTCAAAAAAATATATGAATAAGGATATGACTTTTTTGTTTTTGTTATGGATACAAATATCTTACAAATCTCAATTTTTAAGGATATGATTACAAATTCGATTATTTTATATTGATATGATTCATATCAATAGAAAATAATCGAATTTGTAATCATATCCTTAAAAATTGAGATTTGTAAGATATTTGTATCCATAACAAAAACAAAAAAATCATATATATTCATATCATATGAATATATATCATATTATATGAATTTTCAACATACTACAAATTTGGATTAATTTAATATGTTAATTATTAAAAAACATATTGTTTGAATTTAGGTCTGATTATGGCCAAAAGAATAATAGTTTCCTATTTCAATAAATCAAGAGTCAACGGTTGCTAGTCAATCCTCGATAGATGGTTCTGTTGGAACATTTATTTATTTCAAACTACTTTCTTTTTTTGTTTTTTTTCTAAAAAAAAGCAAATAAAAAAAGTGTGAGGAAAATGACAAGAAGATATTGGAAGACCAGTTTGGAAGAGATGATGGAATCGGGATCCGTATACGCTGCCTTGACCATCAATAGATGTAATACAATGACAATCTTTTACAAAATTGTTCATCTATTCTGAATGATAATACATTACTTCAATCAATGATCCATCTCCTAGTGGCCCCATCTATGAAAAGTTCATAGCTCTACCCCTGCTCACCATTATTTATTAAGTGGAAAAGATGCAATCCCTAAACTTATATGGCATCCAGTCTGTAGTTTTCCTTCCCATTGAGAAGATTTTTTTCACGTAATCCTCGTGTCTCCTCAGTTATCGAGGAAAACTGGCCTTGATAACTTGTTGGACTCGGGCTCGGATGGACCCGTTGATAACTACCCAAAATGCTTAAGCCCAAGTTGTCAAGTAGTGATCCACACACTTATAACCCATTCTCGCATTTCATGAGTTTTCGATGTGAGACTACGTTGGGGCGTTATAACTTCCCCCACTTATATTAGCGGTGTTCTTGTTGCGATATGTTCTATCACTTATTCCCAGAGATAGTGGTGATTGTACGCTTTCGACTTAGGTCCCTTCGGGTAGCCCTTTCCAGGAATTCGCTCTGATACTATTTGTAGCTCCCCGGGCTTTGGTTCCCGGACCATAATAGAAGAAAACTGGCACAACTTGTTGGGCTCGGGCCTGAATGGAACCGTTGACAAGTGACAACCACCCAAAATGCTTAAGCTCAAGTTGTCAAGTTGTAGTCCCAACCATGTATAACACACTGTTACACGTTGCGAGTTTCCATTGTGGGACTACATTGGGGTGTTACATCACATGTTTGGTTTATTTTGCATGTTTTTCCCATGTGGACCGGGGGTCAGATTTCTATAGATGTACTGCTTGGACAGTTTTGTCTCTCATCACCTGCTCTTTATTCAATCACTTCGAAGAATAAATATAATTTCTCATGTTGAGCAGATCATGTTTATTTACATGTGAATTCAGCTGTCATTGAAGAACTTATAAGGATGTGTTTTGCCTCATATGATCGATTCTTGGTAAATAAAATACAATATACTGGCGTATCATTTGTTTGATCTTTTCATGTTGCCGTAAGAAATACCACTAGCCTTTTGCGTTTAAAAAGGATCCACTTTTTTTATCCGGGGAACAAAAATTGCAGGCATACACAGTTGAATTAGAGGCAGAGCTCAACCACCTCAAGGAGGAAAATGCACGGCTACTTGAGGAACAGGTAAGTACATGTATTATTTAGCAGGAGATATGTTGTCTTTTCTTCCTTTTTTCATCGAGATTGTTGATGGTTTTTCCTGTTCGCAATTTTTCAGAGGAGGATGGCAACCAAGCGGAAGCAAATGGTAAATTTTTCCAGTCTTCTCAACTCAAACATATTGGAGAGAACGTAATAGTGGAACTCCAGAAGTGTTGTATAGAATTTTGATACATGTTTTTAGATGATTGCAAATATAATCGATTCCACTAAAGTTTTGGAAATCGGTTTGTTAGTTAGAGTTCTTAATGCTAAAACTGGTTATTCAGTTTGAACCTCCAGTGGTTCTGTTATATGACTTAATTCTAGCTCAACTGGACGATCAATAATTTGATTCCAAGTAAATTTCATAGGTGGGTCATGAGATTGTGCTCCAAAATAATTCACTTTCTTAATATAATTGTCTCTGTGAAACTCAGCCTCTAGTTACTTCTGGAACACAAGATATGTATAGTTCAATTAAGTCATGATCAAAAATGGCTTTATTGTGTCAGATTAAATATTTCTCCTGAAAGTAATACGTCTGAGATGTCACATGTTCAACTTTATGCAGCTACTTGAGTCGATGAACGAAAAAATGCGGAACAACGGGCAGCGGCTATCGAAGATGATGAGGCGAAATAGAAGTTGTGTGTGGTGATTCAGGACCTTGCTGTATTTGGTAGGCATCTCCTGATGCATAAAGAATGCGACTTCGAGATATTGTAAGATTATGGAAGTGATATGCCAGAGAAGGTATGTCGCTAAGAAGCCTATATGTATATATCTTTGCTTATGCATTATACATAGGGATGTTCTGCAAAAAGAACAGTACAAAGTGCTGTCCTAGCGAAATGATTTTGGATTGGCAACCCACGGGAGGAGGAAAGGTAACAGTTTCTTTTTTCATTTTTTTCGAACTTTTATAAAATGAAGTTCAATAACATGTAACTATGTACTGAGAGACGCGCGATCTATAGAACAGTCACGCACAATTGCTCAAGGATTTCAATGGAAACTAACTCCGACGAGAGGGCGATAGCACATAAGTTGGAACTAACAGGCCTCTCTCAAGCAACTAGTTTATGTTTCTTCAGTATATAACAAAGTGGGTGTGTGTATGGTATATATGCGGGCGAGGGTTAAATAAATCCTTGTCCAAGATCCATTTAACCCGGCTAGAATGTTAAACACTTGCCGTCAAGTTCGGTATAGATGTCAATTATGCTTAATTTGTTATACTAATTTGAAGTTGCATACTTTGGAGACCCTTGGTAAAATTGTCAGCCAGCTGGTTATCATATTTGGTGAAAGAGAAAGTTGTCCAACATGATGAATTGTTTGTTTTTTCACATGTTTGGTCCAATTATGTTGCACAAGATTGTCAATGAAGTTGATGGCTACATTATTATCACAATACATGTCATTGACAAGTTAATTGGAAACCTTATATCTTGAATTGTGATCTGAGCCCAAATTATTTCTGCAACATCAAAAGTCATAGGTTGGGTTTGACATGATTAATCTCATCACCATTATACTAGATGGTGACCATGACATAGATATATATGACCAATAATACCTTTTTCCCTCTTCTTGTTAGCCTGATTTTCGTGTTCACTAGCACATGTTAGAAACATGTCGGACATAACAGCTTGAGACTAGGGGTGTCTGTCGAGTCAACCTGACCTTGGGCTCATTGAAACTGAGTTGGCTTACAACCTAGTTAACAAGGCAACTCAAGTATGATTCTTTTAGTTGCGTAATAATCTAGGGATATGAGGACTTCATCTCGAAATAAGAAATAAAGGTGTCACATCACCATTACATTGTCAGTTATCTCTATGACTATACTATGTATCCTATTTATCGTCTCCCAAACCAATCGACCACAATGAGGGATAAATCTCACCTATACATTATTCCACCTTATTTCTTGCCCTTCGTCTAGATGGCAAGTCAAGTACATAAGCTATGTTATCAGGACGACTAATCAAGTTATTTTTAGGGATTTTTATTATAACATATAAGAATTGTCCATTGATAATCTACTAGAAAATTCATATTACAAATTTGAAATGAAATGATCTTTTGTCTGAATGCAGGGTAAACCGGGGACAAAGGTACTTTGTACCGAGATATGTTATCTGGTGATAAAATCATCACATCATAACTTCATCATCTATGTATCTATTTGTAGTGTTTTTTCATTCATTATCCCTCAACCGAATAAGAATGAGGGATAAATTCCATTTATCACTTATCACCTAAGCATCCGTTCATCTTTCAAAATTTAGCAAAAGTTAGTTAAGATTTTGGAAAAAATGCAAGGAAATAAACTTCATTGTATGGACCCTCACTAATAGTATAATATTGTATATGATCATTCGTCACCAATTTCAAATATAAATAACAATTTTGCAATAAATAATATCGTCATTATATATTTAACAATGGATGATTTAGTGATACATTTTGTAAAAAAAACTCTCATATAGCCTCATTTTTTGTAATGAATTTTTGAAGAAAGATATTCATATATTTTTTTAGAATACTAACTAATTGTATAAACTATGTTCTATAATCTACTATTAGAAAACAAATGTTTATATTAACATGAATCGCACTCACACTTTAGCTTCCTTGAGTCTGAAATCCAAGCTCTGTTCCCGATTGTTTGTTACAAAGGTTGTTTATTAAGCATATCGACTCGGCGTGATCGTGGCATGGTCTTGACAGCTTCATCTCGAGGTCATTCGATCAGAAAAGTCAACTCCATCGTGGGCTTATCGAGCTCGAGTTGACAGCTCAAATACGATTCACTTAAGTTAGTGAGCACATAGGCTTAGGAGTGTCATGAAAGCTCAAGCTCGATGAGGTAGACTTGAAAAGCTATTGAGTACGAGTTTGAGTCAAATAAATGACTTAGTTCAAGTTATTGAGTTGAGTTTGAGTTATGTCTCAACTTTTCTCAACTTTGTAATTCGACTTGATAACTTAAATTGATTTTATTAGTTTTTTATATCAATCCGCATTCCATACGAATATTCATGATGTATAAGTGAGAAGAAAATGGTGGGATGCAATCATATTATTTGGAGTTGTGTGATTTTTTATGTATTTCTATTGCATGTCAAGTTTTTATAGATTATCAAGTGCACATCAATAAATATATTCAGATCCTGTAAGAAAACTCGAACATTATTATTGTTGAGATTCATAATGAACTCAATTAATTTTTAAAGAAAGCTCACAAACAATCAGTATAAAAGCAAGCTACAAAAAGCTCGTTTGGAGGTTCGTGAGCCAAGTCCAACTCAACGAATGGAGTTTGAGTCAGTATTTTTGACTCGAAGCTTCTTGAGTCTGAGCTCAAGTCCAAGTTTGGATACTGAGTTTGAGTTTGAGTCGGAGCTGACTCGACTTGTTCAACTCGATAGACACCCCTGCGTACGCTGTGTAGAGGGGATAAAGAATCAAATTACTTTTGTTTTTTTTTGAAAAAAAGTATAACATATACAAAATTTTCATTTAGTTTTTCTAATTAATGTTTCAACTTTACCATTTGGTAAGAAATTTCAACATAGATGTGTATAGTTTAAGTATTCTCTTTCTTTATTGAAAAATTGTAACATTTATTTTACATATGTTGTGGCAGAAGAGAATGCATTGTTTTATTATGAGTGCATAGACCCCAAGGGGGAGTCTAGTGTTTTTGGAGAAGATTATATAGACACCCTAGATTTGTATAGAATATTATATAAATACCCATCATATAGAAATGAAAGAAGAATATATAATACATATGTTTTTCACACTCCCCTCAAATTAGTTCATGTCATGGCTAGCTTAGAGATAACAAGAAAGTGTCCAGCGCTTTTGTGAGGATATCAACAATCCCGAGATCAGAAGAGATCTATGGTGTTGTAACCTTCTGTTATCGAATATGCGAAGGCAGTTAACTTCAATGTGTTTGATAAGTTCATGGAAATTCAGATCAAATGCAAAAGTAGTAGGTGATTTGTTGTTAGATTACATAGGAATGGTAACATTGATGGGAAAAGCCAGAAAAGAACTAAGCCAAGTATATTTGCGAGTGGCTTAGAACGTGGCCCAATATTCAGATTCAACACTAGAGCATGCAACAATAGTATGCTTCTTACTTTGTCAAATAATAAGATTACCTCTAACAAAGGTAGCATAATCAGTAGTAGAACATATGTTATATGTAGAGCTATCATAATCTACATCAGAATAAGAACAAACATCTAAGTAATCCTGATGAGTATAGAAGAATCCCTTTCCACATGACCTGTTTAAGTAGAACAAAATTAGCAGGATATCTTACCAATATATTTATTGTGAATTCTACATGTGTTAATTTGAATATTATATCTTCTCATGTTCATCAACATAGATTGTAATCAATTATTTTCTAATAAAGATAGACTAAGAATAGAATATCTTGGAAAAATCAAGACTAGTGATTTACATGTTAAATCAATCAGATCAGGCTTGAGGATTTTGTTTTATGTGTAAATATCCTGCTTGAGGATTTTGTTTTATGTGTAAATATCCTTTTTGAGTATGTATACACACTCCCTTTAAACCACATCATTAACTATTGATACATGTGCACTTCTTTGTCGAGATCTCTGTATTGAAAGCCATTCTTGACATCTAGCTGATAGATATACTAAGACTTGTTTACGACTATAGAGAGAAAAGTATAGATGGATCCTATATGTGCCACAAGAAATAATATCTCAAAAAATTCTTCTCCATGTGTCTTGGATGACTACTTTGGCCAATAGTCTTACCATCAGTCGCTCATTTTGTCGTTTGAGCATGGTTTTGTTAGAATTACTGTGGTCTTCTAGCACTGTTTGTAAGTATATTTTGTTTTTAGATTGGCAAGCAAATATATAAGAACAAGGAAATCTAAGTTTGAAAGATCCGGCCTGGGAAATGGAGGCACATCGAAAGACGTTGTCGTGAAGATAGATTACGTCGCTCCTATGCATGAGCTTGATGGCGGCTTGGCTCCCAGATTCAATCACCTCCCAGCTGGATGCTGCCTCCCGGTGCTAGCAAGAAAGCAGCGTTGAACGTCCGTTGGCCCTCGTCGTCATAGGAAAAATAAAGCACAAATCCGCCTACGTGAATTCGCAATAAGCGCACAAGTGGTGGATAGCAGATGGAGGTGGAGAACAAAAGAGTGTTGATGCTTCTTGTTGTGTATATCAAAGGCTAAGAGTATAGTCCCTTTTATAGACGAACTGCCCATTAACAAGGAGCTAAAAAAGAAAGTTGTTTTCTCCCATAAAGAAATTAGTGATAACGAGTTCCTATGGTCTCGTTGGTTGCACCCAACATTACCGAGGAGACTCGGTTAAATGCCAAAAACAACTATATGAACCTGGATACAAAAAAGGGAAGGTGATTGTTAAAATGGATTTAATGAGTCTCATTTCCTATATCATTATTGGGTTAGGTATTTGTGCACAAATTGAAAATTGCGTAGACTTAAAACAAATCTTGGAAAAATAATATTTGTATAAAAATTAAACTCGTACGCACAATCACAATCACGATCACGATCAGGGGCACAGGTCGGGCGTGGCATGGCGAGGCGAGGCGCGCGCGTGGCCTTTAAATTCACATGCCCCTGAAAAGCGTACATAGGCTTGGGGAACACCCACACTTATAAACACATGCTCTTCCTCTAAAATAGTCCATATGGCACTGAAGTGGTAGGGAGGTTTTGAAATACAAAGGAACTCCAACATTCCCCCACATATTCATAAACCTTGTAAAGAATAAGAAAAGAAACAAATTAAAGAATGATAAAGAAAGAGGAAAAAATAAAGAAAAGATTGGCATAAAATAAAATACTACTGAACTATGTCTTTCAACATAGGTAGCTTGTGGCTTTGAACCTTGCCCAGCAATGATTCATCTACATCCGGAGAGACGTGGTGACTACGTTTTGAACCAGACTCTCTGATTCGGATTTCAATAAATCGTGCAAACATAGATGAGGGCACGAGGACATTCATATCGGTGTATGCATTATGGCCTTCACAAGAATCTGTTTCAGGACTGCTCTAGCGAGAATACTCAACTCACATAAACCATGGCCCGAGGTTACACTCACATAGTAGGAATCTCTAAGGGTGTACTGTTCGGTCCTACACCCCGCCATATATGGCTTGACTCCATTCAGAGAAAATCTCTTCCTCTACCCAGATAGTACCAAAGCACTACGCATCATAGGGATAGACTCCTGAGTTTATGCTTCCATCGAACATTGACACATCTTAGTTGTCCATTTGAACCATTCCTCATGGGATCTCCAGTTTTGGATTGGTTGGGTTATTACTATGGTGTTCATCTAATGGGTAAAAGACCCATCCCCCTCGACGCACTGAGTACTAGCTTTCTAGCTGGACCCTTTGTGAGAGGATCAACAATATTCTCTACTGATTTCACAAATTGTAGAGATAGTACACCTTGGGTAATGAAGTCTCTCACCTCTTCATACCTCAATCTCATAAAACGTTTTTCAGGGTTACCCTTAGATCGTTTAGCTTTATCTATGGCAGATCTACTATCACAGCGAATAGAGATAGGAGGAAACTGCTTTGAAATGATGGGTAGATCTATTAATAGATTTCTTATCTAGTCTGCTTGACAAATAGCTAAATCCAAAGCTATAAACTCAGCCTCCATTGTGGATCTTGATCTAACAGTTTGTTTGGAGGATTTCCAAGAAACTGCAGCACCACCAAGATGAAACACATAACCACTAGTAGACTTGGTTTCATCAGAGTCTGCAATCCAATTTGCATCTGTAGCCTTCCAATACAGCTGGGAAACCAGTGTATTGAAGACTGTATTCCACAATACCCTTAAGGTATCTAAAAACTCTGACCAAAGCCTTCTAATGATCTGCGTTAGGACAACTAGTGTACTTACTCAACCTACTGATGGCATAAGCTATGTCAGGTTTAGAACAGTTGGCTAGATACATTAAGCTTCCTATGACTTGAGCATATCTAGACTGATTCACAGGATTGCCAGTATGTGCCTTAAGATGTAGGGAAGGATCATATGGAGTACTTACATGCACACTACGGTACATATCAAACCTATGCAAAACCCTTTTTTACATAGTGAGACCGGTTTAGAATGTAGCCAGAAGTAGATCTACTCAATTTTATGCCAAGTATAACATCAGCTATTCCTAAATCTTTCATATCAAAGTTTTTATCAAGAAAGGATTTAGTCTCAGAAATAATAGCTGAATTTGATCCAAAGAGTAGGATGTCATCAACATACAAGCACATGATTACATTATCATTCTCAAAAGTCTTAGAATAATTGCATCTATCAGATTCATTAGCAGTGAAGCTAACAAATAAAACAATTTTATCAAATTTATCATTCCACAGCTTAGGTGCTTGTTTCAAACCATATAAGGATTTTACTAATATACAAACCTTGTGTTCTTGTCCATGGACTACGAATCCTTCAGGTTTATCCATATAAATATCTTCCTCAAGGTCACCATTTAGGAAAGCAATTTTGACATCCATTTGATAGATTTCAAGATTATGAATCGTAGCTAAGGCGACAAGAAAACGGATAGAGATATTTTTTGTTACATGAGCATATGTGTCAAAGTAATCAACACTTTCTTTCCGTTTATATCCTTTGGCTACAAGCCTAGCCTTAAACTTATCTATGGAACCATTTGCCCACAACTTCTTTCTGAAAATCCATTTACATCCAATGGTCTTGTACCCTATTAGAAGGTCGGTTAGAATCCAAGTATGGTTGTTCATTATAGATTCTATTTCATTATCAATTGCTTCCTTCCAGAAACTATGATCTATGGATTTCATATCTTCATCATAGGTCTTGGCTACTCTAGTCCTTTTACCTCGACTTAGATCATTAGGGGACTCAACCACTTCTTGGTTTAAGGGTTCTGCTTCTTCAATAATTTGAGGTGTATCTTGAGGGGGATTTAATGTTTTCAGAATTTGAAGTTCCTTCACCAACTTGTTTAGGGAGAGAATTTTTGATAGGAAAGATGTTTTCATAGTATACTGCATCTACGGGTCTAATCTCTAGTATTGAATTGACCCTAATTTCTTGGATATCAGATTTTATAACTAGAAATCTATTGGCATTACTGTTTTTTACATATCCTAAGAAAACAGAGTCCACGGTTTTAGGACCTAATTTCCTCTTCTTATTTTCAGGAATCTTAACTTTGGCCAAGCATCCCCATACTTAGGTATTTCAGAACCGATTTCCTGTTAAACCAAAGTTCATAAGGAGTTTTACTATGTGTTTGAAAGAGACGCGGTTAAGCACATAGTATGCGGTTAAAAGAGCCCCCCCCCCCTCACTTCCCAATCGTTGGTTAAGACCTGATTCAACTAACATGGCATTGACCATTTCGATAAGTGTTCTGTTCTTCCTTTTAGCCATACCATTAGACTAAGGGTTGTAAGGGGCAGTGGTTTCATGTATAAGACCATGTTCCTCACAGAACTGGTTTAATTCATTTGAAGTATACTCACCCCGCTATTGTATCTAATCCTTTTTATGTTTTTATCGGTTTGGTTTTCTGCTTAGGTTTTGTAGGCTTTAAACTTTTCTATTTGCTCATCTTTAGATCTTAGCAAATAAACATAACAATACTTTCAAAATTCATCTATAAAGGTCACAAAGTAGTGCATGTTGTCACGAGTGAGAACATGGTTTAGGTCACATACATCAGTAGACTGGTTCAAGTAGTATAGAGTTTCTTTCTATTGATCTAAAGGGTTTGTTAGGCAATTTAGCTTGCACACAAATTTGACATCTTTCATTATTCGTTATGCCAGTTTTAGGTATTAAGTACATGTGAACTATACGCTTCATTGTATTTTTGTTCACGTGTCCTAAGTGTGCATGCGAAAGATCAGATGACATGATAGTAGAAAGAGTTCTAATGCAATTCTCATTAATATGTGAAGAATCATTACAAGACTCAACACTAAGCTTGATAAGACCATTACAAGTATAGCCGAAACTTATGAAAGATCTAAAACGAGAGATTACAACTTTATTTCCCTGACTTAATAAGGAGTAACCAGGGGACATAACTAGGACTTCACTAATAAGGTTCTTCTTAAATTCTGGAACATGTAAGACATCATGTAGCTTCAAGACTTTCCCTGATGTGAGCTTCAAATCTACACGTCCGAAGCCTATGATGTGTTTCACGGAGACATCATTACCACATGAGATGACACGGTTTCTATCGGCCTGATAGGTAGAAAAAGAAGAACGATCATAACAGATGTGAGGTACGACTCCAAAATCCAACTACCAATTATCATGGGAGGCATAACTAATATTGGAATAGTAGAGTTGGTTTCTAACCTTTCAGAAGCGTTGTCCCCCATAGAAATCATATTGACTTCAACATTCTTAGGAGGTTGCTTCTTTTGTCCCTTACGGTTCTTGCATACGTTTGCAAGGTGATGGGCTTGTCACACGCGTAGTAGATGCGTTGGCCCCTAGAATCAGTGTTATTATTCTGATCAGGATGCTTGCCTTTCTTGAAAGGTTTTCTGGATTTGGGGTGGAATTTATGGGGTTTCTTTTTGGATTTGACATGGTCTACCAGATTCACAAGAGGGTTGTATTTAGAATCTTTTGCTCTGTGATGATCTTCAGTTTGAAGAGACTTTACAGGGGAAGACTCGTTCATCTTCTCTTATCTATGACAGAGAGATTTAGCGAAGTCATTCCAAGAAGAAGGGAGTTTTTTTATTAGAGCGGCTACTTACACATTTTCCTCGAGCTTATAGCCACTAGCAATAGACTTAGAGATAAGATTTTGATATTCAAGAACTTGTGCGGAGACATGCTTATTTTCTACCATCTTATAGTCAAGCCACTGGATAAAGGCATATCGTTCTAATCTTACATCTTGCATACCATATTTATCATCTAAAGCTTTCTAAAGTTCGAGAGCAGTAGGGTGCATATGGTATATGTCATAAAGCTCGTCGGATAAACCAGAGAGAATCCTACCATGACAAAGGTAATCTATTTCTTTAGGTATTTTTGGATGAGATGAGATGGGGGAAGAGAGTGGATCATTGTAAGTAGAGCCTATTTAGAATAGGGCAGAGTTAACATGATCTACAGTAGTGATAGGAGTTTCGGGTTCCTCAGGAGGAATTATAGCAGAGACTAATCCTGATGAAGTGAGCCAAAACCTCATTTTTTGTTGCCACCTATGGAAATATAAGCCTACGAATTTTTCGTTTTCTAAGACTAGCAATGTCTTCGGAAGTCATCATTACTCTAAGAACCATTTTAGTAGAGGTTTAATCAAAGACGGAATCAAACAGTAGATAGAAAATTTGTGGATATGTCTTCACAATGTTGGAATTACTGTGGTTTTCTAGCACTGTTTGTAAGTATATTTTGTTTTTAGACTGGCAAGTAAATATTATCAAAACTAGAACAAAGAAATCTTAGTTTGAAAGATCCAGCCTGGGAAATAGAGGCACGTAGAAATACGTTGTCATGAAGACAGATTCCTCCGCTCCTACGCACGAGCTTGATGGCGTCCTGGCTCCCAGATTCAATCACCTCCCCGCTGGATGCTACCTCCCGGTGCTAGCAAGAGAGCAGCGTTGAACGTCCGTTGGCCCTCGTCGTCATAGGAAAAACAAAGCACAAAATCCGCCAACGCGAATTCGCAACGAGCACACAAGTGGTGGATAGCAGATGGAGGTAGAGAACAAAAGAGTGTTGATGCTTCTTGTTGTGCATATCAAAGGCTAAGAGTATAGTCCCTTTTATAGATGGACTGCCATTAACAAGGAACCAAAAAAGAGAGTTGTTTTCTCCCACCAAGAAATTAATTATAATGAGTTCCTATGATCTCGTTGGTTGCACCCAACATTACCGAGGAGACTCGGTTAAATGCTAAAAATGGCTATATGAACCTGGATACAAAAGAGGGAAGGTGATTGTTCAAATGGATTTAATGAGAGTCTCATTTCTGAGATCATTATTGGGTTAGGTACTTGTGTGCAAATTTAATATTGTGTAGATTTAAAACAAATCTTGGAAAAATAATGTTTGTATAAAAATTAAACTCGCACACACAATCACGATCAAAATCATGGGCGCGGCGCTGATGAACGTCAAATCTACCTCTTTAATAATGATGAATTATAGTATAGGAGGCGAATCTCGGTCGATCAAAATACCACAATCTTTGAATGTTGTGGAATATTTTTACTTGACAAGTTTACCAAGGTCGAACACAGGGAACAGCGATTCTTAGTTGCGTGGTCTTAAATCAAATTAAATAATTAACTAATGCTAGTTAATTTCTATGTATGCAATGCAATGCAATGCAATGATGAAAGGTGCAATATGAAGAAAGTTAAACAGAGAGAATGAAACACCAGATATGTGATTTAGGAATGTTTAATCCAAATAAAATTAGTCAATATCCGTAAAATGAAATCACAAATCAGATAGTATCAAATCCAGCAAGATGTATCAAATTAATTCCTGATGCGAGTAAGAGTGAATAGATATCAGACTAATCCTGCAATGATTTTATCTCCAAAATATTTCTAATTTTATTCTCAAAAAAATGTTTGCAGTCAATATCCACAAGTCAATAAATCTAATCAATCTCCTTGATTTAACCCCTGCAAAAATTAAGTCCTCAGATATGAGATCAATTTCATCATTTTCTAAATCAAATCCCTGCAAAATAAATCGTGGATATCTTAATAAGGCACAAATATGTCAAACTCAGCCCAACAGGATTAGGATAGCTCCTCGAATAATGGGTCTTAACAAGTAGCCTCAGATTAGTAAACAATATGCGTAAAATGAAAGAGCATGAAAATAGCTTCAAAATGACATATTATATGCTCAAAACGAAGTTCGTATGAAAAAGATATGATAAAATGAAGCTTCAGGGACTAAAATGTAAATAAAATAAAGTTTTTTCTTGCAAAGAGGTCCCTAGAAGGGCTTATCAGTAATTAATAAAAGTTGGAGGAGCCCCTCTGTAATTTACCCATGGCGGGGGTATTGTTGCAATATCTGGAAATGCCGGGGGTGTCGGTGCAAATTGCCCCCAGCGCGAGAACGTGCCCTGAGGCTCGGAGTCCGGGGCTGAGGCTCGGGGGTCCCGAGCCTGAGGCTCGAGCGCGAAGCTGTAGCTCGGGTGACAAGGCGGAGGATCAGGCAGCGGAGCTCAGGCTCGGATGCCCGAGCCTACGTGGCAGCCGTCTGAAGCTTCGGGGCACCGAGCTTCGAGGCTTGGAGGCTGGCTCGGGGGTCCCTGCGTGACTTGCAACTGGCCGTAGGATCAAGGGTTAGAGGCCCGATCCTACGGCAGTTGTACGCTACATGGCCCTGGGCGATCGGGAGGAGGCGACCGGCGAGCGTGCCGGCCGAGGCGAGAGGTACGACGGACCGCAGAGCTCGGCCGACACACGGCCGAGCTGTGGCGAGGCGCGGAAGGTGCGGTGGAGGAGGCTCGCAGCTGGAGGAGGACGGCGGAGGTCCGTCTGCGAGCGTAGAGACGGTGGGCGACGAAGGACTGGTTGTGTGGCGGAGGGCGCGGGCGGCGCAAGAAGGTCGGTGTTGGAGAGGTCCCCTGGTGGACGGTGGCGCCTTGGAGGAGGTGGAGTTGTGTTCCTGCAATTGGTTAGACAAATCCAAGAACAAGGGGAAATGGTGATGGAGCTCCTAGTGCGGAGGTGATTGGAGAGGGCGGAGGGTCCAGCCTGTTCAAGGCCGGGTTGTTGGTGGCACAGCAGGGCGCGGGGACGAGCACTTGGAGCAAGAGGAGGAAAATGAGGGTTACCTGGGAAGGGACAGTGCTCTACGGCCACTCGACCGGAGCTTGAGCAGCATCGCTGAGGAGGGCTGCGACGAGGCGCGACGCACCTTGGATCACGCCAAGCGACGGGGGTGGCTGGTGCTGTCACCACCTAAGGATCCCTAAGATGATGAACGGCGGATAAGAGAAATGGCCGGTCGTGACGAGGCTTTATAGGAGCGAGGATGGCATCTGTTACATGTCGTGGAGGGGCGGGGCTCGTAACGGTCGGAGAAGATGAAGGGGGCGGGGGCTTGTAACGGCCAGAGGTCGTGCATTGCGGTGCTTTGATGGCAGTAGGAGGAGGTGAACGGCTGGAGAAGATGAAGGGGGGTCACGTGCGAGGAGGAGAGAGAGTGGGAGTGGGGTGAGGTGTGGGTGGCACGTGGCATGCCCTGGGGGTGCCACGTGTCGCCCCTAAAAAATTTCGAAAATATGGAGAAAAGAAATAGAAGAAGACCTCAAATCGAAAAATTTCCTTCATGAAAGTTGTTCGTCTCGACGAGATCTACAACTTTCATGAGGACCCAGGAGCAAAAGAGGTTACCTGTGCGAAGTGGTATTTTTGATAGTTCTCCATGTGTATAGAAAATTGGGTTTTTGGGATTTTGTAATTTTTTGGTTGTTTTAGAGAGGATAAAAATCTAGAAAAAATACGATAACATACAAGAAAATTGTTTACACACTAATCTAATTTTTTTGGCTTTAATAAATAAGAAAATTGGAAAATAAAATAGAAGTAAGAAACACACAATTTTAGTACAGATCGACAACGGACACTTGGACTCAGTCAGTTTCTTTGATTTCAGTTTTAATCAGGATTTGGATTTTTACGTCGCTTAATAAAACTTTCATCAAAGAACACAAATGAAAAAGAAATAAAATTAAAAGATTAATTATGTACATAAAAACTGAGGTCAAAATAGCAAAAAGTCAAAATGCGCAAAAGAGGCCCAAAACCCAACTTTCACATATGAGCTCCGAATTTTACGAGATTTATCTTGTTTTGAAGGTATTTGAAAATGGAGTACTTTAAAAGTGATTAGACCAAAATCGGACACTGTATGAGTGAGATATGCTCGTTTTAGTCCATCAGATGTGAAATCGGACTTTGGGATTATTTGACACTTATTGGAGTTAGTATTTTTTGTATTTTTTATTTAATAAGGTTAGGAATATCTACACAATGAAGGTGGTTTGGGTTAATCGGAGTTAGGATGAATTAACTAAAAATAAGAGAAGTTAGCGGCTTTTTGGGCTAATTTACACTTGGGATTTTTAATGCAATTAGGCATGATGAAATGCAAATATTATTAACACATGTATGAATTCTAATGATGCTCTGTTAATGATTAAATGCATGTGAATTTTGGGGAGTCGAGCCTAATTGACCAATTTTAGCATGATGAATATGAGATTCATCAGGCGTGGGCCGGGCGTGGCGTGGCGAGGCGCTCGCGCGCGTGTGTGTTATATAGGCAAACAAGCCCAACGACCTTCAGATTCGCATGCCCCTGAAAAGCCCACAAGGACTTGGGAAACACCCACACTTATAAACACATGCTCTTCCTCTAAAATAGTCCATATGGTACTAAGAGGTAGGGAGGTTTTGAAATACAAAGGAACTTCAACATTCTCCTATATATATTATAAACCTAAGAAAAAAACAAATTAAAGAATGATAAAGAAAGAGGAAAAAAGTAAAGAAAAGATTAACATGAAATAAAATACGACTGAACTATGTCTTTCAGTATAGGTAGCTTGTGGCTTTGAACCTTGCCTAGCAATGATTCATTTACATCCGGAGAGACATGGTGAACTACGTCTTGAACCAAAATCTCTGATTCGGATTTCAATAAATCATGCAAACATAGATGAGGGCATGAGGACGTTTATATCGGTGTGCGCATTACGACCTTCGCAAGAATCTGTTTCATGAGTGCTCTAGCGAAAATATCCAACTCACATAAACCTCGGCATGAGGTTACATTCACATAGTAGGAATCTCTAAGGGTGTATTGTCCGGTCCTACACCCTGCCATATATGGCTTGACTCCATTCAGAGAAAAACTATTCCTCTACCAAAATAGCACCAAAGCACTACGCGTCTTAGGGATAGGTCAGGAGTAAAACTCTTGAGTTTGTGCTTCCATCAAACACTAACATGGCTTAGTGTAACGTCCCGGGCTTAGGTCCCCGGTCCGTTATCGAGGAAAACTGGCCCTGACAACTTGTTGGGTTCGAGCCCAAATGGACCCGTTGGCAACCACCCAAAATGCTTAAGCCCAAGTTGTCAAGTAGTAATCCTCACCAATTATATACCACACCCACACTTTGTGAGTTTTAGGTATGGCACTATGATTGGGGTTGGGGTGTTACAACCTCCCCCACTTATATTCGCAACGTCCTCGTTGCGACATGGCCTATTCACTTATTCCCAGTGACAGTGGCGGCTGCACGCTCCCGGCTTAGTTCCCTTCGGGTAGCCCTTTCCACTATCAGAGGGAACCCGCTCTGATACCATTTGTAACGTCCCGGGCTTAGGTCCTCGGTCCGTTAACGGAGCATTACTGGCCCTGACAACCTCTTGGAATCGGGCCCATACAGACCCGATTAACCACCCCCAAAATGCTTAAGCCGGGTTGTCAAGTAGTAATCTCGTCACTATTTATCCCACCCGGAAACTTCTTGTTCCACGGTGTGGGACTTTTTCATTTTGGGGGTGTTACAACAGGACTTTTTCATTTTGAGAGGTGGAGCCGCCCCTACAAAGAGGTTGGAGGAAATGGCTACCCGGAGCGTGCAGCCGCTACTATCACTGGGAAGAAGTGATGGGCCATGTCGCAGCGAGGACATTGCGAATATAAGTGGGGGAGGTTGTAACACCCCCCAAAATGAAAAAGTCCCACACCGTGGAACAAGAAGTTTCCGGGTGGGATAAATAGTGACGAGATTACTACTTGACAACCCGGCTTAAGCATTTTGGGGGTGGTTAATCGGGTCCGCATGGGCCCGATCCCAAGAGGTTATTAGGGCCAGTAATGCTCCGTTAACGGACCGGGGACCTAAGCCCGGGACGTTACAAATGGTATCAAAGCCGAACGCCCTCTGACAGTGGAAAGGGCTACCCGAGAGGTGGAGCCGCCCCTACAAAGAGGTTGGAGGAAATGGCTACCCGGAGCGTGCAGCCGCCACTGTCACTGGGAAGAAGTAATGTGCCATGTCGCAACGAGGACGTTGCGAATATAAGTGGGGGAGGTTGTAACACCCCAACCCCAATCATAGTGCCATACCTAAAACTCACAAAGTGTGGGTGTGGTATATAATTGGTGAGGATTACTACTTGACAACTTGGGCTTAAGCATTTTGGGTGGTTGTCAACGGATCTATTTGGGTCCGAACCCAACAAGTTGTTAGGGTCAGTTTTCCTCGATAACGGACCGAGGACCTAAGCCCGGGACGTTACAAATGGTATCAGAGCCGAACACCTTCTGATAGTGGAAAGGGCTACCCGAGAGGTGGAGCCGCCCTTACAAAGAAATTAGAGGAAATGGCTACCCGGAGCGTGAAGCCGCCACTGTCACTGGGAAGAAGTGATGTGCCATGTCGCAACGAGGACGTTGCGAATATAAGTGGGGGAGGTTGTAACACCCCCCAAAATGAAAAAGTCCCACACCGTGGAACAAGAAGTTTCCGGGTGGGATAAATAGTGACGAGATTACTACTTGACAACCCGGCTTAAGCATTTGGGGGTGGTTAATCGGGTCCGTATGGGCCCGATTCCAAGAGGTTGTCAGGGCCAGTAATGCTCCGTTAACGGACCGGGGACCTAAGCCCGGGACGTTACACTTAGTTGTCCCTTTGAACCATTCCTCATAGGATCTCCAGTTTTGGATTGGTTGGGTTACCACTATGGTGTTCAACTAATGGGTAAAAGACCCATCCCCCTCGACGCACTGAGTACAAGCTTTCTAGCTAGACCCTTTCTAAGAGGATCAGCAATATTCTCTACAGATTTCACAAATTGTAGAGATATTACACATTGGGTAATGAAGTCTCTCACCTCTTCATACCTCAATCTCATAAAATGTTTTTCAGGGTTGCCCTTAGATTTTTTAGCTTTATCTATGGCAGATTTACTATCACGGTGAATAGAGATAGGAGGAAACAACTTTGAAATGATGGGTAGATCTATTAATAGATTTCTTAGCCAGTCTGCCTGACAACAAGCTAAATCCAAAGCTATAAACTCAGCCTCCATTGTGGATCTTGCTCTAACAGTTTGTTTGGAGGATTTTCAAGAAATTGCAGCACCACCAAGACAAAACACATAACCACTACTAGACTTGGTTTCATCAGAGTCTGCAATCTAATTTGCATCCGTATAGCCTTCCAATATAGCTGGAAAACCAGTGTATTGAAGACTGTATTGAAAACCAGTGTATCACGGGCGCGGACCGGACCGAGCGAGGCGCATGTGTGTGTTATATGCAAACATGCCCAACAACCTTCGAATTCACATGCCCCTGAAAGGCCCACATGGGTTTGGAGAACACCCGTACTTATAAACACATGCTCTTCATCTAAAATAGTTCATATGGTACTAAAGAGGTACGGAGGTTTTGAAATACAAAGGAACTCCAATAAGTTTATCTTGAGTACCCACTTACAGGGTTCAAAAGACATATCAAGGGAAAACACACGTCCCATGTACCACAAGGGCATCAATCTCACTAGCCATAGCATGCATCCATCCAGAGCAAGTAATACCGCATAATAGATGCTTGGAATTGATATCGTTATCAACACATCATAACAAACCAAGTATATTTCTTGTCAGAAGGACAGAAAATATTAGTGATTGTATGGAGAGAGAGAGGGGATGAAGTGTGCACTACATCCCCCCTTTTCTGACTGCGTAGGCGGATTGCAGGTGCATTGCCCGCCTCCATGGGAGCCCTAACCAACACATAATCATGCGTTACCTGACAACAATCACATACAATGTACACGATACGCCATTTGTAAAATATTGCCAAATTGAAATAGAAAATGTTTGTACAATCGATAACGACGAGCGAGAACATAAAAAAATATCTTTATTACAATGTCAAGAGTTAAGCGAAAAGCAAATGAAAGGAAAAACTCGACTAGAACCTCGATCTCAACATCGTTCATCTCATATACCACCAAATACCCTAGTCTCAATCTCTTGCTTGACAATCCTTGTTTGATTTTCAAGCGATGTAACTTGTGGGTCAAATGATCAGGCACGACCTATAAACAATTATTTATATAAAGGTATAGAAAAGTGAAGGAAAATTATAGCGATTGCAATCAAGTACCACTCTAAAAAGTAAGTTGTTTGCATATATTTATGTTGTAGGACTTAACAAATCCTAATCTACTTCGTGTAATCATCCCACATATTCCCCTTACTTTCTCTATGCATATATTTATCCATTTATCCACCCATCAAAGGAGAAGTCTACATTAGGAATGAAACGATATCGTGCTTTATTCGATGTGTAGTCCAAAGTACGATACTTCAGGAGACGCAACGGTGTCGATTGTGTTAAATTAGAGGAGTCTCACTCATCTCAAATAAATCCATATGACTCAACTATTTGACGGCAAGTATGAATTTGTACATTGAATATGCATCCATGCATTCACCCAATAAATTCATATGACTCATTGTCGGTTCAATCGGACCACAAGGATGTGCTGCTCCCTCGTGATATTTATCTTTCATCCCCTACATGTGTTATTATATCTTCTCGAAAATAACTAATCACTAGTGAGCATACCCGCGCACCGCGGCGGGTATAAAAGTAAATAAAAATATTTTTAAATACATATATACCGCTTAAGTGGAATAAAATACGAAATGATTTTTTATTATATAAGTTAGTTACGACCTTCAAAATTCAAAAATATTATACCTCAAACATTGGAAAATAAAACAACTTTATGGGAAAGTATAAAGGAAGAAACAATAGAGCAATCATATCCAATAAACTCAAACAAACTATAGATCTTTCTTATAAGTATGTATGTACACTATTTATGAATATTAAGACTGTGATAAAAATGCAAGTAAATATTGAAGTAGCTATGAATTTCACAGATAAATAGTAACTTTGATAAGGAATGACCACTATAAAAAAATATCTTAAAAATTACAACACATAAAAAGTTGTATGTCAAAAAAACAAAAAAAATGTCATTGTTGTCTTATGACAATTGTTTTTACTAACCACATATATTATAAAAAGAACCTTCAAGTTTTGTTTACGGATACTGTACAAAAATAACTTTGTTATAATTTTTTCATTATTCCAATGTAGTCCATATTATAACAACATTTATCTACAAAAATTAGTTTAAAAGAAATCTTAGCAAAACACTGAGAAAATGGTTAAAATAGAAAGGTAGATGCTAACTTGGACATTAACTAATCAAAAGTCTACAATCATTGATGCAATCTTAAATAAGAAAATAATAAAAAATAATGAACTTGAGCATTATATTTTTTTCAAAGATCACTATTCTGTATCTTAAGGGGGGAAAACTACCATAATCGAAGGTTTTTAACTTCAGGTATTTCAAGATTAAAATGAAATCTCGAAGCAACTATTAAATGGATAGTCATTATTCCTACATTTTTTCTTAAATTAGATTATATTCTTAAATAAAAATGTAATAGCCTATTGTATGGATTAAAATAAAGCATACATACCCCTTGAACATTGTATAGTCATAGCTGAATATAATCAATGGTCTTTCTTTAAGTAGAACTATGTCTTTAGGAAACTCTTGAGCTAAGGATTCTCATATTGATATCAACAATTTCTTTGTCTTATTTATAATAAATAATTAAAAATTTAATATATAGAAATATTTAAATATTTAAAATAACATAAGTAGAAAATATGTTTAAAAAATTTGTTTGACCTGACATCTACAATTATCAGGCTTCTTTTTGGAATCCACGTTCTTCATATTTGAAAATTATCTAAGTTGCAAATAGCATGTTTCCAGATATATCTGCATAATACATGAGGAATTCAAAACTAAATTAAGTAATAACAATAGTTTTTGCATGCCAATTAGATACATGTCTCCGAAAATGGGTATACTAACATTACTGTAATCGATCTATTCTA
This sequence comes from Ottelia alismoides, assembly GCA_037367405.1. Classification (NCBI taxonomy): domain Eukaryota; kingdom Viridiplantae; phylum Streptophyta; class Magnoliopsida; order Alismatales; family Hydrocharitaceae; genus Ottelia; species Ottelia alismoides. The sequence continues at coordinate 39,542 of JAZKJV010004942.1, read as the reverse complement.
GATGGAGGGCATAGGAGTCTCCGTTTCTGATGAAATTCGAATGATATATTGAAGGGATATATAGATAAATATATATGATGATATTTTTCAAAAAAAGTAAAAAAAATGGAAAAATGGCACCGGGTACCACCATCAAAACATATTTAATATTATATATTAATGGTATGGATGTAATTACTGGAAACTAAAAAGAGCATGCATGAAATATTTCTCACAAAAATGTCGGTATAAACGCGTTAAAATACCGGCACTCACATGGTTTTTATAAATATATTTTATTTAATATAAATTTATTAAGGGATACTATTTACTACTATATGATAAGGGTAATGTACAATTAAAAAAACAAAAGGAGAGTATGTGAAATAGCAATAAATGTGGGTATACTGATGAATACTCATTCATCACTCTTTATTCTTATATTTTAGCTACAAAAACCTTTGCAAATGCATGTAGATATGTGTAAATAAAAATAATTACCAAAAGCATGCATTGTGTCAAAACCTATAATTAGCATGTTTTTGTGCAAAAATAAAAGAATAAAGATTAAAAAGAAAAAGAGGGAAATATTTAGAATAAATATTGAGCAACCTAACCCAAGGGAGGGCTCAGCATGGGCCTGACCGCATAAAATCCAAAGTAGAGGGAGATAGGGGCTCATGTGTGTACATAAATAAAAATATTTTCCTCACAAAAATAGATGCAAAAATTGGTTTGTAAATACTTGTACATATTTATAAGTATAAAAACATGATAAAAATGAAAGAAAATCAAAAAGAACAAAAACATCACTATCACCTTGTATATAGACCACTATACCTATATTTATTTAACCTTATAAATAAATAAAATTAATTTCCAAAATTCTTGTAAATATCCTATATTATATAGTGTAAATAAATAAAATAAAAACAATTAAAACAAAAACAAAATAAAAATAACAAAATTAAAAACACAAAAATATATTGTAAATATACCATGTATATAAATGTATATATGTATTTATTTCACATATGTATATAAATAATAAAAATGAAATAAAAATATCCTTTTATTCCTTATTTTATAACATGGATAAATAAAATATAAAATGGGAATAAAATTGTATAAAAATAACAATTAAAAATCAAAAATTAAAAACCTATATAGTGTACATATACCTATATATAGCTATATTATGTATATACCTTATTTTTGTTTTGAAAAATTAATTAAAAATCACTAAAAAATAGAAAAAAATAAAATAAAAATATTTCATGTTTTAACTTTTTGCTAAATCGGCCCCTAGCTACCTTAATTTTCACTTCTAAGATCCAGCCACGTGGCCGATCCCTATTGGCCCTGGGAATGTTGACCGCCCGGTCAACTACCCCCCCCCCCCAGGACCACTTCACACGGGTTTTTAGCGGGTAACCCATCTTCTCGGATTTTTAGCGCTTAAACCCGAATCACCCCCACTCAAACCCCGGGTCCGATTTGATCTTGATATATACCCGAGACCCTCGCCGGAGCTCCTGCATCGGGATCCGCGCGCTTCCACGCCCTACCCGCGCCTGTCTTCCCGGACTCTCCAACATATAAAGCTTCAGCTCCGCCTCCTCATTGCTCATCTTTGGCCATTCGATTCCACCCCCAGTGAGCTCCAGCATGCTCGTGAGAGTGACAGCTCGCGTTGTGCTGTTGAAGCGAGGAGAGGGAGCGTGACCACTGATCCGGTGAAGCTTCGCCGCCTTGCTCCGCCACCAGCAGGAGCTCGAGCCTCGGAGGGAGACGCTCCTCGAGGCGAAGACCCAGAGCATCCTTAGCTCATCCCCAATCTCGTCAGCCACCCAGGTAGTCCCTTAGCTCTTTCTTTTTCTTTGATTTTCCATTACGCCCAAATCGCTCCGCCACCGTTCATCGTCGATTCCGATCGATTCCGACCACCATCCGACCATCGGGCTTCACCATAGCCATCGCCTCCTTCCCGCGCACCTTCTCCGTATCCCCATCCAACCCATCTCGCACAGGAGCTGGGATTCGAGCTCCACCGTCCCCCCTTCGCCGGAGCTCGCCCACTTCGACCCTCCGTCCACCGTCACCCCGCCTAACCGGGTCGAGGCAGTTTGTCCTCGACCCGCGAGCCTTCTGGACTGTTTTGCAGGTTCAATGAGGGCCATCTGAGGTCCTTCGACATCGAGCCAGGAGGCGCAGCTCCGCCGACCTCGCCGGAGCTCTTCAGAGCTCGATCGGGTCATCGGAGACCCCCATCCGACGCGGAGGCCCACGCTGCACTTTGTCCGATCATCAGCGCCCCGCGAGAAGCCTCGGAGCGAGCGCACTGGGCCGGCGAAGTTTGCCGGCCACCTGTTCTTCGAGGATCTTCAGCAGCCGTCCGATCAGACCTCCAGCTCCAGTTTGCATCTGGGCCGTCCGTTCAGGAGCCGCATTCACCGTCAGATCTGAGGAGGGTTGATCCCAGCCGTCCGACGCACGAGGGTTAGCCACCTGCGCCCTACACCGTTCGATCCCCCATGTGGAGGAACCCCCGCCGTCGGATTCGCCCGAGGAGCCCAGCTGTGAAGCGCCCGTTGTTCGCCACCGTCAGATGCTCCATGTGGCCTCCATCCAGCCGCTCCATTAATAAAGGGTAAACTACCCTTAGGCCCTTCTGTTTATTACATTTCGTAGTTAGTCCTGTAAATACGTAATATAGTTGTTTAGTTTTTGGGATTATTGCATAGAGGATCCCGTACTCTGTTTAGTTTGCATTTATGCCCCTGTGTATGGTCTGACACGTGCATCGACACGTGAGTTTTTGGCTTATTTGCATATCATGCCCCTGTAGTTCTGACTGTTAATGAATGAATGAAAGTTTGTTTTTATTTGCATTTATACCCCTGTGCGTATTTTAATTGAGCATGTGTGAATATTTGTGGGTATTTTGTAGATAAGCCCCTAGGCTTTTGGTACATGTTACCAAATAGCCCCCGGGACTTATTTTCATTACATTTGGGTCCCTGAGTGCCCCAGGCACACGCGTAGTACGTGTTTCGCTGGGTTAATTGCACCAGACCCCCCAGACTCCTGGGTATTTGCACTTTGGTCCCTGTGCACTGTGCCCCCTTTTGATTTTTGAATAAAATAGCAAATATGCTCCAAATCCAACGAAAATTGGACACATGGCTCCTGCCATAGTGTAAAATTTTCGAGGATTTTTGGAGACATTTCTGAGTTGTTTTGTTATTTTTAAAAATTAAAAACCTCCATTTTTAAAACTGTCTAACTTTAAAAACCAGAAAAAAATATTAAATAGTGTTTAAAAATTCCAAAAAAATTGTCTACTGTCTATTTTGTTGTGCTTGATTTTCTAGCCAATTTTGGCTATTTTTCATTACTAAAAACCACTAAAAATTGAAAAACACTCAAAATCTTATAAAAAATCTAGTAAATAAATTACAAATCCAAAAATAATAATATAGGTGCCTAAATTTTCCTTGTTTTATTCTCTTTACAGGAAAATTACCTCCCAGCTAATTTGGGGCCTTTGGATATTTTATCTAGGCCCTTTTAGCTCGGTTGGACAGTCCTCTCTTTTCAGTCACTGTTTGATTTTTAGAAAATTAAATAAATATCAGAAAAATCCCAAAAACTCACCAAAAACACTAAAACACATAAAAATATTTTTGTTAGAATTTTTGGTTGATTTTTAGTGCCTGTAATAAATTGTTGAAGTGTGTGTTTATTTGCTTTTCTTATTTTCTTAATACATCAAAAATCCAAAAAATTTATAAAATAATTAAAAACCACCAAAAATATTTTCTTATTTTATTTCATTTCCTTTTTGACTACTTCGTAGGCCGCAAGGCCAACCCGTGCTCCTTGTGTTCGACCCTGGTCGCTATACCAGGTTAAATTAATAGCAAGACCGCTTTCGTGTGTTTGATTGATTTTCATCTATTTGGTAGTCTATTTTTCTTGATCGACACGATCGAGTGACCGATGTCGCGACGACCCTCGTAGAGATACCTGATTGCCTTAGTCGCTCGGTTTTCCGTGCTCATCATATACACACGTAAAAAGTCTTGCACTCCCGTGGTTCTTGACGTGGACTCAAATCGTCCTAGAGATGTTAGTGAATAATAGAATGTTAGAGGATCTTGTATGAAAAAACATCAGGGTAATTTCGCAAAAGTTCCAATTCCAGCATGAAGGGCACACGTTTTCACCAAATATCAAAATGTTCTGGCTGACTCCAAAAATAATCTGAAAAAACGCATCGGATGCCATGTGAAGACTTCAAATTCCAGAGTGAGAGAGAGACTATGAGAGAGAAAGTCACATGAAGATAATAAAGGAGGGAGGCACTTTCAAAAAAATAAGAGGGAGGTGAATATTTTAGGGAGAAAGCGAAAGGGGAGAGGAAACCGAAATCATGGGGAAAATGAGTGAGAGTGAGGAGAGAGGAGTGTGAAATATTGGATACTGAGTCAAGCGGCCAAGAGAAAGAGAGAGATGCGCATAAAAGAGGGGGAGAAATCTTTGGCACTGAGCCACATGGCAGCGATGTGATGCATACCGGTAGGAACCCAATAATAGTATAGAGTATAGATATAGATATAGATGTGATCCATAATGGCTTTGGTTAATAAATTAGTCAATCCCTTTATATTTAAGAACCTCAGTTCATAAGTTTGAGGATATTATTATAACAACGAGTCTGTCATAGTCAATGAATTAGCAAATCGTGTTTTCTAATATCTGATTTACCCTCATCAATAAATCAACCGTCAATGCCTTCGTATTGATGTCAATAGGTCTCCTTTCAGCAATGAATGAATTTGATATTGTCTATCGAAAATACCTAATTATCAATTGTTATTGAATTAAATATCGTTCCTCAATATCAATTATTAACGAATTAAGTGTCGTTCCTCAACAAATCTCATATGCTAAACTATTAGTTAAAACATGCCTAATATTCTAGTTGGAGCTATTTGACATTCTAGTTGACCTCACACAATCTGATTCGGGTCGAACCCTATATGCTCTTCCGGTGAAAGTCGGACTTGTCTTATCTGATTGTTCGACGTCCTAGTCTCGATAAGTTGAAATTCCCATATACTGCTGGAGTTGGAGTACCAGGAGACTACCCGTGTTTCACCTCCGATAACCCTTCACACTAAGTCGACCCCACGCCTCGATATGTCAAGGTCCTGGCGACAAACTTTCTAGGGAAGAGTACAAGCGTAGACTACCTTCTTCTTCAACTGTGAACTCTTCTTTATTGACTCATGAAGAAATTTAACAAAAACACCCCACAGATGAAGAAGTGATCTACGTTGAAATCCCTACAAAGAGGGAAAAACGGTGATCACATAAAGCATAATCTACCTCGCTAGAGATTAAAACTCGATAATTATCAACGGGGGGAGGATGAATGTAATATACAAAAATGGTAAATGGTCTCTCATCCAAAAATCCATTTACCCACTAACACAAACTCAACATTATTGAATTGTCCAGCATTAGTTTCAGAGGACTTGATATCTGTGTTTAAAATCTACATGTAGGGACGTTATTTAAAGCTAGATGCAGCCGACTAATTTTCATCTTTCATGCTCGAAGAGATAATGTATTTGTTAATATAACTTGAATCCTACTATATGATTTTCAAGCGGTGGTTAATTCTGCTACATGAGAATTCAACCCCAGTGGAGTCTAGCAGTGATTAATTCCACTAGTGGATAATTCTACTCATGTGGAGTGTAGTAGTGGTTAATTCTGCTATATGAGAATTCAACCTCGACAAGGTCTAGCAGTGATTAATTCAGCGAATGGAGAATTCAACTTATTGTGGAGTCTAGCAGTGGTTAATTCCGCTATATGAGGATTCAATTCAAGGTGGAGATTATTGATATAATTTGAATCACAACCATTTGTTGGGATGGATTGCTGACTTGGCTGATCTATGTCATGCCTTTTGATTGGCTGAGAAATGTTGGATTGGATTGCTGAGATACCTGATCCGCCTCATGGATCCTGAGTGGCTGAGAGTTGTTGCGTTGGATTGTTGAAACTTCTGATATGCCTCATGAATCATGATTGGCTGAGAGTTGTTAGATTGGATTGCTGAAATGTCTGATCTATCTCCTGGATCCTGATTGGTTGAATGTTCCTGGGATTGATTATTAAATACAATCGGTATTCTTCTGTTGCAGTATAAAGGGGGCCTTGGGGTCACCATTTATGTTGCAATAGAAGAGTACCAATTGTATTCTTCTGAATCCTGATTGGATGAGAGTTGTTGGGCAGGACTGCTAAGATGTATGATCCGCCTATTGTTGAGATATCTGATCCACCTCATGAATCCTGATTAACAATCCTCTTTGCATCAGTATTAACTAATAAACCAAGGATTAATTGAAACTGCAAGATCAAATCTCAGTTCGTGAGTTTTAACTAAACAGACATAGAAGATTATATTATCACAATCATGTTTTAACACCTAAGAATTTATGTAGAATTCCATTTTTCAAAAATTGTTAAATCAAGAAATAAAGTTAATCAAAGAGCTGGATGCTTTATTTCCGTCAGTATCCTTCTCATAACTTGGCTTCCAAACGAGCATTCAATTAATTACATCAACTTAGTATCTCTGTAATGATTGTAGCATGTAACATCTCAATATTATCCTATCTTATGTAGTGGAATCACATAGCATTCATGATGAGATACTTTGGTGTATCATATTTGCTAATGATATTGTGTTGATTGATGAGATTAGAGATGGAGTAAATGAGAAGCTTGAGGTCTGGAGACATGCATTAGAGACCAAAGAATTTCATATAAGTATGGCTAAGATTGAATATATGGAGTGCACCTTTGATGGAAGCAATGGTGAAGAAATCGAGGTGAAAATTGGTGACGATAACATTCGGAAGAGAGATTCTTTTAAATACTTGGGATCTATTTTGCAACAAGATGGGGAAATTGATGGAGATGTTACTAATAGATTAAATGCAGGCTGGCTAAAGTGAAGAAGAGCCTTTGTTGTTCTCTGTGATAAGAAAATTCCTTTAAAAATCAAGGGAAAGTTTTACAAAGCAATCGCGAGACCTGCTATGCGCTATGGATTTGAATGTTCGCGTGTGAACCAATAGACATGTGCAAAGAATGTATATGGTAGAGATGAAAATGCTAAGGTGGATGTGTGGACACACACATAAAGATCGAATTCAGAATGATGCAATCAAAAAGAGAGTTGGTATGGCTCCAATCAAGGATAAGATGCGAGAAAATCGCTTAAGATGGTTTGCTCATTTGCAAAGAAGGTCAGTTGATGCACCAGTTAGGAGATGCGAGTTTTGGGATGTTGAGCTGACTAAGAGAGGGCGAAGACGGCTCAAGAAGTGTTGGAAAGAGAATATACGAAGGGATCTTAATTTTTTGGATATAAGCCCGAGATTTACCCAAGATAAATCTGAATGGAGGCAAAGAATTCTTGTAGCCGACCCTACTTAATTGTGGGAAAAGGTTTTGTTGTTATTGTTTTCCATGGTACGGTGCAAGGAAGGTGGTTGTGCATGTTGCCCTTTGAGATTTTACAATTATATTATGCCACTATCTTTTTTCATAATAACACTTGTTCCCTTACTTTCCTACACTGTTAACATTTGTGCCACTTGGGTTAGTTATTGTCCATTTTACTTCAAACGAACGTGAACTTGTGGGTCTTAAGCGTAATTGGAAAGAAAAGAGATGTGTATGAGTGTAATTTATATTATTCTTCATGTTATCTTCTTCCTTCATACCTCCCTCCCACCTCCTCCTCCAACTACAAGCTGCCACCCCGGCCTCCTCCGTCGCCCCTCCCATTGCCTCCCCTCTCGTTCATCGCCCTCGCCCCGAGTGGAGTGACAGGCGATGCGATGTGTGTGAGGTGGCATTGTTGGGCACAAAAGGAAGGCAACAACATGGGTTGGAGGATCTGCTCGCTTGTGGGAATGGCTCCATCCATCGCGACCTCTGCCCTCGAATCTTCGGATCACTGACTATGTTGTCCTCCACATAGAAGACTCCCTCGATGACTCCATCCATTGAAACTATGACCTCCTCCTTCGAGGTTGTCTCCTAATCGTCGGTGAGGTCCAACTCCCTATCCATCACTACCTCCTAGCTTATCCAGCATTTGCTTCCCTCACATCCCTTGCATCATCTTCCATCCACAAGACTTTGCCCACTCTGAGAACACCTACACCCTTAGATCCTCGGTCGTGAGGAATGCTGTAAATAATACTACTGGGGTTTCCGAGCTCGTCTCCTCCAACTCACCCCACGACACCATCGCCACTGCCTCTGCCCACCCCACTAATCTTTACAGCTTGTTGTGAGTTCATAATAATCGCACTAGTACTAGAGAAGGTGCAACTACTAGTAACAATGGCGGTTTAAAATGTTTACAAAAAATAGTTAGAGGGAAGAAAAAGTCAATCATCCAAGCAAGCATATTGCACAAGATGTTTGCATGTAAACATAGATGGGTGAAAACCACGACCAAAGTTCATCGACTTATGATTTTCGATTAGTCAAGCCAACCAACAAATTCACTAAGCATGATATATTTACATGGATATCTCAACCTTTTATAAAGATGCTTGTTTTACAAATCTGGATCAAACACCAAAGACACCATCACATATCAGACACTACAGCAAAGTAGTGGTTGGATGTATTCCGATTGTCCTATGACTTCCTTAGATGGGACAATACCCGAAGATCCAAGACCATCCTACAGACTTTTGGATCTGACATCAGAGAGTGTTATACAAAAAATATAATATATCCATAATATCTTTTCATATTAAATGTTAGCCGCATCGATATTTGTAGAGTATATATCATAATTTCAACAACCAGAAATATCTTAGATAATAAGCACGTGTGAATCAAATAATATAGCACAGAAATAATATCATCGAAGGTCGTCACCTAACAAAAGAGCATTGAATCCTTATCAAAAGAAGTTCAACACAGAAAGAGATCAATTGTTGATCTCTTGATAGCTTTCTCATAGTGAAGATATCTACATATCTTTTCTTCTCTCAAAATATCGAAGAACTCTGAAGAGGTACAGAGAGAAAGATTGAATAAGCTCTAAGAGTTTTTTTTCTTTGATGTAGAGAGTTGAGGAGAGTTGGTATGTCTTCTAACATTGGGTATAAGGCCCCTTACATAACGGTCCAAGAGAATAGAGGCATTCAAGGGAAAAGTGGTATAAAACCAACAATATTTGTCTCCGTTGATCAATCGGGCATTTTGAGTTGATCAATCAGGAAAAACCAGTTGATCAGTCAGAATGAAATACTGATTTAGTTGTTCAATAACCGTTGAGGGATTGAATTCAAACATTTACCAATCATGCAAAGTCAAATGCTTGACAATTCTAGAACAACGAATATATCTATTAGGCTTCAAGGGTTGGTCAATCAACTTCTATTGATCGATCGGGTTGTCAAGGTTGATCAATTAGATCTATCAAGATTGATCTATTAGGTTAGGTTAGTCGATTAAACCTACTCTTTAAGCAATTCTTGATAAGGAAACTTCAGTTCTCAGCTCGGTAGTCGATGTTACCATACAAAGAATATAACAAACATTTACATAAATAATTCAACTTGATACAACAAGATAGACAGAAACTTTTGAGCGCAAGTTCTTAGCTTTAGTCTGTATAGAGTGAATAACGTGTATTCCTACAAAACAATTATACAGACAAATGAGCGAGTTGCAACATGTATTAAATCAAATAAAGTAAAGGGTAAGAAACAACAATCTCCCCTTTTTAATGTTGAAAAACACTTAAAATATTACAACAAATTTAAACCTTAAAGTTTAAGTTGATTTTAGATAAAGCCCCCACTTAAACAAGCAATTAAAAAATTATATTTTTTTAGTTCTTATTTGATTTCTCCCCCTTAAACTTTAACCAAAAACTTTACCGAACTTTTCCTATCTTCCTCTTTTCTCTCCCATCGGAATCAATAAAAATTAAATGCACAAGAGGGAAAACAAATATGCAATTAAGTAATAAAATATATATTTAATAAAATATTATTTGTATGCATAAACTATAGTTCCAATAGATACTCAAAGGGGAGAAACAAGGAACAACTAAAATTGAAAGGGAAATAAAGCAAGCTAGGACATGCTAAAGATCTGGTGTGTAATCATTAGCATCTTTGTTAGATCGTGCCAGACAAGAGTACTTGTTCCCTCGCTCTATGATGCATCTAGTCTCCGAACTGTAACTATACTTTGGAGATCCAGAATCTCAAGACTCGCCGTCATCGTCATCGTCATCATCGCCACCATAACAACCACCATTTTCTTTTATAGTTTGAGGCATCACAATCCTTTTTCCCATGAACAGAAGATATAGCTGCTAAAGGAGGAGGCGATAGGGAGGAGGATATCTTTGATTAGGAGGAGGCTGGTGACAAGGTTCTTGGTGCGGGTCCCGATTGAGGAGGAGTAAACGACCTGAGACAACTTTTCAACATCAAAGAAGAGCCTACAGATAGCATCACCCTGAGAGTTAGCAAATTGGGACTAGTAATTCGTCCAATTAACAATGATGATGTTGTGAGTCATAATCAAATATGCATTCTCATACGTCTTGTTGAACTGCAAAAAGTATGCATCAATCATGCCCCGATAAGTGAAGTCATACAACGGGAATGCGATAGTCTTGATAATCCCCCATCTGTCGTAATAAGATGGAGTAGGATGGACATGAGAAAGTATATAACCAAAGAGATAAGGGTAGGAGTGGGTAAGAAGGGACTCGACTGAGATGTTGGAGGTAGAGGTAGCGGGTTTTCGTCCTTCTAGATCGAATCTTATCGCTTCAAGCCTAGATGACTTGACACGAGTAATGCAATAAGAATCCACGGGGATGGATATTGAGAAGAAATTCAAGATATTGAGGGCTAAGATCTCAAGATATAGGTGGTTTACTTGGTTTTCACGAGAATCAAAAACATATAAGGACACCAGTTAAATGGGTGGCTATTCCCAAAGTGTAGATCAAGACAAATATGTCGGTAGTGACATAAAAGAGGTTTATGGTCTTGTTCCTAAAGTTCTAGGAGAAGACATGGTTCAGAAAATGGAGTAGGGTTGTGAAATAGGGCGTAGTGAGAGGGTGGATGGCTATGGGAGACTTCAATGAGAAAAGAATATTATGATACTAGTCACGATCAACCCGAATCAAAAGGTGACCAATGGTTGGTCCTGAGTCGGGACAACCAATGATCTGACTCATCACCAAGTTGTGCACCACAAAGATGTGGTCTATAAATGTACAATAGTCTGAAGGTGGTAAATGCTAGGAGTACCGATACCGGTTATGTTTGTAAAATTCCATGATAGGCATTGGTGAGATGGAGTCTATGAGAGAAATTTGAGAATCTTGATTAAAAGAGGAGTTAAAGAAAGAATGGATGCAGTCCTAAATAAAGATGTCATTTTAAGTAGGGAAGTAGTCACGAAAAGTGTTCCACAAGATCGGGTGACAGGTCGAGATTGAGAGAGAGAAAGAGAGGCTAGAAAGCATAAGGAGGTGGTCTCAAGATGATGCAGGTCGGGGTCCTCCAAACAAGGATTGGCCTTTCTCAGTTCTCTTCGGTACCATAATCTTAGAGGAGATAAGAACTGCCGCCAAGAAAACATCTTGTTAGGATAGAGGGATCTTGGGGAACAATCAAAAAATATGAATAAATAGTGACTTGGAACAATGTCGATCGATCAATAGAAGTAGTCTAATCAATCATGCTTTGATCGATTGAACCAGGATGAGTGATCGATTAGGAAGTGATTACAGCTCTTGGAGATGAGTGATCTGGAAATCTATATAGGGAGAGGGTTTATGAGGATGTTTCCTAAGAGGATCTCCTTAAATAGAGGTAGAGGTAGTGTACATGGGATTTAATAGATTTAGAATTGATTTTAATGTTAATTGATAGATTTGACATTACACAAAAATAGAAAGGGTTCCTAAAGATGGTACGCCACAAAAGGAGGTTCGAAGCGACAGGGTAACCTTCCATATTACCACTAAATTCAAAAAGAAGCCACCAATCCCAAAAAATCATCTAGAACCCAGACTTGATCGATCAGGTTTATTGGGTTGATCGATCAAGCATGATCGATCATCGATCAATTTCCTTTTTGAAAAACTCCTTTTAGATCATATACTTAACAAATACCTCTCAAATTACACAAGCCTATTCTCGTCTTATCTTCTCGCTAAGGGATTTGTACAAATAGCTAAAAGTTGTTTATTTGTGGATATATATTCCAAGTAACATCTATGTGCTTTGTTCTATGATGAGTCGTAGGGTTCTTGATTGTGTTTTTGGCTAAGTGTTCATCCAAAATCAAAATGTGTGTTCTTCATCCAAAGTAGTTGAGAACATACTAAAGCTGCTACAATATACTCCACTACAATAGTTTAAAGTGTTACACACAATTTTAGAAAACCAAGACATAAGGGCATTCCCCGTGAACTAACGGATGTTACTTGTACTTTTTCTATCAATTCAACTTCCAACATAATCTTCATCGTTACATGTAAATAAATTAATACGATCTAAGATAAGACAAACCTAAATCTTAAGTAAAAATAAGATAATGAAGGATTCTTTTAACATCTTTTAAATAACTTTCTTTAGTATAAGACTAAAAACATGCTGCTAAATGTGTTAAAAAAAGTGTACAGATTTGCTTGTGGTTAAATAAAGGAAGGATCTCTTCATTAGTCAACTGGTTTTCATGACTCATCAAGATCAAGATGCAAGGAGGAAGCAAACGAGGTTGGTTTCCCTAAGCACTTTTCCATCTCAAACTTTTTGAGAATTTCCTTGTTCTATTTGATTAATCCAAGGAAGAATTTCATTTCTTCCATCATGCTCATATCAATCTGTTCATGCATATTCTTAGTGAAATCCTTGCATAGAGATGCATTAGTGGAACCAAACACAATATCATCCACATAAAATTACACATTTGAAGATCAGACAAAGCAGTATTAGTAAACAAAGTGCATCCAAGTTTACCTATACTTTAGAAGGTGAGCTGAGTAGAAAGTCTATAAGTCTATCATACCATGCATATAGAACTTCCTTGATTCCATATAGAGTTTTTTTGTAATCTTGAATAATAGACTTCTTCTTTGATAAACCCACTAAGAAAGGCAATCTTTACATTCATTTGAAAGAATTTGAATCCCTTGAAACAAGCAAAAGCCGATAGCATTCTGATTGACTCAATCCATGCAGAAAGTATGTAGATTTCATTGAAATCGATGCCTTCTTGGTGAGTGCATCCCTCTCTGTAAGAAGCCTTGCCTTGTTCCTGACAGCATTCCGAGGCTCGTCCAACTTGTTCTTGAAAATCCACTTGGTTATTATAATTGTGTGATCTCGTGGTCTAGGTACGAGTTCCCATACCTTGTTCTTTTCGAACTAGATAAGTTCTTCTTTTATTGGTATTAAATAAGGTTCTTCATTGCGTCCCTCATCAATGGCTCATGAAGAGATACAAAGCATATAAAGCAAATGTATTGAAGTGTAATCTAATTTGACACCTTAACATACATCTCCTGTCACCAACTCTAGGGGATGATCTCTCCAGTAAAACTGACATCCATGTGTAAACCATGATAATTCTCTTTCTCAAGTATAATTGAATGATCTTTGTACTAAGCGTCTTCCTCATTTTCCAATTCATGTGATAATGACTTTTTCTCGAGTTCTCATTATAAAAATGCATGCATCTTGTCATGACCGTCATTATTTCTTTTGAATAACAATGTAAGCTTTGCTCCTTGAAGAATATCCTGAAAAGATACCTTCTTCACTTTTCAGGTCAAACTTGCCAAGATTTTCCTTAGTGTTAAATAACATATCTTTGATAAGTGTCCAAAGTATACCTGACGATCCAGTAAATACCTATTTAATTGTTGATTTTATTTTATATTAGGGCACTTAGGAATCAATAAAAAATGGGATGTTTACACCCATAACCCTGAGTAATTTCGTAATTACCCAGAAACCCTTGATAATCACGAATTACATACAAGACCTTGAGTAATGCTTAACTCTTACACCGATAACCACGTGTTAATTTTCATCCAATTTTCTATTAACTATGATGGTATCCATCAAGTAATTTATATTTTATACCCTTAAGTTTCAGTTATTTATAAATAAGACCAGTATCATCTTTCTCCTCCTTCCCCTCTTCGTCCTCCATGCAGCACCCCCGCTGACGAATCGCTGAATACGTGATTTGGTTCGGGTTCGTTGTAGTACGTGTACTTAGCGATTCAATCAGAACTGAGACAAGATCTCCGTGAAGAGGGCTCGGCTTTAAATTTATATCCCGGGCAAGTTCGGGGTCGAACACAGGGAGGCAAAGGAACAACGTCGGGTTAATTTGAAATTAGATCTCAATTTCCAAATACGGAGTTTTTAATACTTTTTATACAAAAAAACATATGCCAATGCAAAATGCGGGTGAATTAAGTTGATAAGAAAGCATACAACTTAGCCAAATTAATTCTAATGAGAAGTTAATCCATATGAGCCAAATTATATTTTTCAAGAAAACTTAATCCAATGATGAATGCAACATATATTTTTTAGAATTTTATGGAGTAAAATGTAACAATTAAAAATGCACACTTTTTATGAGTTTTTTCGTAATTTCTCACACAAACAGTAAGCACAAATTATGAAAAATTATTGTATTGTAAACATGATGAAATAAGACTACGGTAATTTTTTTTGGAATTTTTTGACAAAAAATGATTTTTTTATGAATTTTTTTAGTGAAAACAGAGTGAGAGTGAGTAATTAATTCCTAATAAATCCAAAATTACAAATTAATCAGAGTGCGAATTATCTCAAAAAGATATTTAGATGCTCAATTCAAGAGAGTTGAAAATTTGCGAAAAGGATGTATGTGGATTTAATTAAAAATAAAATACGAAAATCACTCTATGATTTATTTCAGGACAAGACAACTCCACTTTGGATGAATTTTGGATAGTATCTAAATCAAATTTAAGGCATCATATTTAATTTTTCAAGAATTTTTAGACAATCGTGAGTTAGATATCAATTTAAGAGCACAGAATGGGTAAAATATGCAGAATTTCAGTTAGACAATTTTAATTAATTACCCAAAGACCATAAAAATATAAATAAATATCCAAGTAGTAGAGAATTGGTTTCTCCACATCAAGAGATTTTTCATTGAAACAAAAGATGCAAAGTTGATGTCCAAATTAATAGTCAAACACAGGGATATCAGTGCAAAATATAAATGACTTAAACAACACAACAAAGGCATAGATACTATTTTGTAATTACATAAACTGTACGGGAAAACTATGCCATTTTTACAATAAAAAAATAGAAAAATGAAAAGACCTTTCTTCTTCCTTCTTTGTTGCAATCGGCGGAGATGAACCCAAAAAGGGGGCGCGGTGGTGGTGTCGGTGGCCGGCGTGGGTGGTGGAGGCGTGCGTCGGTGGAGGAGGCGGTGGCTCCCGCGGAGGAGGCTTGGCGGGGATGCGCGCTGGGGGGCACAGGGGGCGGTGGTGCCGCGCGGTGGTGCTGTCGGAGACGGAGCCGCGGCTGCTCGCGCAGGTCAGCGGACGGCTGGAGGTGGCGCTTCCCCGCGCTGGCGGGGAGCGGCACCGGTCGCGGTGGCTGTAGAGGGGTGCGCCGCCTTGCGCGAGGCACGGAGGAGGAGGGAGGTGGGGCAGCGGCGCTGGAGCTGCTGCTCCACCCTCTATTGTAATTTTTAATTTTTTTCTTTGTTGTTGCTGTGATTTTTTTATTTTAGATTTTCATTTTTTTTAATTTTGTTTAAACAGGGAATGTAACAAATGTGAAAAAAAATGATTTTGCTCGTAATATGATGAAGTAGATGAATAAATGGATGTGCGGTGGTGGTAATGTGATATAAATGCAAGATAATGAAATCGTTGTAAATAATGAAACGACAAATTACCTACAATGGAGATGGTCGCCTATGATGTGCTCACGAGAGCACGGTCTTCGCTGGAATCGCCGGTGAGTGATGAGCTCAAGCAGAGCGCGGATGCGGCTGCAAAGTTGGCCAAAAAGCCAACAGATCTCACCGGAGAGAGGGCTATCGTCGCTTGACCGCGGTTGCGTCGCTGTCACCAATTCAACTCTGGGAACTAGGATCTCCTCATATAAAGATGGATCTAGTGCAAATTGAGGAGGATGGGATGTATATAAAGAGAAGACATGAGAAGTTATTGAGGTGGTGGAGTTGAATGGGAGGTTGTATTATTAATGGAGTTGAATGGGAAGTTGTTAAAAAATAGTGGAATAGTGGAGTTGAATGGTGGTTATTGTAGAGAATGGAAAATAAATAAAGGAAAAGAAAATAAAATAAAGTAGGCTACTTTAAATACAATAAAATAAAAGAGAAGAAAAAGAGTGGGGAATTTACGAAATAAGACAAACACTATGTACATTGTTTTTTGCTTTTCTAATTTATATATTTTTTTATCTTTTACATAAGAGATATTTATAATAGAAATACAATAAAATACTAGAAATAAAATACAACACATAATTGATTTTTTTGGATTTTTAGTGATTAAGAAAAAATAAGGAAAGAATGAATATATACAAAATATACAATGTACATCTAGGTCCCAAAACCCAACTTTTGCAAACGAGCTCTGATTTTACTGAAACCACTTCTGTTGGATAGATAATTTCTAACTTGAACTTTAAAAGTGAGTTTGGTGAATTTGGAGTTCATACGAAGCGGGAATTCGGCTGGGAAGTTGGACTTTATGGCTTTTTTTCTCTTTGAGATCTAGGGGCATTTATTTGAGGTAAAATTTATTTTATATTTTTATATTTTTTATATATTTTTATGAACAATTCAGAGGAAGAATTAACCAAAAAGGAGTTAAAATAAAATAATTAAAAATACATGAAGTTTTGGGCTATTTATAGGTGAAAAACTCCTTTAATTTTGCAGCTTTTTATTGTTAATTTATTTTGTACAATCTAATATACAATAATTAGTGTGTTTTATTTACAAGAGTCATTTTGTTAATTTATTTATTTTATGGAAATTTATTTGAGAATTTGCTCAAGGATTTTGCTAAGATCAAGATATTGAGATGATGAATCGCGGATTCATCACCCGCCCGCCACCCCGCCTCCCCCGCCCGTGGGTGCCCCCCACCCCCTCCTCCGGCTGCAACCCCAAGTTGGAGCCCCCGCACCACCCCCTCCCTCCCCCCATGGCATCTGCCTGCAAGCCCTAGGTCATGCACTCCCCCTCCCCCACCCCCTCCCATCTATGTCTGGTCAAGCTGCAACCCCCCCTCCCCCCAGCGCCTCCGCCCCGGTCGAGCCGCCATCTATGCATCTGCCTACAAGCCCCACCCACCCCCTCCCAACCAGTGCTTGCCTGCACCTCTGCCTGGTCGAGCCACAACCCCACCCCCCCTCCCCCCGCGCTCGCGCCTCCTCCCAAGTAGAGCAGTCGTCCCACAACCCAAACCCCCACCCCGTCTGCGCCTCGTCGAGCCACAACCCCCTCCCTCCCTCCCCGCCTGCGCCTCCTCCCAGGTTGAGTCGTCGTCCCGCAACCCAACCCCCCTGGCATGTGCCTCATTGTTGACAAGATTTTTCACGGTTTAAAAAGATGATTTTATCAAGTCGTTGTGTTACCACGGAGAATCAAGATCAAACAAATAATATTACAACTACAAGCATGATGAAGATATATGAGATGTATAGTGCACGTAGAGATTCGAATCCGCAGGGACTGGGTAAACTCGCTATTTTTTTATCTTTTCTAACTTGAATCTAATGTCGATACATTGCATTGTAAGGGAAAATTATGTGAAAATGTGATCTATGGTGAAGGTATCTCCAAGAACTCAGATTAAATAATTGGTTATGAGTGTGATGGAGTGAGGAAATATTTGATGAATCATAAATTATTATAGAGGTGAAAATATGACACTTGCAATATTCAAAATGAGATAAAGTAACCGGATAAAATGTGGTTAATCTGACTTGCAACTAAAGTTATCACAAGATTGTACTTATAAAAAATATGCATTTAAATCTTGTTCAAGCAAAGTAATAAAGAAACAAATAAGATGAGACAAGGATGGCTTCTCTGCAAGGGTCCTGGAAACCCAAGGTGGGCGTTTGATGTATCTGTGATTCATGACTCTAAAAGTTGAAAATAAAGCTTTGTTCCCGAGTAATTAGTGGTATATTTCCACTTATATTGCATAATTAGCATTCATGCATGCATTGATAACATTTGCATTTTAGCATTCATATTTGCATAAAATAAGAAGCCAATTTCACTTGTAAATATTCACATGTATATTAACCATATTCACTTATTTATATGTATTTTATACTAACTCTGAATCCAATAAAATCAATTCTATAGTGTATATATTACTAACACTAATTAAAGAAAAATATCAAAAAAAATACTAACTTGAAAAATTGACCAATAAAACCCGAATCCAAGTTTGAGACCAGGAACCTTAAAATGCACATATCTCTCTCATACAACCTCCGAATAAGGTCTACTCACTTTTAAAGTAAACATTCAGAGACCTTCAAAACAAGACCAATTTCATTAAAATCGGAGCTCGTATGCAAAACTTGGGTTTCGGGCCCCTTTGTATATTGTACATAATGACTGTTTTGTCCCTGTATTTTATCATTTTATTTTCTTCATTATTAAAAATCCAAAAAAATAGATTAAGTTGTAAATATTTTTCTCATATTTTTTTCTATTTTTGTTTTGATTTTTCTCTTAGTAAAATGACAAAAAAATAGAAAAGATAAAATACAGTATTTTATATCTATAAGGTACCACCCAAAAATACATTTTGTACAGTTGATTTCATTTGACTTTCAGCCCTTCATGAAAGTTGTAGATCTCGTCGAGACGAGCAACTTTCATGTTGACCACTTTTTGATTTAATCCCTTTTGTTATTTCTTTTTGATTTTCTTTACATTTAATCTTTGAATTTTCTTGGCGCGACATGTGGCAGCTCCTGGAGCAGCCACATGTCACCCCTTTATTTTATTATTTTCGAATTTATTTTATTATTTTCGAATTTATTTTTTTATTATTTTCAGATTTTATTATTTTATTATTATTATAATTATTGGTATTTTTAGTAGCCTACTTATTTAACATATATTATATTATTTTTTTCTCTTTTTACCTCTTCTCCTTTCTTCTTCCCCACTCCAAGTCACCACTCTCCCCACTACTCCATTCTCCCCACTTCTTCTCCAACTTCCCTCTCCTCTCCCTTTTTTATTCCCATCATCCTCCACCATTTCCCTTCATCCGCCATTCCGTATTCCAACGAAAAGAGAGCAAGTTTGGAGTGTTTCCGTCGGTGACAGCGACCTAGCATCATCCTCGAGCAACGACCTCTCCACGACGAGATCCGAGGTGGTATTAACCACTTCGTCGCAGTCATCCTTCGCAGGAAGCTGCTCAAGCTTCGGAGGCCGCCATCTCCTTGAAGCGACGACCATCGGAGTCGAAGTTTATCTCCTCCTCAACAGGCGACAACATCCACCCGTCATAGGTATTTCC
Source organism: Ottelia alismoides (assembly GCA_037367405.1). Taxonomy (NCBI): domain Eukaryota; kingdom Viridiplantae; phylum Streptophyta; class Magnoliopsida; order Alismatales; family Hydrocharitaceae; genus Ottelia; species Ottelia alismoides. Next base: position 19,846 of record JAZKJV010004942.1, on the reverse strand, counting down.
CTTCCTTTTCCTTGTCACTTGATTTTTTTATCTAACGATTTTTTTTCTTCATTGTTCTCCATCACAATCACACACAGCATCACATCAACCACCACCACCATTATCATTGTCACAATTTTTATTTCAGCTTTCATTCCTTTACAAAATATAAAAACAAAAAAAAACAAAATATAAAACAAAACAAAAAAATCAAAAAAAAAGTGTAGGCCACCCATCCCCTGCACGGTCGTCCGTGCGCCGGCAGCACCTCCCAGCAGCGGCCCTCCACCTCGAAGCCGCTCGTCACCGCCCGCGCGGCCGCGCTGCAGCCCACCAGCTCCACTTCACGTCGTGTGTCGACGGAGGTGGAGAAAACCCTCCGATATGACCGCTCCACGCGCGCCCCTGCGCCGTACTTCACCGGCCCAGCCGCGCCCGCACCGGACGCCATCACCTTCCACAGCCCACCGATGCCGCCCTCCTCATGCGCCGCCCTCGAGCGACCAGCAGTTGCGCCGCACTTCACCGGTCCAGCCCCGTGCCGTCCTCCTCGCGGTCGTGCTCCTCCTCCTACAGATCGCCCGCGGCGGCGCGCCCAGATCCAACTGCCACAGCCGCGCGCGGCCATCAGGCAGTCGCGCCACCACCTCGTCGACCGGTCCCCCTCCGCGACCCCTTGTCGCACCGACCTCCAGCGGCCCGCAGCCGCCAGCCGTCTGCGAGCCGCCCCAAGCTCTCACGCTCCACCGCCCGACCAGCCCCCCCTGCGAGCCGCCTCCAGGCCTCCCTCTCCAACGCCGCCCACGCCGGAGACCTCCAGCTCCACCGCCGGTCGCGCGCCTCCTCTCGCGTGTGTTGCCGCTCTCGCAAGCCCTAGCCGCCCATTCCTCATGTGCGCCTTGCGGAAGAAGAATAAGCAGGTCGATTTCCTTTTTCTATTTTATTTTAGTTGTAATAATTGCATAAACTTCATATAAGTGTTTTTATTTGCAGAAGTGCCCATGTGCACAGTTTAACTTTATTGTTTTCATTTCTTTATTGCATTAAGACCCCTGACTTTGATTGTTAATTTGGATAGTCATTTAGCATTATTTAGCTTAATGAAAAATTAGCATATTCTAGAGTAACAAAATCTTTATCCTCTGACTATTTAAATTCATTTTTGTGAGCATCTATCTATTTATTAAAAATCATAGAGTGAAAAACAGTGATATTTTATCCATTTATGCTCTGAAATTTGCACATAATCATTTATTGCTCCAAAAATTGTGAAAAAAATGTGAATGATGTATTTAAGTGTGCTTTAATTTAAGTGTGCTTTAATTACTGTCCAAGTTTCGTCCAATTAGGAGTTGTCTTGTGCATACAATAAATTGTAGGGTGATTTAGATAATTGATTTTTAATTAACTCCACGAATAATATTTTTGATAAATTTCAACTCTCCTGATTTCTTCATTAAAATATCTATTTGAGATAATTATTCTCTAGAGAATTTGATTCCGTGGATTAATTAGGAATTAAATACCCGTTGTCGCTCTATTTTCAGAAAAAAATTGATAACAAAATCATTAAATATCAGAAAATTCCAAAAACATTAGTTTAGATTAATTTCATCATATTTAACTTCCAGTAAAATTTTCATAATTTTTGCATATCATTTGCTCGAAAAAATACATAAAAACCCTAGAAAAGATTGTATTCTTCATTAGTGCATTTTACATCTAAAAATTCAAAAAAAATCCATTTCACATTCGTTGTTGTATTAGGTTTACAGAAAAAATAGAACTTGGTCGATTTGAATCAATTTGACATCAAAAATTAAATAAGTGATCGTTTTCTTAATAACCTAGTTCATCCGTATTTGTGCATTGGCATTTTTATTGCATAAAAAAAATCAAAAAAACCCACTTGGAAAACTGTAATCTATCCCTCTAATCTGATCCCGAGTTGTTCCTTTGCCTCCTTGAGTCGACCCTGGGGCTTGCCCAGGCTAAATAAACATAAAACTGCGCGCAATTCATTCGACGATTTAATCGAGCCGTGCGGTTAATTTTTGATCGACGCGGATCTATCGGACTGCAACGTACTAGTCAATCCGACAACACTAATAAGGGTAGATTTCAGGTTCGTCGGCGTTGATGGGAAGAGCACAAGGGAAGGCCGCGCAGGAAGGGATTGGAGGCCAGGCACACGAGCACGGGAGGCGTGCGGGGCTCGCGGAGGTGGCCGGAGGCTTGTGTGTTGCAACTCCGTCTGGAGTTGAGGTCGCACAGAGGCGTGCGAGAGGGCGTAGCTACTTGCTGCGTGAGACGGACGGGCTACGGGCCGCGGAGATGGCCGGAGTGCGCAGCGGTGTGTTGTGCGGGCTGGAGGAGAGGTTTCGCGCACAGCAGCGTGCGTGCAGGAGGTGAACACTAGTCGCAGCACGGACTGGAGGAGGTAGCGACCTCAGCCTGGTCGCAAAAGGTGGAGTCGCTAGTTGCGTGCAGCGTACAGGCTAGCTGGAAGAAGAGAGGGGACGTTGGGGAGAGAGGGTTGGACGAACGCCGATGCACGGTGGCGCGCGGGAAGAGCACAACGGAGGAAGATGCGCGAGGGAGGTGGCGCGCAAATGAGGAGGTCGCAGGAGGAAGAGGACACGCGAGGGAGATGGCGTGCTCGAGGGGGGATGTGTTCCGTCCCCTCATGTGTCGTGCATGGCTTTTATATATGAAATGTGTGGCTCCTCCTCCTACAAATGAAGAGAGAATAAAGACAAAATTAATTAATGCATGGGGAAGGAATGCATAGGGAAGGAGTATGTGGGGCTCCATATGTGCATGGGAAAAGGGTTACACGTTGGAGGCTCTATGCAAGAGAATAATGAGTGGAAGTTTTACATTAACCCCCCTCTCCTTTTCTTTCCAACAATATGTAAGAGATATTTGTAGAGCTAAATCAATATGTTGGATTCTTGTTCAAATGCTATATAACTAAATCCAATGCACTTTCATTTTCTCCTTTATTGTAGATAATTTATTCATGGATGTTTAGTATTAAATATATTCCCATCATATATAATCCATAAATAATATGTGAATGGAGATTTTTGAGAATATTTTATCTGGATATAAACCATGAGCTGTCAATTTATGTTGTGATTTGCTTAATTATGTGTAATTAAGACGATTTTCTCCTCTGCAAGTATGAAATAAATAACATGTGGGTTATGCAAGATTGAAGATTATATGTCAAATATTGAGCTTGTTCTTCGCATAATTTTATCATATTATACCAATATTTATTGTAATCATCACACCCCCATGCTTAAATCTTGCTAGTCCCGAGCAAGAATAAGATAAGTAATAATGAAGGAGAAGGAAAATAGCCAAGATAGATTGGGTGAGGTTTTGCAGCAGACCCACAAAGTCTTGAGTTTTCAGATCCTAACCACACAAATACACAAACTTCAGTAGAGTCGATCCATGGATTAATGATTTGTTCGAATTGTCAACTTGACTTGAGTTTTGTAGTTTCAACAGTCTCTCAGTTCCAACAAAATCAGACATGGTTTCAGAAGGTCGATCATGTTAGATCATCCCTAAGAAACAAGTATTCTCTTTGACTTCGAATGGATATAAACAGTGTTAGTGATGTTTTTGTTGGACATGCGAGCCCACGGCGAGCCATTATGCAATAAATGTTATTGTGAATATCATTCCCTGATCTAAAATGAAGAATACATAATTTGCATAATAGGTCCCTTAGTACAATTAGGGTTATGTACCATGGCCATCTTAATGATCATACAGCTGTTGATTCAATTATTGAATCATAGAGGTTGGTGCTTAGATAAATATCTAATGAGTTAGATTGAGGACTCGTCAAGCACCGTCAAATGATTATTAAGAGATGATCTCCAGCCAGAGTAGGAGATGGCAATCCTATCTCAGTTAGGTTGATATCTGACCGACCTCTTGATGCAGGTCCTCTGCATAGGAATAGAGATTCGGAGGTGTCAGATTAGTTAGGTCAAAGAGTTGACTTAACGAGATCGAGATAACCAAATTCCTATATCGTATGCTGTCACGATACAAGCACACATCCTCTGACCGGAGACAGATGTGTTACTATATGTCTAAGTATGTACATTTGGCAGACCAATAGGTTGATGACCTAATCAAGGTCTATAAACCGGCGCGCTGGTGTGCATATAAGGGCATATGAGTAATACGATCTCTCAAAGGGATCATACAGGTTCAATTACTGAACCGGAAGACATGAGCTCACTCATGAGATATTGGGAAGAATCAAATTCCATGCGCATGGTCGTCTCGCTTTGGAAGCTTGACTGAATTTGTAGGATTGATATATACTTTTGGAAAGTATATGATCAAGACCTAGGTATGATATATGCTTTTGGAAAGTATATGATCAATACCGACTCCCAATGATCGAATGAGAAACTTACTGATAAAACCACGAAGTAGACAGTGTAAAGTTGATCTAATACTTCGGGTTTATTCTGAGTCTTCCAGTATGCAGGATGTACAGGTGTTGGGAATACCTGAGGGTGATGTGATCATAAACGATTGTATAACCATGACGCTTCCATTCCTAGGGAGTGATGAAACAGGTCTGGATTTTAGTGACTCCTCTCATTAGAGAAGTAATCTGATCTTAGTCCAAATGTTGGACATTGATATGAATGTGATTCAGATGCAATGAGAAGATTAGATTTGCGATCTTGATTTAATCAAGCATCTATGGGAGGCCCGCGATCTGGATTTGAGATATGATCTCAATATCCATGTCACTATACGTGGAACAATACAATCGCCTTGTCCTTATCTCCAAGTATTCGCGGAGAAAGCGCATTATCCTTGAAAGAGTTCATGGATAATTCTATTGTTGATATATGTATCCGAGCAATGAGAAAATGGATAATTAAATATGATTTAATTATCATAAATAATATGAATTTGATTCATATTATAAGGAGAGTTATCTTAGATAATTAAATGTGATTTGATTATCAAAGATGTAAATAATGTGAATGTGATTCATATTATTTGAGCACAAGAGAATAAGTTATCCAGTATAATTAAATGTGATTTAATTATTAGGGATAAGAATAATGTGGATAGTAATATCCAATTATTCATAATATTTTATAAATGTGATTTATAATACATTAGAGAGAGTTAAATATAATTTATATTAGTAGATTAATTATTAATGTGTATTGAATACACATTGTCTAATTAATTGAAAATGTAAATTACATTTTGTTTTGGGTTGTGAATATGATTCACAATATTCCAATGTCAAGATTGCAATATTCCCAAAATTAATTGAGAATTATTTTGGTGAATAAAAATCCCAACAAATAGTTGTTGGAAAATAAGTAGAGAGAAAATCAAGGAGATGTGCAATCTCATGGGAATCCATGAGATTCCCATGAGATTGCCCTCCCATTAGGAAAGGAGGGGGCGGCACCAAATCCCTTATGGGATTGGTGGCCGTCACCTCCCTCTAAAGGGGAAGGTTGATCTCCTTTGTATTTTCTCTCCTTATTTGATTGATTTAGTTTGGTATTAATATTTATTTGATTTAGTAAATATATTTTATCAAAATTAAATCACATGTTGTTGGTTTTTACCAACAATAATCTTGACCATTGGATTGACATAAATCAATCTCATCCATTGATTTTATATGTCACATGGATTGAGATCCATGGATCCCAAAACCCTATAAATAGAGAGGCATACCATGCTCTCTATTTGACACACAATATTGGAGAAAACTCTCTCTTTCTCTTTCTCTACTCGACAGCCCTCTCTCCCTCTCATGTGGCCGTCCATCATGGATGACCTAGAGAGGTTCTCCATCGTCCCGGCATCGTCGTTATGCTGCCCGTTCGTCTGCTCGTGGATCTCCGTCTCCTTCGGTGCACCTCGCTCGTGAAGAAGACGTCGGATCTCGTGTGTCGATATCAGGAGATCCGCCGCTTGGATGATCAACATGGATTGCGAGAAGCACGCGGTTCATCCCCGCGCTCGCAAACGTCTCCTCCGCCGGATCGGACTTGAGACAGGAGGTCTCTTCGTTTAGAGACTCGATTGCAACCACGCTTCAAGAGGTAATCCTATTACTTATTTGTGGTTTAGACGAAACGATCCGAGAAGTGTTCTTGGATCATGTGGTTTCGTCGTAAGAAAATTTATTAAATTCCGTTGCATCGAGCAACTAGTGCGACTAGTCGCTCCTCATCGTATTCGATACGACACTCACTCTTCCGTGATGTGCTTGAGGATCTAACCATATCCTTCAAGTGGTATCAGAGCCTTAGGTCGACGGTTTTGAATATGATTCGCAAACCGAGGACGACTTGGGTTCGTTAAGGTCGTGAAAGTTTATCGCATTTGATTTTGCAGATCTGTTTAGAGTATTTTTTCGGCCCTGTTTAAATTGTTTAAACATGAATTTAATACTTGGATTTTGTTCCCCATTAAATAAGGAAACCATAGGATCTGAGTTTGCGTAAATCGGATTTCGTATGCTCTAGATATGGTAGTTTTAATGAACATGTATTCACTGTTACGGGAACTGCGAATCTTAACGTAATTAAAGAGTTAATTACTGTTTAGAGACACCTCGAAATGCGTGCAAATCAATAGATTCTGTTGTAAATCAAATTAGTAAACTTTGGAAACTGACTTTGCTTAATTTGGATTTAAATTGATTGAGATATTCTAATTTTAGTAAGTAGGGATCACTGCTGAAATTACTTTCCTAATCAAGAACCATGTGATTGTCAATTAATGAAATTAATTGCTAATTTCGAGAAATAATTATTGAAAATATTTGAGAAATATTGGAAGATGATTATTTCCTTAATTGACTTGGCCTCAACCAATTAATTGATTACATTTGATCTAAATCATAATTGGAATCACAATCATCAAACTCCTTGCTTGAATAGGATTGAGAATTTGTCTAGCAAATTTCCTTATAATCAAAATTGTTTTGATTACTATATGGTATAATTTTGGTTGAAAAACCGATGATCATCTCAAGTACAAATTAATCAATTTGGCATTATCCTTTCCCGAGGCAGATATGGTATCTAGTCGGGGATCGCTGGGGTAGCGGGTTGCAACGTATGTGGTCCGTCTCACTCCCGCCGGTACTGGCCATGACAGCGGGTAGGGCCGGGATAATGTCCGAGGGATTAAGTTGTATTTTTCTAATTATTAAAATACGAATTAATACATACTTTGAGAATAATATCATATATATTCAAGCATAACAATCAAGTTTGATTGATTGAATTGGATTGATAATTAATTTAATATGATTGAATTGATTATGTCCAATTATACTCGAATATGATTAGAGTTAATAATTCCCTTGGAAGAATTAATTGTATGAATGTGATTCGTATTTATTAAGTAAATTTGAATAAGAGGTGGAGGATCACATAAGTGACATCCATGGTCTCCCGTTAAGGCGAAGGGTTTCCGTCACCAGGGATTGTATATAGGAGACGCATGTAAGAAGTGACAGCTCCTATATACAAGCGCATCTGGATCGGACTCTTTTCTTCTCGAAAGAGTAAGATCGTATGTGTAGTGACCCCAATATCGGATTCTCATATTATTGGGGCGATATTGGATTGCGCATAGTGAGTTCTATTCCTGTTGACGGTTGGTTCAATTAATGACGGGTCAACATCACCTTAGGGGTGGTGGGCCCGGGTGTTAAAGACCGAATTGGGAGATGCAAGTTGGACTTGCAAGGCGGAATGTGTTCCCGCTTCTTTTTATCTGAGTTGCAGTTTCTGATATTATTGGGATGTAACAAAGATAAGGAAGGAGATCCCAGATCTTGCTTGAGATATAATGGTAAGTATATCTCTTACATTGAAAGTAATTAAGGGAATGAACTTTCATTGTTGACATGGCAAGACAACTTTGATATAAAAAATTCCTAAATCAAAGTAAATTAAATATTTATATATATTTATGCAAATTTCTTATTTCAGATAATCCTTCATTAATCCCACTCAACGTTATACTCAATAATAACCAGTAGAATATCATGGATTGGACCCTTGATCCAGATATTGTACTTGCGATTGGGCACATAATGTATGTGGTTGCAATGTGCAAGTTTCCTCATAATAATGAGAAGTGATAATTAAATAAGACAATAGGACTAAATCCCTAGGGTTTGTATGTCTCTATAAGTCTTGATCTCATCGAATGTACTTTTGAAGTGACATGTTGATAATGATCGTAATTGTCAAATAATCCTTATAAAATCAATAAAGATATTCTGGCATACATATGCGCTCTTGACATTTAATCATGAATGACATGGTTCTCTGCATCATGTAGAATGGTAGCTTTATTAGAGATAATGTATTCAAATTGTTTGAGTACCTACCTGAACCTATGCTTTAAGAGTTCAGATGGATGTAGATGATGAGTGTCATCATTCTACTATTTATACTCTAGTCATTCATAAAGCTTCATAATATTCATATTGTATGAATTAGGTGAAGCATGTATAAATGTCGAAATGCTCTTACATTGAATTCTTTCGAATTTAACATAAGAGATCCTTAGTCTTAAGCAATGGTTGTTTATAGATAAAGGGAGCGCAGTGGAAGCATGGGTTGGACCCAAGCAATAAGTATAATCAAAGAGTTGATTGTACTTCTGTGACTTCCACATGACATCCAAAGAGTTGGATGAATGCCAATACTGCAATATGTTGATGTGTTGATAGTATGACTATCAAATCTATCTGGAACCCTTAGAGAAGGAATCGGATAATACATCAGAATAACCTACATATAATCATTGAAATTGACTTACTTATTTGATAAGGTAAAGTCTAATAATTGCATCTCAATCTTCTAATAACACTTGCAATTGGTTGCATATGTATTAGAATATTAGAAATTTGATCTTAAGGTTTATTGGTCATCCATGTTGAAAGTGATGCAAGTGTTGCAGCAATTTCCATTGGATCAATAGACTTCATATTTTCAGTGGGAGCCCTTAGTCTTAGAGAATGTCTCTATGACCTGGATATTAGAATACACTCATAGTTTATTTCTAAATGTTGGGAATAAACATGAAATTTGGAATAGACCTATCATAAAGAGTTATGATGGAGATATTTCATATAGTAATCTAACATCTAGTGGACTTCATTAAATTAGAAAATTAATGAATTGTTCATTAAGATTTCTAATACTGAAAATTAAACCTTTAAAGATCAATAGGAGGATAATGATCATTTGACAATGAACTGGCATCAAGTTTTGGACATATGTCTGTTGATGAGATCAATGGACTAGTAAGACATGAAACTTTAGATTGTCTAAAGATTCAAATCTCACATACTTGTGAATATTGTATTCAAAGTAAAAATGTCCAATACACCCTTCCTTGGGAAAGGTGTAAGATGTTAAGGTATTCAAGATCACATACATATTGATGTATGTGAATCATCTATATCAGAATAAACATTATGGATATGTGATATCTATTAGTGATTATTTGTGATATGAAATTTCTTCTCTTTACTTAGAAAACTTTGAAATGTTCAAAGATTTCGTAATTTTGATTTAGAACCAAAGTTTGAAGGAAGAAGAAATGAATTTGATCTAACCAAGGTAGCATGTACCTATTAGATGAATTCAAGAAATACTTTATGGAGATATGAATATCATTCCTATCTCAATCCTCCCAATGAACCTTAACTCAATGGAGTTGTAGGGAGATACAATTGATCATGTGTGACATGATTTAATCAATGACTAATCCTAGCATAATTATCTCTTAGTTTCTTGGTATATATATATAAATGTGGTAGAGACTACATTATATATATCCTTAATAAGGTTCCATCTGATTAAGCTGGAATCTGGCACTAGAGAGTGCTACTTCATTAAGAAAATAAAGGATGATATTGGATACCTACTTTATGACCTTGAGATTCTTAAAGGATCTCATCTCTGAGAATGTAATTCTTAGAGGATGACTCTCTTAAGAATCAAGATAAAAATGAAGTAAAGGAACTCATTTAATCTTGAGAAAATAATGAGGCTCCTGAAATCGGAAACGAAAAGAATAACTGAAGATGAAACACTAATACTTCTTCAAATAAGTTTGAGGATGGATTCCATGTGTCAATTGAATCTGACAGTGATTGGACTTCATGTGATGAAACTCCTGAGGATCATGACATGGAAAGATGGATGTTAGAAATAAAAGTCTAATGTAGACTTCATATACAAGTGTTGTATATGGACCCTCGAGGATCCACCTATATGGGTCAGACCCATTAAGGTGTAAATGGATCTTCAAGAGAAAGAGGGAACCTGATGAGAAGGTAGAGACCTTCAAAGTACGGTTCGTAGTCATGAGCTACACACCGAAGAGAAGACATCGCTCTCTCCAGTGACCTTGCTTTAACTCATCAGAATATTGCTAACTGTAGCTACACAACTTGACTATGACTTCTTCATGATGTGAGTCAAGATTGCATTCCTCTATGAATACCTCTCTGAGGATATTCATATGAAGTAGCCCTAGGGCTTCAAGATTGAGGAAAGCAAGATATGCTAGCTGAAGAACTCCATCTTTGGACTCCCTTAAGTTTCTTGTAGTTGGAACATAAGATTTGATGAAATTATAAATGTTGTGATTTCAGTTAAAATCTTGATGAACCATGTGAAGCTTATTGGGAGTGCCATTGTGTTCATCATGCTAAATGTAGATATTATTCTAATCATTTAGAATGATATAAGAATAAATAATAAGTATTTTATAATTTGGTTGTTCCATACCTTGAGATACGATCTCAAGGATACCTCTTAGATCTTAATTCTGAAGTCGTTCAGAAGAAAAGAGAAGAGGGTATTGGGACCGTCACATTAGTAATACACCTTGGACTTATTCTATTTTCTGGAAAATTCCAAGAAAGGCTTCCTTCCCTTAAGATGTGGTAGTAACCTGTATAAAGGGGTAGCACCTCAAAGAGTTGAGAAAGTGAATGCTAGAACTGCTTGCACTTGTGCATCAGTTACGAGAAGTTGAAGTGTATGCTAGATGTGTACAAAAGACATATGTCTGTCATGCAGTGGGAGTAGTAAACTGTTACTAATCCTACTCTGGAAATAAAACACTTAGTTGTAGTAATAACAATATCTTCAAAGATGATGAAACTTAGAGATAGTGATCTCAAAGTCTTATCTTCAAAAGTTTAAGACCTTGTAGATAGTGATCTATGAGGGTCTTAACTGTAGATACCTTAGGAGATAGAGATCTCCAGGAATGAAGGTATTCTAATAAGGATTATGTGAATACTGGTTATGATAATTAATAAGATATAGTGTCAAGGACACTATAACCGATAAAATTGAGTATCGGTTGCATAAGATGCAACATTCGCAATGGATGCGAGCACTGTTACTAGGAAATATGCAAGTGCCATAAAAAGACTTGGCATAGTCTCTTGGGAACAGAGTGACTGATCAGCTTACCTAGCTATTTTCTAAATAGCCTATGATTGTCACATGAGTGTGGGTTTAAATGATTAGCCCATTAATGGCTCTTTGGGCTAGTGGGAGATTGTTGGACATGCGAGCCCACGGCGAGCCATTATGCAATAAATGTTATTGCGAATATCATTCCCTGATCTGAAATGAAGAATACATAATTTGCATAATAGGTCCCTTAGTACAATTAGGGTTATGTACCATGGCCATCTTAATGATCACACAGCTGTTGATTCAATTATTGAATCATAGAGGCTGGTGCTTAGATGAATATCTAATGAGTTAGATTGATGACTCGTCAAGAACCGTCAAATGATTATTAAGAGATGATCTCCAACCAGAGTAGGAGATGGCAATCCTATCTCAGTTAGGCTGATATCTGACCGACCTCTTGATGCAGGTCCTCTGCATAGGAATAGAGATTCGGAGGTGTCAGATTAGTTAGGTCAAAGAGTTTACTTAACGAGATCGAGATAACCAAAGTCATATATCGTATGCTGTCACGATACAGGCACACATCCTCTGATCGGAGACAGATGTGTTACTGTATGTCTAAGTATGTACATTTGGCAGACCAATAGGTTGATGACCTAATCAAGGTCTATACACTGGCGCGCTGGTGTGCATATAAGGGCATATGAGTAATACGATCTCTCAAAGGGATCATACAGGTTCAGTTACTGAACCGGAAGACATGAGCTCACTCATGAGATATTGGGAAGAATCAAATTCCATGCGCATGGTCATCTTGCTTTGGAAGCTTGACTGAATTTGTAGGATTGATATATACTTTTGGAAAGTATATGATCAAGACCTAGGTATGATATATGCTTTTGGAAAGTATATGATCAATACCGACTCGCAATGATCGAATGAGAACTTACTGATAAAACCACGAAGTAGACAGTGTAAAGTTGATCTAATACTTCGGGTTTATTCTGAGTCTTCCAGTATGCAGGATGTACAGGTGTTGGGAATACTTGAGGGTGATGTGATCATAAACGATTGTATAACCATGACGCTTCCATTCCTAGGGAGTGATGAAACGGGTCTCGATTTTAGTGACTCCTCTCAGTAGAGAAGTAATCTGATCTTAGTCCAAATGTTGGACATTGATCTGAATGTGATTCAGATGCAATGAGAAGATTAGATTTGCGGTCTTGATTTAATCAAGCATCTATGGGAGGCCCGCGATCTGGATTTGAGATATGATCTCAATATCCATGTCACTATACGTGGAACAATACAACCGCCCTGTCCTTATCTCCAAGTATTCGCGGAGAAAGCGCATTATCCTTGAAAGAGTTCATGGATAATTCTATTATTGATATATGTATCCGGGCAATGAGAAAATGGATAATTAAATATGATTTAATTATCATGAATAATATGAATTTGATTCATATTATAAGGAGAGTTATCTTAGATAATAAAATGTAATTTGATTATCAAAGATGTAAATAATGTGAATGTGATTCATATTATTTGAGCACAAGAGAATAAGTTATCCAATATAATTAAATGTGATTTAATTATTATGGATAAGAATAATGTGGATAGTAATATCCAATTATTCATAATATATTATAAATGTGATTTATAATGTATTAGAAAGAGTTAAATATAATTTATATTAGTAGATTAATTATTAATGTGTATTGAATACACATTGTCTAATTAATTGAAAATGTAAATTACATTTTGTTTTGGGTTGTGAATATGATTCACAATATTCCAATGTCAAGATTGCAATATTCCCAAAATTAATTGAGAATTATTTTGGTGAACAAAAATCCCAACAAATAGTTGTTGGAAAATAAGTAGAGAGAAAATCAAGGAGATATGCAATCTCATGGGAATCCATGAGATTGCCCTCCCATTAGGAAAGGAGGGGCGGCACCAAATCCCTTATGGGATTGGTGGCCGTCACCTCCCTCTAAAGGGGATGGTTGATCTCCTTTGTATTTTCTCTCCTTATTTGATTGATTCAATTTGGTATTAATATTTATTTGATTTATCAAATATATTTTATCAAAATTAAATCACATGTTGTTGGTTTTTACCAACAATAATCTTGACCATTGGATTGACATAAATCAATCTCATCCATTGATTTTATATGTCACATGGATTGAGATCCATGGATCCCAAAACCCTATAAATAGAGAGGCATACCATGCTCTCTATTTGACACACAATATTGGAGAAAACTCTCTCTTTCTCTTTCTCTACTCGACAACCCTCTCTCCCTCTCATGTGGCTGTCCATCATGGATGACCAAGAGAGGTTCTCCATCGTCCCAGCATCGTCGTTATGTTGCTCGTTCATCTGCTCGTGGATCTCTGTCTCCTTCGGTGCGCCTCGCTCGTGAAGAATACGTCGGATCTCGTGTGTCGAGATCAGGAGATCCGCCGCTTGGATCATTGATTACCGCAGATTATCGAGGGTCTAAATACGTCGCTGTGACGACCCACAATAAAATGTGATTAATCAACAATGAACCCACAATCAAATATCAATCAATGAAAAATAAGTGTGGAGTCAAATTTATTTTTAACTCTGCACAAATGGGGTATAGTGACAAGTATGCAGAGAGTTCGAACACAGGGAGCAAACAAGGTAGTTCAAGCAAAAATGTGCTCAAGTGTGTGTGTGTGTGTGTGATGTGTCTACACTAAGCAAGCAAGGGAAGGAATTTTTGTGGGTTTTTAATTTTTAATTTTTTTTATTTTATTTTAATTTTTGATTTTGTATTTTGATTTTAATTTTCTAATTTTTATAATTTATATTTTATATTTTTTATTTCTTTTTCAATATTGGAGAATAAAGACAATATAATGAAAAGCAAGCTAAAATATTTATAAAATGGTGCAAAAATAACCAAAAATTCAGGAATAAAATATTTTTGATATTTTTATGGTTTTCTACTGTTTTTGTGATTTTTAGGGATTTTTCAAGGTGTTTTTTGTATTTTTAATTACTGAATTAAGGCAAAACAGTGGAAATAGGGCTGGCTGTGACTAAAATGCAAGTTAAAATGAACAAACAGCAACCAAAACTTTTCACACTATTTTTCAAATAAAAATGACAAAATAAGTGACACACAGAACCTGAGTTTGATATTTTTGGATTTTTCTACTATTTTATATATTTTTTTGAAGTTTTTGAGTGTTTTTAATTTTTAGTGTTTTTCTTTTGAGATTTTTAATGATTTTTGGACTGACACTAAAATATGATAAAATAGACACTAGGTAATTTTTTTGGAATTTTTAGAGGTGTTTTAATATTTTTTTGGTATTTTCTAAGCTAGACAGTACACAAAAAGCAAGTTTTTAATTTTTAATAAATATGAAAATAAAGTAAAATCAAAAACTAAATATGTGGCGTCAAAGTACACATGTCCAGGAGCTTAAGTCTATTTTTGTGGAATTTTTGGACTTAAAATGATAGGTTAAATAATTAGAGCAAACATCCAAACATTAAACAGTCCTGGCAGGGGTATATGTGCAATATATCAAACATCCAGGGGCATACATGCAATTTTCCACAAAAATATACACTGAATATTTAATTTATAGCATCAAAAAGCAATTACAAAAACCGCCTGGGCCTCTTAGAAATTTTCCCACCAGGGCGCGTGACTTGCACGCGCCTGGCGAGGACTGGAACTGTAATATCTCAAAACCTGAGGGCCTACTTGCAAAATAACCAAAAAGTTTATACTGGATACGAAAGTTTAAGGACTAAAACAAAATACACAAGTGTCCGAGGGTTCCTCTGCAAAATGCCCACACCTCACGTGTACAGGTCACGTGAGGTGACGTGGCTGAGGACCTAAATGCAAATATTGAAAGTACGGGGGTGTTTGTGCAAATATTACAAAACTTTTAAGCGGCTAATGAAAGTTTATGTCCTAATAAAATATTACAAAATTGGCAGGGGTATCGTGCAAAATTACCCCCGCTAGGCGCGATCGGACGGCTGGGCTACTTCACTTGTCCACGTGTCCGCTCCTCGGGTGCCGATGACGGTTGGGCTCGTGCGGCTGTGATTAGAACTCCCCCGATGATCGGACGGTGGGCACGTGGGGAGATCTGACGGCTCCTGTGCGATCTGGGCGCTCCTCGTTGATCCGACGGTCCCGGAGGCAGAGGGAAGAACACGGAGGAGCTCCGGTTGGGCGAAGTTCTCCGAGCTCCTCCGTCCGGCTACGGCGACGATTGAGCTTGTAAACCGGTCGAGGGTGCTCCTGCAGGTGTCAGCTGACGTCTGGAAGCCTCAAAAGCCACCGGCGTTCGCCGGTGCTCTCGCACGGAGGTGGCGGAGCTGCAAGGTCCCAGGTGCTCCGGCGAGAGGGCAAAATTGCTCCAGACGCTTCGTTGGGCTTCAGTACCTGCACAAAAAAATTAAGGAGGTCGAGGGCAAAATGCCTCGACCTCAGGTGGCTCTCGAAATGGAAGGGAAGGCGAGATAGGGGCTCGCCGGAGTTGCGCTCCGGCGAGGTGATCTATGGAACGATTCGATGAGGATTTGACGAGGGATTAAGAGCGAAAAGATCCTGACATTAACAGGAACGAGATGGAGATAAAAATGGGAAGAATGGCTGCCTCGATGGCCAAGGGCCAGAGGGTGAATACCTCACGGGGACACCCGCCGGAGGTGGGGGTGGAACACGCCCAACTCGCTCGAATCTGCCTCTCGAAGGTGTAGACCTGGAGCTGTCACCTCCACGGTGCTAGAGCGACTCCAAGGGGGGAAGGAGCTGGATGATTTGCGGTTCGAAATTCAAATGAAGTCAGACCTAGGTTTTTAAGGGGTTGACGGACATGGTGGAAAGAACGAGGCGCCTGGCCTGATGCAGTGGTCTTCAGCCCAAGATAATGCTTGGGCGAGGGTCCTCGATGCTGGAGCTTCAAAAGTCGTGAAGGGTGGAAGACGAAAGGATGAAAGCTCGCTCCTCGAAAAAATGGTGAAAATGGGGTCAAAAGTGGGTCTGACAAGAGCTACAAGGTGTAGGTCAGACTGTTGACCTAGGTCAACAGTCCTGGCCTCCTGGTTGGTCCACGTGGACCAACCAGGAAAAACCCTGGAAAAACTTATTGATAATTCAATTTAAAATACTAAATGGCCGAATTAGATAAAAGTTTTAAAATAAAAAATGTTTAGAATTTTATGTAGTATTTTATTTTGATTTTTAATTATTTTTAGGAGATTATTTTTACAAGTTGCCTTTTTAACCTTATATAGGTATAATACCTATGTAGTTTAGTATTTTATTTTTATTATTTTTATTTAGTATTTTGTAAAATTATAACATACTTTTATATACATAAATATATTTTTATTTTATTTTCTGATTTGTTTTGTATATTAAATAAAATATAAAGGTAGTTTATATAGGTATATATATATAGGTAATGTACCTATGTATTGAATATATACAAGTATTTTTATTTGTATTTTAATTATGTTTTTATTCTGATTTAAATGCACATAATTATTATAAGTAATATTTACAAAATTATAAAAAAATATAAAAATGAATAAATAATGAATAAAGAATAAGTTGAATATTTTATTCAGTACAAGTATACAATGGGGGTCCAAAACTCAACTTTCAAACCGTAGCTCCGCCAAATGCGAAACCACCACCATTAATTAGATTATTTTATTCTATATACAATTAAAGGTGAGTTTGATGCATTTGGAGTTGTCGTTTGTGAAATACGGGTCTGGGAAGTTGGGATTCTGGATTTTTATTCAGACCATAACTTTTTATCTGTCCATTATTTTTCTGTGAAATCAATTTTGTATTTTTCTGTATTAAATTTATCTACAACTTTCATGTACAAAGTTTCTTTATTTGATGTATAAAAAGTGAAACCAAAAATAGGTCCCAAAATGAATAAAGAATGAATAGGAAGTATAGGTATTATATCTGTGTTCCTGACCTTATCTCCCCCTACTTTATTCCTTGTCGACCTATTCATCAAGATGCCTAGGTCTCGGGTTTCGGGTCATAAAATATTTACAATATTTTATTCTTTTTTCTTTTCTTTATTTATTCTATAATTTTGGCCTTAATTACAGTAATTTATACACTGTTTGGATGCACATGCATGAATGCTAAGATGCTCTATTTAAGGGTATTTTCAGGCATTTGCTAGGGTTTTTAGTGCCAAAATGATAGAATAAAGATGATGAAATGTGGATTCATCATCCCCCTATACTTTACCTTTGCTAGTCCCTAGCAAACACTTATGCAATAAGTGCAAAAAGAAACAGAGAGAAAAGAAAAAGAAGAAAGATGGACTAAATTTAATTATCAAACTTGTCTTCACAAAATCAAAGTTTGGAGCTTAAGTCGGACCTTTGGAATTTTAGTGCGGGCAGAACCTTAGTGAGAACCGTGTTTGAAATTCAACAGTCCCTGAGAATCCCAAAACTCTGCTCAAGTCTCCTCAATAGCCAGGTCAGAAATTTCTCAACTCATACGCAAACTCTTATGACTATGAATCTGACTTGTACAGTGTAAGTGATGGTGGCTCCCCCCAACTAGAATGACAAAGAAACTGACTTCTCCAGTACGACAACCCAGTGATTCCCCAATCCAGCAACTCCATCCTCGATGAGCGGGGTATTCCCTTCTAAGTTCAAGTGGCAACCAGCTCAAGGGAGAGGGGTGAAGAGAAGAATGGACGGTAGCCAGTGTAGCTACCTATCCTTGGATGCAAGACCAGTGTAGTCAAGTCATCCTGCTGCAGGCTCACATATTTGACTTTGGAACTCAAGCTTGCTTATTGACTTTATACATACTTGCAGGCTTTTTATTTTTGTACATGCCTGAACTTCTTTTTTTTTTTTTGGAAATACTATATACAGCAGCATTTACATAAGGAGTTTTTCCTCTTGAGCCAGTAGACTATCCCTCTTTTGAAGCTTTATCGCAACCCACAGCCTCCTGTCTTTAGACTTCCTAATCACTGGACGGGTTGGGGTGCACTTCCCTCCCTAGAGGAGGACAAATGTTTCCACTTGTGTGCGTCTCATACCGGCAAATCCAATCCCCTCACCACTCCAACTGAGTTGAGCCATGTGAAAGGTGCAGGTGTCCAAGTTAGGTCATTATCAACAAGAGTCGTGCGTGTGCTCTGAAATATTCTACTTAGGCAGTCAAGAATCCATTGAACCAAGTCCCGTGATCCTCAAAGAATTAAGTCAACTAGACCTGAAGTACCTCAAACCTGGTTCCTATAAGGTTCCTGTTATTAGGTAGATTATAAGGTCCAATCAAGCTCCAATCTCCGGATTTTACTTAGACTGTTCAACTATCAAACTCAATCCGAAAAATGTGAATGCCATGCAATGCAATGCAGAATGCAAAATGCAGAAAATATTTTTGTGATGCAATTTTCAAAGATTTTGAACTTTTTATGGATTTTTGAAAAGATGATGATGATGATGCATATGCAGATGCATTTTTTGTATTTTTCAAAAAGATTTCAAATGTTTTTGGATTTAATTTTTGCAAATGTTTTTGGGAATTTTTGAAAACAAAAAGATTTTGGCTGAAAACAAGGTGAAAACTATGTACACGGGAGTGCTTCTTTATATATACAAGAAGTGGATTTTAGAATTTACAAGGGTAAGTGATCAATTTTATACATATATACTTATAGTGGATTTTGGTGTGATGTGTATATCCTCAAACTTAATTGACACAAGCTTTTCACACAATTTTGAAAACTATAGTCAAAATAATTTTTACAAACATTTTACACACATTTGAAAATCATTTTGCAAAGGCTTTCAAAACAGTATATATAGGTTTTTCAAATATTTTTGCAACCATTTTTCAAACCATTTGCAAATCATTTTTCAAACATTTTATTTCACACAAAGAAAAGAAATTTTACAATCCACACATTTTTACACAGGTTGAAAACATGTAACAAAATATTTTCAAAATAGTTTTCAATAGATGTTCACAAAAATTTTCAAACCATTTTTCAAACATTTTGTAAAAAACATTTTCACCTGATTTATTAATCAGTAATTACAAAAAGAATTTGAGGAATAAGCACATCTTTTTATTAATGAATTTTAATGAATTTTAAAGAATTATTAGCCATGTTATTAGGAAAATACGAAAGTACGAGTTATGGCTAAAGTATATACGTAGTATATACGACCCCCCTATACTTAGCTTGAGCTATGTCCTCATAGATCGGAGAGAAAAGAGAAGACATAACTCGTACTAAGTATAGACAAGTCTAAAGAATAAGTAAATAAAGGAATGGATGAAA